>CM046342.1:30897746-31497746 GCA_025403435.1 Artocarpus heterophyllus | reverse complement strand
AGACCTATTATTTATAGAAATAAAATCCATAGATCCTCTTTAGGAGTAGTGATATCTTCTTATATGCGTTATCCTGTAATCGAAAAACTAGAGCGCTTAACCATTTGGATACATAGGTGCAACCGAATGGCATACTGTCTTTGGACGATAAGTTTTTCGATGGTGAGATTATGGAATGTAAGATAAGAATAATCAGGAAGGTAAGACAGAACTTGTCCTTAAGCCGATTATGGATAATCCTATGGGAATATAATACACTAAGATATGTCATGGAGACTTAGCTATACGGGCTTCGTAATTTTATATAGTTTGAGAGTGCAGCTCTAAGCTTTTAGTGTAGCAGCATTGGAGTTGAAAATTATGAAATGTATATCTAGGATATAGGTTTTATAATTATCGAGAGCTTGAACTATATAGGTCCATCAGGTCTCCTTTGCTAGTTCACAAAAATCTTGTAACGATACGGCGTGCTTTTTCAATAATTTGTGACTTATGTCAGATTTATCGGATTGACTAAAATTTGGTAAAATTAGATAATTCATGTTTTTTTATCAGTTGAATTAATTTTGCAATAAAATAAATTCAAGATAAACTGGTTAAATTATCGAGAACGAATAATTCATATATGTTTATTGGTTGGATTAATTTTGAATTAATTCAAGATAAACTTGTTGAATTATCAAGAATATTTATTTTTCTAGAGATTGTCTATATATGACTGTTTTAATCAGATAACATTTCTATTGGGTTATTTGAATTAAAATTAAGAGTTTATCCCAAGAATCTCAAGTGGAAGATAAAGATTCGCAGGGATAAAAAATCGTAAGTTTGGCAGGCCGATCTTAAACTTCGGCCTGCCGATGGGACAGGTTTGGCAGGCTGATCTGCTAGTTTGGCCTACCAACCGTGGGATTTTTTATCACATGTTTTAGATGTGAATTTTATTAGATATCGATTCTGGTTTGATTCTGATTCAAATTTTTTAGGTCTTATCTGAAAAGGACTGACTCCTAGACCCAACCTCTATAAAAAGGGAGTGAGTCTCATTATTATTTAGAATAATTGCGAGATTAAGAGTGAAACTCTACTAGTGAGATTCTAAAACTCCCTTAGAGCTCTTGTTCACAAATCATGAACACTAGCTTTGGGTTCGCTCAATTGGTTGGAAGGAGTGTCGCTTAGAGGAAGAGCTGTATGTGTGAGCCCAAACTAACTCCAATCGTGGATAAAGAATAGTAAAGAAGGCCAGTTGGTTGAGGTCCTTTTGAAACATTACTTCTCTTCATTGATTGAGAAAGCTTTTCAACATTTACAAGGTTAGTAAGATCAGGTTAATTTAAGCATATAGTGTGTCAAACTTGTGTTTTGAAAAATATTCTAATATAAAATTTTTAAAATTCTGCTACGTACTATTTTTTCAGCAATTGGTATCAGAGCTATGGTTTTTACATAAATTTGTAAGTTTGTGATCATGCTATATGTATAAATTATGTGATCTTGATCTCTTTTATGCTTGAATTTAATTTTATAGAGAGTTAGCACTCTAGGGTTTCTATATATTTTTATATTGTGATGGATTATATGGTGAATGTTTATTATTATGGTTGATTAAATTATTATTTAATTAATTATTAATTAATTAATCTATTTCGGTTATAGTTTCTTAGAGGTTAGTATTTGTATCTACGTTTTTCATGTAATTAGATAGCAGACTATCATCTCCGTCTAAAAATTATTATTTAATTTTGGATTTGTAAAAATTTTGTAATTAAATAATCATTCGGACAAGATAGATCTAGAAGACAGATCTAGAAGATGGATGACGGTGTTCCCAGGTATTTCCTGAGTCTCTAATTTTATGTTTTTGAATTGTTGAAAATAAAATTAATGAATTGCATTAAAAATTATATTTTCTAGAAAGAGTGATTTTTGCTTGGTCGGCATGCCAAATCCTTTAGTTCGGTAGGCCGATGGCCGCAGATCGGCAGGTTGGACATGAGGTTTGACAGGCCATCAACGGGGCAAAAATCAGGTGGCTCTAGCGACAGGCGAAACTTCTGGTTCAACAGGCCGATTAGTCATGAACCAGTAGGCCGATCTGTGGAGATCGGTAGGCCATTGTGTCATGACTAGTAGATCGATCACCCAAATCGGCTTGCCGGTAGAGAACTAAAAAATTATTCTAGAAAAGGTGCAGTTTTTGATGTAGTTTTAATTTTATTTTTGAGACAATTTTGAGAAATATTAAAATTTGGATATGACGGAAAATATGGAGTATTTGATTCATACGGGATTGAAGACTTAAAGATGGGCATTACATGAAGAAGGATAGAGCTTGAGGATTCAAGGATGAAGAATCGATAATATATTTCAATTATTCTCTTGTAACATTTATTTTTATTCTCTAGGGTAGAACTGTAATATTACGGTTATTTATTATTATTTTACTCGTAGCTTTGCTTGATTGCTTTCCTTTTCTGTATTATAATTTGATTTGCCATGTATATTGATGACATGTCATATATAATAGAGAGTAACACTCAATTTAAAATTGTTCATACATGTTCTTAAAATAAAACCTTGATTTTAAAAGATTGAATAGGAGAAGGTTATCGAAGAGAGGACCTAAGGCCTCCATTGTTGGTCCATAGGAAGAACATGGTAGTCCCTACCCCTAGGAAGGGATTTCTATCATATACCAGATTGGATCTCTGAGAGGATAAGGTATTTTAGTATGATTTATGGTTGCACACCCATAGGTGGTGATTATAAATCATGGACAAAATATTGAAACGATAGTCATACACTTATGTTAATTTTATTATTAACCTCCCCTAGGAGCTCTGTTAATAAAATTAAAGGCCAAAGAAATGGTTATTAGTATATGCTAAATCATAAGGGTCCTGGATGGCATATATTAATAAGGAGGGGATCCGTGTTCCTAATTGAATTTAGCATGACTCCCCTAGGAGCTTGTTGAATTTTGAGTTAGGAATTATCATTGTAAGGTTATGATATTTTCAAGATTTTGACACATAAATACATTTGTATGTTTTTACATGATTGTGTTATCTTACTAAATTATTGTTGTATGTTTGCTTATGTTTGGTATATGATTCTTTATTGTAGATTAAAAATGTCTAAAAATGCTTTATCTTTGATACTTGATAAAAACCAATTAACTGGTGAGAATTATAATAATTGGAAACGGAACTTGAACATTGTCCTGTCCTTTGAGAAACTAAAATTCATGCTAACGACCCCTTGTCCTCCCAAGCCTACGAGAGACTACACCAATGATCAATTCCAAGCATATGATCATTGGAAAGATGCAAACAATCAAGCCTGCTTTTATGTTGGCTAGCATAAATGACATGCTGTAGGCTCAACATGAGGATTATGAGACTGCTACGTAAATCTTGGATAATCTAAAAGACATGTTTGGAGGCCAGGCCCTAACAAAACAGCAAGGGACGCTTCAAAAACTCTTAAACTGTAAGCAGAGCTGGGGACATCTGTAAAGGAGCACATGATATTGGTCATGGGTTACCTCATTGAGGCACAAACCAATGGAGCCGACATCGATGCTTAAACTCAAATGACTGTGGTTTTTGAGACTCTATCAATGGAATTTATTCTATTTAGAGCAACTTTTAATTTGAACAATAGACAGGATATGACCTTAATGGAGTTGATGAAATAGTTACAGGAGTTTGAACTGTTGATTGGGGAGTCTCTTATGGGTGGAGAGGCCAATTTGGCGGTTGCTTCTGGTTTCAATCCCAACTCTAGGAATGGAAAGAAACAATGGGCCAAAAATAGGAAGTCTTTTGTTCCTGCTAACAACAAGAGTAAGAAGAAGAAGAAGAAGAAGAAGAAGAACCCGAAGAAGCTTAAGTGCTTCTTTTGAGGGAAGTTAAGGCACATAAAGAAGCATTGCAAGGACTTCCTTTCCAAAGGAGGTAGGTGTGATCCTCTGTATTTAGAAACTTGTTTGGTTGAAGAATCCAGTGACATTTGAGTCATAGATTCTGGTGCAACTAATCATATTTATGTTTCTCTATAGGGGTCCAAAAAAATCAGAAGTCTGGTTTATGAAGACTTCACGCTTCAAATGGGCAATAGATCCTTGGCCTTAGCGGAAGCAATGGGAGATGTCCATCTTTATTTTAATAATGATAGGAATTTAAGAGGAATTTAATTTCTGTAGCTTGTTTATTTAAAGACTCCTATTTGGTTTCTTTTAATAATAAAGTGGTGATTTGCAAAAACAAATCTTTTATCTATCCTAGATGGATGCAAAATAATCTATATTTTATCAAACCTAAGATAAACTTACTGCTTAATGTTGAGATGAATGATAATAACTCTAACAGACTTAAAACTTTTCACTCTAATAAGACTTATCTTTGGCATTTGTGCCTTGGTCATATTAACCTGAATAGGATTCAAAGGTTGGTAAGGGATGGACCTTTAAGTCACTTAAAGGTGGAATCTATACCTCAATATGAATATTGTTTGGAGGGTAAAATGACCAAAAGACCATTCAGGTCTAAAGACAATAGAGTCAAAGGGGTTCTAGAACTTGTGTAAAGTGATGTTTGCGGACCCATGAACATTCGGCCACGAGGAGGGTATGAGTACTTCGTCACTTTTATTGATGATTACTCAAGGTATGGCTATGTGTACCTGATGCACCACAAAAGCGAAACTTTTGACAAGTTTAGGGAGTTTCGGGCTGAAGTGAAAAAGTAATTGAGTAGACCCATAAAGGCATTTCGATCCGATCGAGGTGGGGAATACCTATCTGATGAGTGCTTAGGACACTTATAAGAGAATGGGATTTTATCCCAATTGACTATGCTGGGCACTTCGTAGCAGAATGGCATAGCAGAGAAAAGAAATAGGACTTTATTAGACATGGTTAGGTCCATGATGAGTCATTCATCATTGCCTTTATCCTTTTGGAGATATGCACTATAAATTGCATATTATCTTTTAAATAATGTGCCTTCAAAGTCGGTTCCTAAAACTTCTCACGAGTTGTGGACAGGCAAGAAGACATCCTTCAACCATATTTGCATTTAGGGATGTCTAGCTTATGTCCTGTTTAGGGTTGTGAATAAGTTAGAAGCACGTTTGGAAGTTTGCATATTTGTAGGATATCCAAAAGGGACTAAAGGGGGGGTTATTTCTATAACCCAAAGGAAAATAAAGTCGTGGTTTCAACTAATGCAACTTTCCTTGAGGAAAGTTACATGGACGACTTTAAGCATCGAAGCAAAGTGGTGCTTGAGGAGTTGAGGAGTGATTCAATCACTCTGAGGGTTCTGAACGAAACCATTCCAATCAGTGTAGAAAAACCAAATGAACCCAAACAACAACCTAAAGGGTTTCAACATAGTGGGAGGATCGGGCAACAACCTAAGAGGTATATGTTTAATAGGGAGGCTTTCTTGGCTAAACTGAATAAACATAACAGGGATCCTTATACTTATGCAGAGGCTATGAAGGATGTTGATTCGAAACTTTGGACAGAGGCCATGAACATAGAGATAAAGTCTATGGAGACTAATCAAGTCTCAGAGCTTGTGGATCTTTTTGAATGGGCAAAATCTATAGGGTGTAAGTGGATCTAGAAGTAGAAAAGATGATTGGATGGAAAGGTCAAAACCTTTAAGGCTAAACTAGTAGCTAAGGGTTATACGCAAAAGAAAGGAATCGATTATGAGGAAACCTGTTTGTTTGTAACCCTGCTTAAGTCCATTCGGATTCTCTTGTCTATAACTGCTGCTCTCGATTATGAGATTTGGTAGATGGATGCCAAGATGGCTTTTCTAAATGGCTATCTTGATGAGTCCATTTATATAGAACAACCAGACGGGTTCAAGGTCAAGGGTCAGGAGGGTAATGTTTGTAAGCTACTAAAGTCAATTTATGGACTTAAGCAGGCTTCCCATTCTTGGAACATAAGATTTGATCAGGTGATCAAGACTTATGGGTTCTCACAAAATGTGGATGAGCCATGTGTTTATAAACACACTAAGGATTGAAGGGTAGTTTTTCTACTGCTCTATATAGATGACATTCTACTAATTGGCAATGACGTTGGGGCATTGTCATCTATCAATTTATAGTTGACCAAGCAATTTGATATGAAGGACTTGGGTGAGGCTAATTTTGTTCTCAATATCTAGATTTTTTGGGATAGGAAGAGCAAAATGATAGCTTTGTCTCAAGCCGGCTACATAGAAAAAATTCTCAGGAAGTTTGCAATGTAGGGTTCCAAGAAAGGTGGGCAACCATCTAGGTCTGGAATTACTCTTTTTAAGAAAAACTCTCCAAAGTCTAAGGACGAAATAGAATACGTGAAGAAGGTGCCTTATGCTTCGGCAGTGGGTAGTTTCATGCATGCCATGCTTTGCGCACAACCAGATATTTGTTATGCGGTCAAAATTGTAAGTCAATTTCAGGTGGATCTAGGACCGAACCACGAGGTTACAATAAAGCATATTGTCAAGTATTTGAGAAGGACTCGAGGGTATATGCTTGTATATTCGGGTGAGAACTTAACTCCTCTAGGATATACTGATTCAAATTTTCAATCCTGTTCGGATTCTAGGAGATTGACTTCGGGATTTGTGTTTACTCTGGATGGCAGTGCCATCAGTTGGAGAGTGTGAAGCAAGATTGTACTTCAGATTCAATGATGGAGGCCGAATATGTGGCAGCTGGTGATGCTTCAAAAGAAGCAATATGGCTCCGTAAGTTCCTTCGGGATCTTGAGGTAGTTCCTAGTATGGATAAGACGGTATCATTGTACTGTGATAACAATGTGGTGGTAGCTAATGCTAAGGAACCAAGATTTCACAAGAAGAGTAAGCATATTGATCGGAAGTATCATGTGATAAAGGACTTCATCGAAGACGGGCATGTCATGGTGTGCAAAATCGCATCAAGGGACAATTTAGCTGATCCATTCACCAAGACACTTACTAGGAGAGTCTTCAAGGGGCATGTGGAAGCTATGGGTATGTGAGATTTGTCATATTTACTCACTTAGTGCAAGTGGGAGATTGTTAAACATGTATGCCTTAAGGAGTAAAAATGTAATATGTTTTTAGAGACATTTTTATCAAATAATAATTTATTTATTATTTATAAACGAAATGTTGTCCTCTCTACATTCATATTTGTTGAATGTATATTAAGCAAACAAAAGTCTAAGACTGTCATTCTAAACCTTTAAGAATTGGGTATATGATGGACAGATTATGCGAAAGACACGATTCTTAAGGTGACGGTCTAAATCATAAGATCCGTAATCGAGGAAATAAAGTTGGGTGCTTTATTCAGATAAAGATTGTTATGTTGTCTATATCCCTATTGGGAAATCGTTTCTCTTGGCCATCGGGGTGGACTCCGTGAATAGAAACATTGGCACATTGTCATAGGTGACGATGTGTTGGATTGGGACATAAAGTGAATTGATTTGGATTAATAATTTTGTCTCAGTAAATCATTTTACTTTAGACGATCATTTGTATTGTATCTTAATCCTAAGATGAATAGTGGGCCCGTTGTCTTGACTTGTGTCTTTTAATGTACCAAAGGGTGACACCCACATTTTAATAATGATACGTATGCTGGTACATTGGAGGCATGATTTTTGATAACGTAGACCTGTTATTCACATATATGGAATCCATAGCTCCTCTTTAGGAGTAGTGATATCTTCTTATATGCGTTATCCTATAATTGAAAAACTAGAGCGCTCAACCATTTAGATACATAGGTGTAGCCGAATGGTGTACTATCATTGGATGGTAAGTTTTTCGATAGTGAGATAATGGAACGTAAGATAAGAATAATCAGAAAGGTAAGACAGAACTTGTCCTTAAACCAATTATGGATAATCCTATGGGGATACGATGCATTATGATATGTCATGGAGACTTATCTATACGGGCTTTGAAATTCTATATAGTTCGAAAGTGCTGGTCCAAGCTTTTAGTGGAGTAGTGTTGGAGCTGATAATTATGAAATGTATATCTAGGATATTGGGTTTGATAGTTATCAGGAGCTTGAACTAATAGGTCAATCAGGTCCCCTTTGCTAGCTCACAAAAATCCTGTAACAATACGGTGTGCTTTTTCAATAATTGGTAACTTATGTCAGATTTATTAGATTGATAGAAATTCGACAAAATCAGATAATTCATGTCTATTTTTCGGTTGAATAAATTTTGCGATAAAATTAATTCAAGATAAACTTGTTGAATTATCAGTAACGGATAATTCATGTCTGTTTATTATTTGGATTAATTTTGAATTAATTCAAGATAAAATTGTTGAATTATTAGGAATATTTATTTTCCTAGAGATTATATAGATATGATTGTTTTAATTATATAATTTTTCTATAGGGTTCTTTGAATTAAAACTAAGGCTCTATCCCAAGAATCTTGGGTGGATGATAAAGATTCGTAGGGATAAAAAATTGTAAGTTTGGCAGGTCGATCTTAAACTTCGGCCTACCGATGGGACAGGTTCGGCAGGCCGATCTGCTAGTTCAGCCTGCCGACTATGGGATTTTTTATCACGTGTTCTAGACGTGGATTTTATCAAATATCGATTCTGGTTTGATTCCGATTCAAATTTTTTAGGTCTTATTTGATAAGGACTGACTCATAGACCAACCTCTATAAAAAAAGAGTGAGTCTCATTATTATTTATCTTAATTAAGAGATTAAGAGTGACACTCTGCTGGTGAGATTCTAAAACTCCCTAAGAGCTCTTGTTCACAAATCACGAAGAAAAGCTTTGGGTTCTCTCAATTGGTTGGAAAGAGAGTTGCTTGGAGGAAGAGCTATACGTGTGAGCCCACACTTACTCTAATCGTGGATAGAGAATAGCAAAGAAGTCCAGTTGGTTGAGGTCCTTTTGGAATGTTACTTCTCTTCACTGATTGAGGAAGCTTTTAGGCATTTACAAGGTTAGTAAGATCTAGTTAATTTATGCATATAGTATGTCAAACTTGTGTTTTTGAAAATACTCTGATATAAAATTTTTAAAATTCTGCTGCATACTATTTTTTCAACATGTCAGCCACCATTCCTTTGGGTTGGAGTCCACCATATTGACTTCACACTACTAGAAACTTGAGATTATACAACCCTTATTTAATGACAATTTTTCAAAACCTGTCATAGTAAAGAAAGGTAAAAACATAGAGAGTACGCTTGAAAATACAAAAACTGTTGTATTAGTGATGTGGAACCTTTCAAAACGGTTTTCAGTAAAAACCATTGTGGTAGGTTAATTTCACATAATGACTTTTGCTAAAAACCGTCATGTAAGATTAACCTTTAACGACGGTTTTTAGTAAAATAGTTGTGTAAGATTCAACTTTCTGCGACAGGTTCTATAAAAACTGTCGTGACTTAAATGTGGGCGGGGAACTAAAAATTTTGAATATATGGAACCTTCCATGACAGTTTTTATAAAAACCGTCGTGAAAAGTTTTGCATGTTGGCGCATGCCTAAAATTGGGCAGGGGACCTTCCACGATGGTTTTTATAAAAACCATCATGAAAGCAAAATGGCACTTGCATAAATTTGGGTAGGAGACTAAAAATATCAAATATGCAGAACCTTCCATGACGATTTTTATAAAAATCGTAGTGAAAGGTTCCGCATGGGCGGTAGACTAAAAATTTCGAATAAGGAACCTTTCACGACGATTTTTATAAAAACCATCATGAAAGGTTCGCATCTTGGCATGTGCTTAAATTTGGGCAGGGGACTAAAAATTTTGAATATGCAGACCTTTCATGATAGTTTTTATAGTTCTAAATCTTGGCATGTGCTTAAATTTAGGATGACCTTTCACCATGGTTTTTATAAAAACTGTCGTGAAAAGTTTCGCATCTTGGCGTGTGCTTAAATTTGGGCAGGGGACTAAAAATTTCAAATATGCGACCTTTCACGACGGTTTTTATAAAAACCGTCGTGAAATGTTCCGTATCTTGGCGCTTGCTTAAATTTAGGCAAGGGACTAAAAATTTCAAATATGCGGGACGTTTCACGATGGTTTTTATAAACATTGTCGTAAAAGGTTTTGCATCTTGGCACATTCTTAAATTTGGGCAGGGGACTAAAAATTTTAAATATGCAACCTTTCACAACGGTTTTATAAAACCGTCGTTAAAGGTTCTACATCTTGACGCACACTTAAATTTGGGTGGGGGACTAAAAATTATGAATATGCGACCTTTCACGATGGTTTTTATAAAAACTGTCATGAAAGGTTCCGCATCTTGGCGCTTGCTTAAATTTGTGCAGGGGACTAAAAATTTCAAATATGCGGAATCTTTCACAATGGTTTTTATAAACACTACCATGAAAGATTCTGCTTCTTAACACGTGCTTAAATTTAGGTGGGGGAATAAAAATTTTGAATATGCAGACCTTTCATGATGGTTTTTATAAAAACCGTCATGAAAGGTTCCGCATCTTGGGTAGGGGACTAAAAACTTTGAATATACGACCTTTCACGACGGCTTTTATAAAAATCGTCGTGGAAGGTTTCACATCTTAGTGCATGCTTAAATTTTGAATCTGTGGACCTTTCACGATGGTTTTTATAAAAACCGTCGTGAAAGGTTCCGTATATTAGCGCGTGCTTAAATTTAGACGGGAGACTAAAAATTTTGATTATGCGGAACATTTCATGACTATTTTTATAAAAACCGTTGTTAAATGTAAGGTTGAACATTTCATGGTGGTTTTTATAAAAACTATCGTGAAAGGTTCCGTATATTAAAATTTTTAGTTCCCCGTCCAAATTTAAGCATGCACCAATGCCATGGCCTTCTCTATTTATTCAAAATTTCTCCAACTCAAGCCCTCTCCAACTCCTAAACCCACTTCTTTCTCCCCCTTCTCTCTCAAACTCCTCCCCCCCATGGCCCAGCCATCGACGAACCAACCACCCATGACATTCCATGGACTTTGACATCCTTCTATCACTCTCTCCACGGCCCCACCATTGTTCGACTCGACCCCAACAAACTTGGCGTCGTTCATTGCCATTCATCTTCGTCCCTTGACATTCCACCTACACTATCGTCATTTGACTCCTCCCTTGACATTCTACCAACTCTACCGTTGTTGGTAAATTTCAAATCATTTGTTTTAGTTTTAGTGTTATTGTTACTTCTAAACTTAGTATTATTCGATTATTTTAGTGTTATTTAGCTTTAGTTTTAGTTTTAATTTTAGTTATATTACTTTGTTATTTGCCATTTAGTATGTGTTACTTGTGCTTGGTGTTTGAAAGAACTTTGAACAACATTTAGCATTTTGGTGTGAGAATAGGTTACTTTCTTTGTGTTTGTAATGCCTAAGTATTATTGTGATGTCCACCACGTGTTTGATAAAAAGCTTCTATGATTGTGTGTTTGTGTTTTAGTTAATTAGTTTTATGTTCAATATTTTTGTTAATTCTATTTATTTTTGTTATTGTTTCTTTACCTCACACATGACAACATGGACTTGGACACCAAGAATCCATCAACTCTTGTGCAAGCATGAAAAGAGTACATGACTTTACAATGTAAATATATATACATGATTTTGTAAAAATTTTGTTGTTCAATGTAATTATGTGATTATGAAGTCAAGGCATTGTATTAATGGTGAAAATACGGGACTATTCATATTGTAGGAAACCAAAAATTCTGGTTATTTTTTTAGCTTCAGACTAACTTTTCACGATGGTTTTTAGTGAAAACCATCGTGAAACAAGCGCCTTACATGACGATTTTTATGAAAACCATCGTGTAAGGCATAGCATACACCATGGTTTTCATAAAAACAGTTGTGTAAGCCTTACACAATAGTTTTTATGAAAACCGTCGTATAGGGCGTAGCATAAACGATAGTTTTCATAAAAACCATCGTGTAAACTTAGCGTTTCATGATTGTTTTTAGTGAAAATCGCCATCGTAGCCTCATCCCAAGATCCTAGAACCCCACCAAAATAAGGATTCAATGACAGTAAAAGACTATCGTGAAAATTTTTGTTGGTACCACAATGGATGATTACACAAAGGTTTTTTAACCGTCGTGAAAACATACCACGACGGTTTAAACTGTCATGTAATCTACAATTTCTACTAGTGTCAAATACCATAGCAAAAAGACTAATATCTAACACTTCTTGTATGACGGTGTCCACCACATTGGCGTCTTTCTTCTTATTCCTCTTCGACAACCTACAGCTTTTTGATTTGTGACCCACTTTTTTACCGTTGAAATACTTCCCTTGGAATTTCTGCTTCTTCAAAACTCCACCCTTAGGTCCCAGCATCAACCCCAACTTGTTTTCCTTATTCTTGGAGTTTTTATCAAGCTCCACCACATTTACCTTGGCAATAGACATGTTAGAGAGCTTTTTATGAGAGCCTCTATTGTCTTCCTCAATGCAAAGTCGAATAATAAAGGCTTGAACACTCATTTTCTTATGCTTGTGCTTCAAATACTTCTTGAAGTCATTCTACATAGGGGGTTGCATTTCTATAATTTCAGTTGTTTGGAAAGACTCACCAATTACCATTCCTTCTGTATGAATTTCATGAATGATTAATTGAAGTTCTTGAACTTAACTGATCACAGTCTTGGAATCCACCATTTTATAGTTCATGAACTATCCCACTATGAACTTTTTGGCACCAACATCTTCTGTCTTGTCCTTATGGTCTAAAGATTCCCATAGTTCCTTGGTTGTTTTCTTCGTTCTATACACATTATAGACTACATCAGTCAAGCTATTCAAACATAATTCTTGCACAAGAAGTCAAAATGCTTCCACACTTCAACAACAAGCAAAGTCTGAGTATCTATTTCATCCTCTCTAACAGCAGGAGAATCATTTTTCAAGAATCTCACAAGATTCAGTGTTGTCAAATAGAACAACATCTTTTGTTGCTAAGTCTTAAAATTCAGCCCACTAAATTTCTTAGGCTTCACATTGTGGTTCATAGGAACTAAAATTGACAAAGGTTGCGTCGAGGTCGAGGCATAAACCCTAGGAGACGGTACCGATGTCTCATAAGTACTCTCAGTTGGAACATTCTTAGTTAGAACAACGTTTATGTTATCACCTATTTCTAAAAAATGGAAACAAAAATTTTCCTTTAAAACATGAATTAAATTGAAAGAAACTAAAACCAAAACAAAATTGAGAACGAACGTTTTTTTAAATAAAAGGCATCATTAAACATTAACTGAAAAATTTAATATAATATATATAACTGAGAACAAAACGTAAAATCTGAAATGTTTGATGTAAAAGACCAAAATGTTAACAACTTGTATATGTTAAATAAAAAACCAAACTAACCAAACCGACAAAGGTAAACTGTATATATTAAAGCTGTTGTTTTTTAGTCTAAACCAAAAACAAACGTTATATATTAAAACAATTTAATATGGTATATAATCGAGAAACGTACACAATTAAATTAAAGCGTTAAGAAAAAAAATGTTATATTATAATATAGCCAAAAAAAAACATAAACAGAGTATGTAACTTATAACTTATAACTTATAAAAAAAAAAATTTATACAACTTATAACATAAACTATTATATATATATATAAAATGTAAACAAATTATAAACCTTAACTTATATAACTTGTATAACTCAAAACAAAACAAAAAAAAACGTCCATTGATTATGTTTATAACCATTAACTAGTTAATATATATATATATATATAAAAAATTAAAAAAAAAATTGAAACAGAGAACAAAACTACTATTTATATATATATAACGTTTAGAAACCAAAACTTCAAAAACGTTATATGTAATATGCAAACAAAACTATAGTAAACCTTATATATATATGAAAAATATATTTATATATGTATATATCCAGAATGTAAAAGGATAACACAAACCAACTGTGTTTAAAAATTGTGTAAACTAGATCTTCGACTCCAATGAACCTGTTCATCGTCAAAAGAAACTAAATTCTACTTGAAGATTGTTAGCAATATAAGAAAGAGAAAAAAGGTGAACGGTGATTGGATTGATGAGAAAATCGAAGATAAACAACGAACAAGTACAATATAAAGGAATATTTGATCATTTGATGAGATTTTTGAGTTTAAAGTTGTTTTTTATTATTTTAATGATTTCTAGTTATTTTTAATCATTTTAATTGCCATTTTGAATATTTGGGACCAACAATTTGTCAAATGTCAAATATGTTTTATTTTACAAACTCGTAGGTGGCATACGATATTCGTACAGTAAAACCACCGACTTTTTCCCCTATTTATTCTCTCTCCTCTTCCTCTCTCTTTACTCTCAGTTCTCACTCTCTCACTCTCCGTCTCACGCTCATCTCTCTCTCTCTCCACTCTGCCTCTCTCTTTCTCTTGCATTTCCTCTAAAAAATTTTGAGATTTAATTGAGTCCCATGCTTTGGTTTAGTGGATTGGGAGCTTGGGAACGTGTTTGAGCAACCAAAAACATGATTTAAAACTTCGATTCAAGGTTAGTTTTCAAATTTCAAAACTTTTTCAATTTTTCATGCATTTCAAAATTTAAGCTTGATTGAGCTTAGGAAACCCTTGATTCTAGTTAAAGGAACTTAAAACAACTAGAATCTAAAGTTTGAAGAAAAACGGATTCGAATCAAGATTTTTCATTTTTCTCCATTTTTCACCATTTTTGTATTTTCTTAGATTTTGTGTGCAAATCTTGTTTAAATGAGATTAAAAGTGTCCTATCATGTTTTCTATCATCCATGAATGTTTTCCATGCCTGAGAATTGAGAAAAATAGCTTGAAATCAAGATTTGGGGTTTGGGAGTCCCAAAACCTGTGACTGGAAAATCTTGATTTTCCAGTTCGGCAAGCCGGATTCAAGAGATCGGTAGGATGGATTCATTCGTCCGGCAGACCGAACCTAGAAAAGTTTGGCCAACCAGACACGGTTCTTCGATAGGCCAAACTGCACAGTTTGGTCGACTGAACCAAGGAGACCGACAGGCGATCGAATAAGGAGAAAATTTGTGATTTTTCATCCGTTTTCACTGTTTTGAACCTCGATTGAAATCCCAACTTTAAAATGATTTTAAAGGTACAAATGGCACATTAGAGCACCATGAACTAGTTTAGCAATGTAGAATATCTTAAACTAGATACTGATAGACCTAGTTTTATCTAGGGTCATTCGTGGTTCCATGGAGCTAACATATAGCAGACTAGGATTAGGGTGTGGGGCACCGACACGAGTATCAAGGTAGGACTTCTACCCTTACCTTGGTAGCCAAGTTTTCAAATAATTTTTGGTCTAATAAGGGGTTTTATCAAAATATTTTCAAAGGTTGATTGAAAAAAGAGATTTTATCGGTTATTTTTATAAACTGTGAATTGAAGTGGACTTCATAATGAACCCTATAATAAATGTAAATGAAAATATCTAGTAATTGGGTTTAAATGATAATAGAAATGAATACAAGGGCATGATGCCATAACAGAGATCAGGTCGTGTATCGTGCGACCTTGGGGGTAGGTCCCGAAACCCAACTGGGCCACAACAGTGGTGTTATTCATATGGTTTGCCTAGGAAAAGAAATTGATGATCTTTCTGGTCGACCAATAAACTGTTTGGGTAAGAATGGTTTTATTTAAACTTATTTATTCAAGTTTTCTCCTAAGTAATTTCTAGAATAATGATATCTCTTTCTGAATTTAATAAATTTCTTATAAAATAGTCCTACTGAGGCTTTCGCTCACATTTTATTTGTTTTCAAATATTTCTCCATCTAGCTGGACTTCCGTTTGCATTCAGAGAGGATTCAACAGACAAGACTCAAGAGCAGTAGAAGAACTTAGTAGGTTATTTCTATTACTAAATCAAGGCATGTAACGTTTTAAATTTTCCCTTCTACTTGGACTGTGGTTATACTATTATATTGTCAGTGTTAGACATGTATGCTCTAAGGAGTAAAAATGTAATACGTTTTTTGAGATATTTTTATCAATAAAGAATTTATTCATTTAAATATTCCAAATTTTGTTCTCTTTACATTCATATTTGTTGAATGCATCTTAAGCAAACAGTAGTCCGAGACTGTCAGTCTAAACCTTAAGAATTGGGCATATGATGGGATGATTATGCGGAAGACATGATTCTTAAGGTGATGGTCTAAAACATATGATCTGCAATCGAGGGAATAAAGTTGGGCGCTTTATTCTTGTAAAGCTTGTTATGTTGTCTATATCCCTTTTTGCGAGATGGTTTGTCTTGACCATTGGAGTTGGACTCCGTGAATAGAAACATTGGCGCGTTGTAATAGGTGACGATGTGTTGGATCGGGACATAAAGTGAATTGATTTGGATTAATAATTCTGTCTCAGCAAATCGATTCACTTTTGACAGTCATTTGTATTGTATCTTAATCCTTAGATGAATAGTGGGTCCGTTATCTCGACTTGTGTCTTTTGATGTACCAAAGGGTGACACCCACATCTCAATAGTGGTATGCATGCCGGTACGTTGGAGGCATGACTCTTGATAGCGTAGACTTGTTATTCATAGATATGAAATCCATAGCTCCTCTTTAGGAGTAATGATATCCTCTTATATGCGTTGTTCTGTAATTGGAAAACTGGAGCACTCAACCATTTGGATACATAGGTGTAACCAAATGGTATACTATCTTTGGATGGTAAGTTTTCTAATGGTGAGACAATGGAACGTAAGATAAAAATAATCGGGAAGGTAAGACAGAACTTGTCCTTAAGCCGATTATGGATGATCATATGGGGATACGATACACTATGATATGTCATGGAGACTTAGCTACACGAGCTTCGTAATTCTATAAAGTTCAAGAGTGCAGCTCCAAGCTTTTAGTATAGTAGCGTTGGAGTTGATAACTATGAAATGTATATCTGGAATATTGGGTTTCATAATTATCATGAGCTTGAACTTTATAGGTCCATTTTGGTCCCCTTTGCTAGCTCACAAAGTCCTGTAACGACACGGCGTGGTTTTCCAATAATTGGTGACTTATGTCAAATTTATCATATTGGTTTAAAATTTGGAAGAATTAAATAATTCATGTTTGTTTATCGATTGAATTAATTTTGTAAGAAATTAGTTCAAGATAAACTTGTTGAATTATTGCGATCAGAAAATTTTGTCTGTTTATTGGTTGTTTTAATTTTAGATAAGTTATATCAAGATAAACTTGTAGAATTATTGTGAATTGATTTATTTTCTTAGAGATTATCTTGACAAAGTTTGTTTTGATCAGATAACTTCTCTATTGGGTTATTTGAATCAAAACTGAGACTTTATCCTTTAGAATCTCGGGTGGAAAATAAAAGATTTGGGAAC
Source organism: Artocarpus heterophyllus (assembly GCA_025403435.1). NCBI lineage: Eukaryota > Viridiplantae > Streptophyta > Magnoliopsida > Rosales > Moraceae > Artocarpus > Artocarpus heterophyllus. Next base: position 31,480,322 of record CM046342.1, on the reverse strand, counting down.
ATTTTTTCTCGAGAGTTTGGCTTGCTGGATGACGTGTTCGGCCTACCGATCAGCGAGTGATAAGATTTTGCATTTTCACGCGGATCTTATCAGATATTGATTTGAACTTGATTTTGTTTCAAGTTTTTGAGACCTAATCTGATAAGGACTGACCGCAGGACCAACAGCTATAAAAGGGGAGTGAGTCTTATGATTTACTCAGATCAATTTGAGAGATTAAGAGTGATACTCTGCTGGTGAGCATCTAAAAACTCCCTGAGAGTGTTTTGTTCATAAATCATGAACATTAGCTTTGGGTTCTCTCTATTGGTTGGAAGGAGAGTCACCAGTGGAAGAGCTGTATGTGTGAGCCCACACTCACTCTGGTTGTGGATAGAGAATAGCAAAGAATACTAGTTGGTTGAGGCTCTTCTGGAACGTTACTTCTCTATATAGGTTGCGGAGGTTCTTCGGCACACAAAGGTTAGTAAGATCTGTCTAATTTATACATATAACATGTCAAACTTGTGTTTTAGGAAATTACTCTGATATAAAATTTTAAAATTTTCGCTACACATTGTCTTTCCAACAATTGGTATCAGAGCCATGGTTTTTACATAAATTTACAAGTTTGTGATCATGATATATACATGAATTTTGTGATCTTTATCTCTCCTATGTTTGAATTAAATTTTATAGAGAGATGGCACTCTAGGTTTCTATATAATATATATGTTGTCATGGATTATGTGGTGAATGTTTATTAATTAATTATGGTTGATTAAATCATTGTTTAATTATTTATTAATTAATTAATTCATACCGGTTATGGTTCCTTAGAGGTTAGAATATGTATATAAGTTTTTCATGTAAATAGATGGCGGACTATCATCTCCGTCTAGGAATTGTTATTTAAATTTAAATTTGTAAGAATTTTGTAATTAAATCATTATTCGGAGAAGACGAAACGAGAAGTCGGATCTTAAAGATTGATGATGGCACACCCAAGTATTTCTTGAGTCTCTAATTTTATGTTTTTGAATTGCTGAAATTAAAATTGATGAACTGCATTAAAATTGTATTTTCTAGAATGAGGGATTACTGCTCGATCGGCATGCCGAATGTCACAGTTCGACAGGCCGAACGTGTGGTCCGGTAGGTCGACAGTGGGGCAGAAATTGGGATGCTCTACCGGCAGGCCAAACTTTCAGTTCGGTAGGCCGAACCTTCATGGATCGGCAGACCAATGAAGCATGACTGGTAGGCCGATCACCCAGATCGGCCTGCCGACCGAGAGCTGCCAAGTGTTTAGACAAGGTGAAATTTTTTCAGTGCAGTTTTAATTTTATTTTTGGGATGATTCTGAGAAACATTAAATTTGGATATGACCGAAAATATAAAGTATTTAATTCACACGGGATTGAAGACTTGAAGATGGGTATTACATGAAGAAGGATCTGGCTTGAGGATTCAAGGATGAAGAATTGATAAATGTCTCGATTATTCTCTTGTAATCTTAGTTTTTCTATTCTCATGGGTGGAACCATAATATTACGGTTATTATTATTTTGCTTGTAGCTTTGCTTGATTGCTTTGCTTGTCTGCATTATAATATAATTTACCATGTATATTGATAACATGTCATATAGAATAGGGAGTGCAGCTCATATTAAAATTGTTCATACATAATTTTAAAATAAAACCTTGATTTCAAAAGATTGAGTGGGAGAAGGTTTTCGAATAGAGGACCTAAGGCCTCCATCGTTGGTCCATAGGAAGAACATGGTGGTCCCGACCCCTAGGAATGGATTTCTATCATGTACCAGATTGGATCTCTGAAAGGATAAGGTATTTTAGTATGATTTATGGTTGCACACCCCTAGGAGGTGATTATAAATCCTGGATAAAATATTGAAACGGTGGTTATACACTCACGTTAATTTTATTATTAACCTCCCCTAGGAGCTCTGTTAATAAAATTAATGGCCAAAGAAACGATTATTAGTATATGCTGGATCATACGGGTCCTGGATGGCATATATTAATCAGGAGGGGATCCGTGTTCCTGATTGAATTTGGCATGACTCCCCTAGGAGCTTGTTGAATTCTGAGTTGGGAATTATCGTTGTAAGGTTGTGATATTTTCAAGGTTTTGACACATAAACACATTTGTATGATTTTACTTGATTGTGTTATCTTACTATATTATTATTACATGTTTGCTTATGTTTGGTATATGATTCTTTATTGTAGATGGAAAATGTCTAAAAACGCTTTATCATCGATACTTGACAAAAACCAATTAACCGGTGAGAATTATAACGATTGGAAACGAAACCTGGACATCGTCCTATCCTTTGAGAAACTGAAATATGTACTGACAGCCCCTTGTCCTCCTGAGCCTACGGGAGACTCAAGTAATGAGCAATTCCAAGCGTACGATCTCTGGAAAGATGCTAATGATTAGGCCCGCTGCTATGTTATGGCTAGCATGAACAATGTGCTGCAGGCTCAACATCAGGATTATGAGACTGCGAAGCAGATCTTGGATAATCTTGAGGACATGTTTGGAGGCCAGGCCATAACAAAGCGGCAAGGGGCGCTTCAAAAATTCTTAAACTATAGACAGAGACTGGGGACATCTGTAAAGGAGCACATGATGTTGGTCATGGGTTACCTCGCTGAGGCTCAAACCAATGGAGCCGACATCGATGCTGAAACTTAGATGACTATGGTCTTTGAGACTCTGTCTAAGGAATTTATTCCATTTAGAGCTACTTTTAATTTACGTAATAGACGGGATATGACCTTGACAGAACTGATGACACAGTTATAGGAGTTTGAACTGCTGATCAGGGAGTCTCCTGCTGGTGGTGAGGCCAACATGGTAGATGCTTCTGGTTCCAATCCTAACTTAGGGAATGGAAAGAAGCAACGGGCCAAGAACGGGAAGTCTTCTATTCCTGCTACTACCAAGAGCAAGAAGAAGAAGAAGAAGAACCCAAAGAAGCTTAAGTGCTTCTTCTATGGTAAGGTCGGGCATATAAAGAAGCATTGCAAGGACTTCCTTTCCAAGGGAGGTAGGTGTGATCTTCTATATTTAGAAACTTGTTTGGTTGAGGAATCCAGTGACATCTGGGTCATAGATTCCAGGGCAACTAATCATGCTTGTGTTTCTCTGCAGGGATTCAAAGAAACGAGAAGTCTACTATGTGAAGACTTAACGCTTCGGATGGGCGATGGATCCTTGGTCTCAGCGGAAGCAATGGGAGATGTCCATCTTTACTTTGATAATTATAGGAATTTAATTTTGCGAGATTGTTTTTATGTTCCTAAATTTAAAAGGAATTTAATTTCTGTATCTTCTTTATTTAAAGACTCCTACGTGGTATCTTTTAATGAAAAAGTGGTAATTCATAAAAACAAATCTTTTATCAGTTCTGGATGGATGCAAAATAATCTATATTTTATCAAACCTAAGATGAACTTATTGCTTAATGCTGAGATGAATGATAATGACTCAAAAAGACTTAAAACTTCTCACTCTAATAAGACTTATCTTTGGCATTTGCGCCTTGGTCATATTAACCTGAATAGGATTCAAAGGTTGGTAAGGGATGGACCTTTACGTCACTTAAAGGTGGAATCTATACCTCAATGTGAATCTTGTTTGGAGGGTAAAATGACCAAAAGACCATACGGGTCTAAGGGCAATAGGGCAGAAGGGATTCTAGAACTTGTGCATAGTGATGTTTGCGGACTGATGAACATCCGAGCATGAGGAGAGTATGAGTACTTCGTCAATTTTATTGACGATTACTCAAGACATAGGTATGTGTACTTGATGCACCATAAAAGCGAAACTTATGATAAGTTTAGGGAGTTTCAGGCTGAAGTGGAAAAGCAATTGGGTAGACCCATAAAGGCACTTGGATTTGATCGAGGTGGGGAATACCTTTCTGATGAGTTCTTGGGACACTTGTTAGAGAATGGGATTTTATCCCATTTGACTACGCCGGGCACTCTACAGCAGAATGGCGTAGTGGAGAGAAGGAACAGGACTCTGTTGGACATGATTCTGTCCATGATGAGTTATTCATCATTGCCTTTATCCTTTTGGGGATATGCACTACAAACTGCATGTTATCTTTTGAACAATGTGCCTTCAAAATCAGTCCCTAAAACTCCTCACGAGTTGTGGACAAGATGGAAGACATCCTTAAACCATATTCGCATATGGGGATGTCCAGCTCATGTCCTGTTTAAGGATCTGAATAAGTTGGAAGCACGTTCGGAAGTTTGCGTGTTTGTGGGATATCCAAAAGGGACTAAAGGGGGTTATTTTTATAACCCAAAGGAATATAAAGTTGTGGTTTCAACTAATGCGACTTTCCTTGAAGAGAGTTACATGAACGACTTTAAACCTCGAAGCAAAGTGGTGCTTGAGGAGTTAAGGGGTGATCCATTCACTCTAGAGGTTTCAAACAAAACCATTTCGATCGGTGTAGAAAAACCAAACAAACCTGAACAACAACCTCAGGGGCTTCGGTGTAGTGGGAGGATTGGGCATCAACCTGAGAGGTATATGTTCAATGGGGAGGTCTTTATGGCTGAACCAGATGAACAGGACAGGGATCCTTATACTTACGCAGAAGCTATGGAGGATGTTGATTCAAGACTCTGGACAGAAGCCATGAACATATAGATGAAGTCTATGGAGACTAATCAGGTCTGGGAGCTTGTGCATCTTCCTGAAGGGGTAAAACCCATAGGGTGTAAGTGGATTTACAAGAGGAAAAGAGGAGTGGATGGAAAGGTCGAAACCTTTAAGGCTAGACTGGTAGCTTAAGGTTATACGCAAAAGGAAGGAATTGATTATGAGGAAACTTTTTTGCTTGTAGCCATGCTTAAGTCCATCCGGATTCTCTTGTCCATAGCTGCCACTCTCGACTACGAGATTTGGCAGATGGATGTCAAGACGGCTTTTCTGAATGGCTATCTTGATGAGTCCATTTATATGGAACAACCAGACAGGTTCAAGGTCGCGGGTCAAGAGGGTAAGGTTTGTAAGCTACTAAACCCAATTTATGGACTTAAGCAGGCTTCTCGTTCTTGGAACATAAGATTTGATCAATTGATCAAGACTTATGGGTTCTCACAAAATGTGGATGAACCATGTGTTTACAAACACATTAAGGATGGGAAGGTGGTTTTTCTACTGCTCTATGTAGATGACATTCTGCTAATTGGCAATGACGTTGGGGCGTTGTCATTGGTCAAAATATGGTTGACCAAGTAGTTTGACATGAAGGACTTAGGTGAGGCTAATTTTGTTCTCGGTATCCAGATCTTTCAGGATAGGAAGAACAAAATGATAGCTTTGTCTCAGGCCGGCTACATAGATAAAATTCTCAGGAGGTTTGCAATGTAGGATTCCAAGAAAGGTGGGCAATCATCTAGGTCTGGAACTACTCTTTCTAAGAAAGACTCTCCAAAGTCTTATGAAGAAAGAGAATACATGAAGAAGGTGCCTTATGCTTCGGCAGTGGGTAGTCTCATGTATGCCATGCCTTGCACACGACCTGATATTAGCTATGCGGTCGGGATTGTAAGTCGATTTCAGGCGGATCTAGGACCGAACCATTGGGTTGCGGTAAAACATATTTTCAAGTACCTGAGAAGGACTCGAGGGTATATGCTTGTGTATTCGGGTGAGGATTTAACTCCTCTAGGATACACTGATTTGAATTTTCAATCCTGTCTGGATTCTAGGAAATCAACTTCGGGGTTTGTGTTTACTCTGGGCGGCGGTGCCATCAGTTGGAGAAGTGCAAAACAAGATTGCACTTTGGATTCAACAATGGAGGTCGAGTATGTGGCGGCTAGTGATGCTTCGAAAGAAGCAGTGTGGCTCCGCAAGTTCATTGGGGATCTTGAGGTAGTTCCTAGTATGGATAAAGCGGTATCACTGTTCTGTGACAACAGTGCGGCGGTAGCTAATGCTAAGGAACCAAGATTTCACAAGAAGAGTAAGCATATTGATCGGAAGTATCATGTGATAAAGGACTTCATTAAGGGCGGGCATGTCACGTTGTGTAAGATCACATCAGAGGACAATTTAGCTGATCCATTTACGAAGACACTTACTGGGAGAGTCTTCGAGAGGCATGTGGAAGCTATGGGGATGCGAAATTTGTTGTATTTACTCACTTAGTGCAAGTGGGAGATTGTTAGACATGTATGCCCTAAGGAGTAAAAATGTAATACATTTTTTGGAGACATTTTTATCAATAAAGAATTTATTCATTTATATATACCAAATCTTGTCCTCTTTACGTTCATATTTGTTGAATGTATGTTAAGCAAACAGTAGTCTGAGACTGTCAGTCTAAACCTTAAGAATTGGGCATATGATAGGATGATTATGCAGAAGACACGATTCTTAAGGTGATGGTCTAAAACATATGATCCGCAATTGAGGGAATAAATTTGGGCGCTTTATTCATGTAAAGATTGTTATGTTGTCTATATCCCCTTTTGGGAGATGGTTTATCTTGATCATCGGAGTTGTACTCCGTGAATAGAAACGTTGACGCGTTGTCATAGGTGACGATATGTTGGATCGGGACATAAAGTAAATTGATTTGGATTAATAATTTTGTCTCGGCAAATTGATTCACTTTAGACAGTCATTTGTATTGTATCTTAATCCTGAGATGAATAGTGGGCCCGTTATCTCGACTTGTGTCTTTTGATGTACCAAAGGGTGACACCCACATCTCAATAGTGGTATGCATGCCAGTACGTTGGAGGCATGACTCTTGATAGCGTAGACTTGTTATTCATAGATATGGAATCCATAGCTCCTCTTTAGGAGTAATGATATCCTCTTATATGCGTTGTCCTGTAATTGGAAAACTAGAGTGCTCAACCATTTGGATAAATAGGTGTAACCGAACAGTATACTATCTTTGGATGGTAAGTTTTCTAATGGTGAGACAATGGAACGTAAGATAAAAATAATAGACAAGGTAAGACAGAACTTGTCCTTAAACCGATTATGGATGATCATATGGGGATACGATACACTGTGATATGTCATGGAGACTTAGCTACACGAGCTTTGTAATTCTATAAAGTTTGAGAGTGCAGCTCCAATCTTTTAGTGGAGTTGCGTTAGAGTTGATAATTGTGAAATGTATATATGGGATATCGGGTTTCATAATTATTATGAGCTTGAACTTTATAGGTCCATTTTGGTCCCCTTTGCTAGCTCACAAAGTCCTGTAACGACACGGCGTGCTTTTCCAATAATTGGTGACTTATGTCAGATTTATCAGATTGGTTTAAAATTTGGAAGAATTAAATAATTCATATTTGTTTATCGGTTGAATTAATTTTGTAAGAAATTAGTTCAAGATAAACTTGTTGAATTATTGCGATCAGATAATTCTTGTCTATTTATCGGTTCTTTTAATTTTAGACAAGTTAGATCAAGATAAACTTGTAGAATTATTGTGAATTGATTTATTTTCTTAGAGATTATCTTGATAAAGTTTGTTTTGATCAGATAACTTCTCTATTGGGTTATTTGAATCAAAACTGAGACTTTATCCTTTAGAATCTCGGGTGGAAAATAAAAGATTCGTGGAGATTTTTTCTCGAGAGTTTGGCTTGCCGGATGACGTGTTCGGCCTGCCGATGGGGCCTGTTCGGCTTGCCGATCAGCGAGTGATAAGATTTCATGTTTTCATGTGGATCTTATCAGATATTGATCCGAGCTTGATTTTGTTTCGAGTTTTTGAGACCTAATGTGAAAGGACTGACCCCAGGACCAATAGCTATAAAAAGGGAGTGAGTCTTATGATTTACTCGATCAATTTGAGAGATTAAGAGTGATACTCTTCTGGTGAGCATCTGAAAACTCCCTGAGAGCGTTTTGTTCACAAATCACGAACAATAGCTTTGGGTTCTCTCTATTGGTTGGAAGGAGAGTCACTAGTGGAAGAACTGCACATGTGAGCCCACACTCACTTCAGTTGTGGATAGAGAATAGCAAAGAAGACCAGTTGGTTTAGGCTCTTCTGGAACGTTACTTCTCTACATAAGTTGCGGAGGTTCTTCGGCACCCAAAGGTTAGTAAGATCTGTCTAATTTATACATATAACATGTCAAACTTGTGTTTTGGAAATTACTCTGATATAAAATTTTAAAATTTTCGTTGCGCATTGTCTTTCCAACAGTCAATACTATGCGCGCGCAAAAGTTATAGGTCAGTTGGACCCATACTCGCATCTTTTTATTGTTTTATTTCTTACTTAATGTTTGCTGAAAAGTTCCTATCTGTTTAATGATTATGTATGTTTTTCTCATAAAGAATTTAAAAATTTTCACAATTTCATGATTAATTTAAAACATAAACTTATGCTTATTTAAAAAATTTTCATTAATTATCTTAATTAATCTACCACGTCATCTCCCACACTTCGGGGTATGACAGAATGGTATCAGAGCTCAAGGTTATGAACCTTGGGAATTATGCACACATAAGTATGACAATAAAATACTACTGACAGTCCAAATTTTGTTTTAGAAGTGAGAGAATGGCACCTAGATGTCGTTCGACAGCTGACACCGAGTTTGAAAATGATGAGTGTATGATGAGGGCCGTGTTTGTAGCATTCCGATAGATAGCAGCCAGGGCTAGGCCAGAGGATTCTGATGTTAGTTATCGGCATATGTATTTTAAGGAATTCTGACGAGTATTTATACCAACCTTTGATGGAAATGGGGACCCGCAATTGACAGAATATTGGCTAGACTCGATCGTGAAGCATTTGGATACCCTTGGTGTGCCAGATGAGTATCGTGCAGAATTTGCTGCATATAAGTTCGAGGGTGGCGCTAATACTTGGTGAAAGCAAGCTAAGCATTTGGAACACAATGGTAACATCAGTTGGGACAAGTTCGAGGAGTTGTTCTATGACCGATATTTTTCGCAAAGGTATAGAGACCAAAAGGCGGCTGAGTGCTACAGGTTACAGCAGGGTGACTTGTCAGTTCGAGAGTATGAGGCAAGGTTTAATGAGTTGGTCAGGTTTGCTCCATCAGTAGTGGCATCGGAACATGAAAAATGTGTTAAGTTTCAGGAAGGGCTCAAGACTCCTATTCGGTGGCAGGTGGTTGCTCTACAACTTAAGAGTTTTGGAGAGCTTGTGTCATCCGCAATATCGGTGGAAAATGATTATGCGTTGTATTGTGAGGATCGAGCAAAAGCGTCAGGAGGGCCACAGAGAAGCGGTAGGAAGAGCACCAATAGTCGTCCAGCTCTAGGAAAGAACAATCAGGGTGGCATGAACAGCGGTAGCAGTAGTTCATCAAGTGGTGGGCGCAGTAATCCCTACAGCTTTCATTATCATTATTGCCAGCAGCCAGGACACATTAAGAGGAATTGCCCAATCAAGAGTACCCGTCTAGGATCTCAGAACGAAGAAGGTGCCAGTCATCAGCCTCAGCCTCTACCTCCGCCTCAACAATTTTTGCAGTTGTAGTTCCCTCAGTTCTCTCCTTAGCAACTATCATATTCGGCACAAGGGCAGCAGCCATAGAACTTCCAGTGTAACATTCCTCAGCATCAAGCACCGAGTGTAGCTAGTGTGTAGTCGTCTCCGTCACAACATTATCGGCTGAATAATCCAGGGCCTAGCAGTGTTGGTAGGGGAAAAGGAAAGGCACTAGTTTAGGTTCATGTGATGGTAACATGAGGTTCAGATGCCCAGACTAGTAATGCAGTTGTCGATGGTACGATCTTAGTTTCTCAACCCTTAGCTCATGTTTTATTTGATACAGGTGCCACTCATTCTCTCATTTCAAGTTCTTTTGTACATGCCTTGGGATTAGGATAGAAGAGTTCAATGAACCTCTAGTTATAGCTTCTCCCTTGGGGCAGGTGTGTGATTTGATTATACTCCCCATAAGCTCATATGATGTAATCTTAGGGATGGGCTGGTTGTCTAGATATAATGCAGTTGTAGACTGCCAACTTAGAAAGGTGACCCTAGTGTCTGATAGGGGGACGATGATCACTTACCAGGGTGGTGGTGATCGGTTAATGAGTGAGTGTCTTATGAAGACATCTCTTGGAGGGTGAAAGAATCTGGTTTGTCATGCTTTTTCTTGCAAGTTTGGAAGGTGAGCCCTATGCTTCGAAAAGAAATGTAGCGATACCAGTAGTTGATGAGTATGAGGATGTCTTTCCCAATGAGTTGTCAGGATTGCCACTGCATCGAGAGATCGAATTTGGTATTAGTTGCTTTTGGGAACAGCATCAATTTTAGTAGCACCTTATCGGATGGCACTGGCAGAAATGAAAGAATTAAGAAAGCAACTTCAGGAGCTGGCTGATAAGGGATATATTTGGAATAGTATGTCACCGTGGGGAGCATCGGTTTTGTTTGCTAAGAAACATGATGGGACTCTTAACCTGTGTATAGATTATCAGCAGCTGAATCATGTCATAGTGAAGAATAAGTATCCTTTACCCAGGATCGATGAGTTGTTCAATCAGTTAGGAGGGTCGCAGTACTTCTCAAAGATTGATTACCGGTCAGGATACCATCAGCTCAAGATAAAGGAGGAAGATATTTCCAAGATAGCTTTTAGGACCTGGCATGGACATTTTGAGTTTCTAGTGATGCCGTTTGGATTGAAAAATGCTCCGGCAGCTTTCATGGATTTGATGAACAAGATATTCAGGCCTTATCTGGATCAGTTCATGATCGTGTTCATCGATGATATTCTAGTATATTCTAAGACTTGGGAGGAGTATGAGCAGCATCTTCGGATCATGCTTCAGACTCTACGGGAGCACCAGTTGTATGCCAAGAGAGAAAAGTGTGAGTTTTGATTAACAGAGGTTAAGTTTTTAGGTCATGTCATCTTTCTAACATGGTATTTCTATGGATCTGTCCAAGATTGAAGCCATAGTGGAATGGGAATGACCAAAGAATGTAGCAGAAATCCACAGCTTCTTAGGTCTTACATGGTACTACAGGAAATTTGTAAAGGGTTTCTTGAAGATCGCAGCTCCGTTGACAAGATTGATTAGGAAAAATGTCAGGTTCGAGTGGAATGAAGAATGTGAGCTCGCTTTTTAGGAATTGAAGAACTGATTGACCTCAGCCCTAGTATTGGTTATTCCTAGCAGTGACAAGCCGTACGAGGTTTACATAGATGCTTTAGGAAGTGGACTTGGATGCGTGTTGATGCAACATGGACGCGTGGTGGCGTATGGATCGAGACAGCTATGACCTCACGAGCAGAATTACCCTACTCATGACTTGGAGCTCGCAGCAGTGATTCACACGTTGAAGAATTAGAGATGTTATTTGTATGGGACAACATTTTAGGTTTTCTCCGATCATAAGAGTTTGAGGTATCTGTTCACTCAGAGGGATCTTAACTTGAGGCAGTGGAGATAGATGGAGTATATGGAGGATTATGATTTCGTGTTGCAGTACCATCCTGGGAAAGCTAACGTGGTCGCAGATCGCTTAGCAGGAAGTCTTTAGGGATTCTCGCTTGTTTGGCTCTTGAAGACTAGAACAAGTGTAACGCTCCTGAATTCAAAGCAAGGTTAGTTATGTTAAGTTTAGTTATTAAGTGTGCCAGTGTAAATTTTGTTGATAGTTTTAGTCATTTAAAGATTTTGTTGCATTTGTCCTATTTGAAATTTTGAATTTTAGTGTTAAAAATACCAAATGACATTTTACCCCACATTTTCTCCATATTTACGAAAATGCCATTGGGCCTTTAAATTTTCTTTTTCTTTTTCCTTTCCCTTCCCATTTCTCACGATCACTCTCTCTTTCTTTAACTCGCCTCTCTCTTTCCCTCTCACTGTCTCTTTCTTTCTCTCATTCTCTCAAAAATTTTGATTTCAAAATTGAGCCCAAGCATCGGTTAAGTAGATTGGAGGCTTAGGAACGTGATTGAGTAACCACAAACACGATTCAAGGATCGAATCAAGGTTAGTTTTTAAAATTTCAGAACTTTTTCAATTTTTCAATTTTCTTTGTATTTTGCAATCCGAGCTTTGATGAGTTTAGATAATGTTTAATCTAAACTTATAGGACTTGTTTTACAATGAATCTAAGCTTTATTTGAACAAAAATTGAATTAATCAAGTTTTTGTATTTTTCTTTGATTTTCAAATCAAAGGTGAAATTGAGTTTAAATTTGGAAAATGCTTTAAACGTGTTCTATTATGGTTTTCTATGCTTTATATATGATTTTCATGATCTGGGAATTGAAAAACAGGTTTTAAATTTAAATTTTAAGCACGGGGAGGTCGAGACTCGAAGCCTCGGGTCCCCAGATTTTTCCAGTGATCTTCGGCAGGCCAGATTCATAAGTTTGGCAGACCGAATTCATCTGGTCGGCAACTCGAACCTGGGAAAGTTTGGCAGGCCCGTCCTGGTTGGTCGGCAGGCCGAACTGTGTAGTTTAGCAGGCTGGTTCAAGGTATTTGGCAGGCCGACTGTGGACTTAAAAAATTGTGTTTTTATTATTGTTTTCAATGTTTGATGATTCTGAAATGTTACAAAAAGGATTATGATTATTTTGAGTTAAAGACACACTGATAATTAAATTAACATAATGATATTTGTTAAATATGATTTTTGATCTTAAATACAGTTTTTAAGGTTTTAAACGTATGTGGAGCGTACGTTGGATTTTATTTGGAGCTTACGTTATTGGATTTTAATGAGGTAGGATATACAAATTTCTATCCCTTTCTTTGGTAGCCCCTTTTAAATTATTTGGCCAAAGTTTATTTCTTAAATGTTTCCTTTAAGAATGATTTTGGTGATTGATTTTGAAGAATTGAATTTCGATATTCCTTTCGGATTTCCAAAAACCCGTACGGTGATGTTTGTCAAGTTTCATTCAAGTAAGTACTAATTGATTTTTATTAAGATCTTGAGATTAGATTATCAATGATATTTTATCTATAAATGTTACTTTTAAATAACTTGTTTTTAACTAATTATCCTACTGAGCCTTCCGCTCACGTTTTCCTGTTTTAAAAATCCCACTTCCAGGTTGAGGAGGAAGGATGGGCCCAAGATCGAAAGCTAGCTCTTTGGATTGAAATGGTATTTACTTTAAAACTGTGGTATGATGCGTGTACTGTACGACTTGTCCCAGCATTGATGTCATTTTCGCCTCTGTTGATAGTATATTTTAATTTATCTTAGAGACGATGATTTGTGATGAATTTCAATGATTTTGTATTATCGATATTATGATTTATTAATTTATCTACTCACCTTCGTGGTAAGCATCCACGTTATGGCGAATAAGAATAGGATCTCGGCCCCACCTTCGTGGCATTCACGTGACGGTGACCGCAGATGTTATTATTTATTTCAATGATATTTATTTATTTTCCACATATATTTATGCTCTTTTTTTATTTATCTAAAACTCCCTGACCCCTACCTCGGGGCGTCACAACAGGATGCAACAGTAAGCGAGCATGGACTACAATATTATGAAGACTATGATCGAGTTTTGATGTACCATATAGAAGCGACCCTAGCTCTTGTTTAGGTGCTGAAACAGAATCAGTGGTAGGACCAGCATTTGTAGGGGATTTGAAAGCAGATTCAGAATGGAGAGCAGTTTGAAGAATGGAGAGTGCATGTAGATGGATCGTTGTATTTCCGAGAGCGTCTAATAGTTCTAGAAATCGCAGAGGTGATGAAAATCGTTATGGATGAAGCTCATAAGTCTCAGTTTGCCATTCATCTAGGAAGCACAAAGATGTATTGCGATTTGAAGAGGCAATATTGGTGGAGAGGTATGAAGAAAGATGTTCGAGAGTACATGGCTAAGTGTATGACGTGTCTTCAGGTGAAAGCCGAGCATCAGAAGCCAGTAGGTCAGCTTCAGCTGCTTCCTATTCTAGGGTGGAAATGGGAGCATATGACGATGGATTTCCTTATAGGTTTGCCGAGGGCAGAGCAGCAGCATGATGTAGTTTGGATCGTGGTCGACAGGTTGACGAAATTAGCACATTTCATTCCATTCATGTGACGTGTTCGAGAAGTGTTCTCGAGGATTTGTATCTATGGAACATAGTACGGTTGCATGGAGTTCCTTTGTCCATCACATTTGATAGAGACACCAAGTTTAATGCTAAGTAGTGGAGGAGCTTTTAGGAGGCTTTAGGTATGAATTTGAATTTCAGTACGGCATTTCATCCTCAAACCGATGGGCAATCTGAGCAAGTTATTTAGATTCTCGAGGACATGTTGCGTGCTTATGCATTAGACTTCGGCGGAATTGGAAGAAATATTTGCATCTGACAGAATTTGCGTACAATAACACCTACCAAGTAAGCATTGGTATGGCACCGTTTGAGGCATTGTATGAGCGACCGTGTAGGCCATCGGTGTGTTGGGCAGAACCAGAGGATAGGGTTATTCTTGGGCCAGATGAGATTCGTGATAGCAACAAGAAAGTCGTCGTAATTCGAGATCGATTTAGGGTAGCTGAAGAGTTATGCGGATAGAAGACATCGACCCTTGGAATTTGTGGTAGGGAATTTTGTTCTCTTGAAAGTATCGCCTCGTAAAGGTATTATGTGGTTCGAAGTGAGTGGAAAGCTTGCACCGAGATATGTTGGACCGTTGGAGATCACTCAGCGTGTTAGTGTGGTTGCTTATCGGCTCAACCTTCTATCTAAACTTTCTCATGTTCATGATGTGCTCCACGTGTCAATGCTTAGGAAGTGTCCGCCTGAGTAGAGTAAGATAGTTTCATTTTGTGATGTGCAGGTTTGTGAAGACACAACGTACGAGGAAATGTCGGTTCAAATTATCGATCAAAAAGTGATTAGTTTGCGTCATCAGGATATACCGTTAGTAAAGGTCGTGTGGCAGCATCACAGGGTTGATGAAGCCACTTGGGAGTTAGAGTCGAGCATGCGGGAGTTGTATCCGCATCTGTTTTGTTTCTAAATTAATATGTAAATTTCGAGGGCGAAATTTCTTTTAGGGGTGGAGAGTTGTAACGCCCTAAAATTAATTAAATGATATCAGAATGTAAAATGATAGATTAGTGTGCCATAATGAATATTTTAAACTTCATTTGATCATTTGATGAGATTTTTGAGTATAAAGTTCTTTTTATTATTTAATGATTTCTAGTTGTTTTTAATCATTTTAATTGCCATTTTGAATATTTGGGACACAACAATTTGTCAAATGTCAAATATGTTTTATTTTACAAAACCGTGGGCGGCACACGGTTTTCGCACAGTAAAACAACTCTTTTTTTCCTCTATCTATTCTCTCTCATCTTCCTCTCTCTTCATTCTCAGCTCTCACTCTCTCACTCTCCCTCTCACGCTCATCTCTCTCTTTCTCCACTCTGCCTCTCTCTGTCTCTCTCATTTCCTCTCAAGAATTTTGAGATTTAATCGAGTCCCAAGCTTTGGTTTAGTGGAGTGGGAGCTCGGGAACATGTTTGAGTAACCAAAAACGTGATTTAAAGCTTCGATTCGAAGTTAGTTTTCAAATTTCAAAACTTTTTCAATTTTTCAATTTTTCATGCATCTTGAAATTTAAGCTTGATTGAGCTTAGAAAACCCTTGATTTTAGTTAAATGAACTTAGAACAACTAGAATCTAAACTTTGTTTGAAGAAATATGGATTCGAATCAAGATTTTTCATTTTTCTCCATTTTTCACCATTTTTGGATTTTCTTAGATTTTGTGTGCAAATCTTGTTTAAATGAGTTTAAAAGTGTCCTATCATGTTTTTCTATCATCTATGATTGTTTTCCATGCCTGAGAATTGAGAAAAACAGGTTGAAATCAAGATTTGGGGTTTGGGAGACCCAAAACCCGTGGCTAGAAAATTATGGGATTTTTCAGTTTGGTAGGCCGAACTTCGTGTTCGGTGGGCCGGATTCAAGAGATCGGCAGGCCGGATTCATCTGTCTAGCAGGCCGAACCTGGAAAAGTTTAGTCGACTGGAATTGGTCCTCCGGCAGGCCGAATTGCATAGTTCGGCTGGCCGAACCAGGGAGACTGGCAGGCCGACCGAACAAGGAGAAAATTTATGATTTTTCATCCGTTTTCACTGTTTTGAACGTTGATTGAAATCACAACTTTATAAAATGATTTTAAAGGTACAAATGGCACATTAGGGCACAATGAACTAGTTTAGCAATATAGAATATCTTAAACTAGATACTGATAGACCTAGTTTTATCTAGGTTCGTTCGTGGTTCCGCGGAGCTAACGTATAGCGGACTGGGATTGCGGTGTGGGGCACCGGCACGAGCATCAAGGTAGGACTCTACCCTTTCCTTGGTAGCCAAGTTTTCAAATGATTTTTGGTCTAAAAAGGGGTTTTGTCAAAATGTTTTTAACGGTTGATTGAAAAAATGATATTTTGTCGATTATTTTTTATAAACTGTGAATTGAAGTGGACTTCATAATAAACCCTATAATAAATGTAAATGAAAATACCTGGTAATTGGGTTTAAATGATAATAGAAATGAATATAAGGGCATGATGCCATAACAGAGATCGGGTCGTGTACCGCGCAACCTTAGGGGCAGGTCTCGAAACCCAGCTGTGCCACATGACGGTGTTATTCATATGGTTTGCCAAGGAAAAGAAATTGATGATCTTTCTGGTCGACCAATAAACTGTTTGGGTAAGAATGGTTTTGTTTAAACTTATTTATTCAAGTTTTCTCTTAAGTAATTTCTAGAATAATGATATCTCCTTCTGAATTTAATAAATTTCTTACAAAATAGTCCTACTGAACCTTTCACTCACATTTTATTTGTTTTCAAATATTTCCCCCTCTAGGTGGACTTCCATTTAGATTCATAGAGGATTCAATGGACAGGACTCAGGAGCAGTAGAAGAACTTAGTAGGTTATTTCTATTATTCAATCAAGGCATGTAACGTTTTAAATTTTCCCTTCTACTTGGACTATGGTTGTACTATTATTTTGCCAGTACTATGTGTGTGTAAAAGTTTTGGATCAGTGGGACCCATACTCACATCTTTTTATTGTTTTGTTTCTTACTTAATGTTTGCCGAAAAGTTCTTATCTGTTTAATGATTATGTATGTTTTTCTCATAAAAAATTTAAAAATTTTCACAATTTCATAATTAATTTAAAACTTAAACTCATGCTTATTTAAAAAAATTTCATTAATTATCTTAATTAATCCGTCATGTCATCTCTCGTACTTTGGGGTGTGACAAAAGAATATTACAATGAAATTAGAAACAAAATATTACAACCAAGAGTCAACCTTCACACTGAATCTCAATTGGAATGAAAAAGGATATCGAGGCATGTGAGGATCACGCTTTTCTTAAAACAGATTTGTCCCCTTTGGTTATGCACGAGGATTCGACGGACATCTATCACCCAGGATAGAACGACAAACGGCGATGGACTTAGCATGATTGAGCACCTTCTCGACGAACTTGAAACCGCATCATTCTCTATCACCAAAAAAAAACTTGTCTATGACACTAGCTAGGAACTTGCAAAAATAAAAGGAAACCTTGTGATTTGGTGCATTTTTCGTGCCCACACACATGTGGAGAATGGCCTTGTTTATAGGCTACTAGAATGGAGGCTTCAAAACAAAATTAAAACCTGATTTATGAGCATTAAGCCACCGGTTGTAATCTTCTATTTTTTTATGATAATTGTGCTCATAATTTCCCATTACTCATGCATTAAATAGAGAATTTCAACAGCTATAACTGTTGAATTTTGGATTTTGTATGTTGGTGCAAATAAAAAAATTGTAAAACATAGCCTGCGCAAGGCAAGCTCAATGAACCCGACATTTGTGTTGTCCATGTCATGCATGCACACATTGGGCCCCAAACCTGCTAGGGTCATGATGTGCACCCCCTACGCGTCAGAGCATCTTAGGTTCAACTTCTTACCTAAGCACAAAAGTGCAACTACTTATAAACCATATCAAGCTTTAGTACCTAACCAATATGGGATTCTACATTTTAGGCTTCTTTCCAACAAAATCCAAATGCCAATGGGTACAGTTTGAGCATCAATTTATCATTCACCTGATTAACATTGTGAGCATATAAATATATGATTTTGATCTTCTCCCGATGGAGAATGTAAATCTGCTAAGACCTGTCACTTCACAGAGTGGGTCCCACTTCAAACTATGCCTCAAAATGGCTTCTCAAAATGGTTAACAAACCATTTTTTCCAACATTTTTCTCTTCCAATATAAATGTATGTGTTTCTTGTGTAGTTGATTTTTGTTGCCTCAATAAAAAAGTTTGATCTCTTTTTCAATGTATTTTAGTTTAAATTTTGGTTTTTTTGTTTTGAATAAAAAATAAGATAATCTGGAAGATTACACTTCAGAATCTGACTGCTTCTATTTTGGAATCTAGCGAGTTCTACTCTAGAACTTGGCAGATTCCACTTCAAAACTAGACAAGTTTTACTTCAAAACCTAAAAAGTTCCCCGACAAAACCTTTCAACACTTGGTAGGTTCTTGGACGGAACCTGACGAGTTTCATGACAAACCCTATCAACGACTGGAGGTGGTTGGTATTTCTTTGTTTCAAAGAAAATATGTTGGTTCTAGCTTTAGGACTTACCAGGTTACAATCTGGCAACTCGTACAGACGATCAAAAGTAGTTGGTGTTTTTTGTTTCAAGGAAAATATCTTAGAATTTGGTAGGTTCTAAATTCGCAACCAATGATGTTACACTCCAACACTCGGTGCCCATGATCGGAGGCGGTTGGTGCTTCTTTATTTCCAAGAAAATATGTTGGAATCTAGTAGGTTCTAAATTTGGCACCTATTAGGTTACAATTCGGTACCCCGGCCGACGACGGGAGGCATTTGACATTTCTTTGTTTCAAAAAAAAAATGTTAAAATTTGTGACCAAATTAATCTATCACATGAGGGAGTGAGAAGGAAGGGTAATTTAGACTTTTAATGAATTACTTTTTTAATTTTAATTAAAGAAGGAAGGGCAACTTAAACTTTTAAAAAATCAATTTTTTTTTATTAAAGGGGCAATTTTGAAAAGAGCCTTGTAGAAGGACAATCTTAAAAAGGTGTTGTTTTAGGGTGGACATTCTTCTAAGTTTCCCAAAGGAAGGTGATTTTGATTCGAAGAGTGTTTCTCTCACCACACAAAAAGCCTAGCACTCTCATTACAAAAAAAGATGCACTCTTGTGTGTGGGACCCATGCTTGCAACCGTATTTCTTTTTAGAAATGCAAAAGAATGTGCCCCTAAATGAGCACCTTTTTAAGACTACCCTCTTAAAACGCTCTTTCTAAAACACTTTATTTAAGTTCAAATTACCCTTCCTTCTCACTCTTTCATGTGGTAGATTACTCTGCTTGCAGACGCAAAATTCCAAAGCAAAACTTGGTAGGTGCTGGAGTGAGAACCTACCAGGTTCCCTCATATTTTCTTTGTTTTAAAAGAAATACTAATTGCCTTCGGTTATAGGCGTGGCGTGTCAGAGCAGAACTAGGTAGGTGTCAAAAGGGGAACCCACTAAGTTCTCTCATTTTTTCTTTGAAACAGAGCAATACCGACTGTCTCTGGTGCCAGTGCGGAATGCCAAAGCGTAATCTGATAGGTGCCGAAGTAGGAACCTACTAGGTTCCCTAAAGTTTTCACTAAAACAAAGAAATACCAACTGCATCCAGTCACCGGCATAGGATGCTAAAGCGAAAACCTCCAAGTTTCAACAACAATGAACCCCACAAGTATCAAAGCAGAACCTACCAAACTAGAACTTGGTAGGTTCCATAGTAGAACTTTTTTTCAAACGAAAATCATCATAATTAGAAAATTATGAAGAACTGTTCCATTCAGATTGAAAGAATTTAGGATCCCATTAATCATACAACCTTCCTAGAAAACTAGTTTAGAAAGAAGGTACATAAAGCATGAGTATAATTTAAGCTTCCATGCAATATCACATAGAAATACATGCATTGGACTGTTTTTTATTGTACCAATTAAAAAATAAAAACCATCTTCTGGCTAAAAAGCAAATTAACTTGAAAAAGTATCCAGCACAATTCTAATTCATCTTCCTACCAATTGACAGTTTTACAGTTTTAAACTGAAACAAGAGTCTTCCTCTTTAGGAGACCTAGCCATAACTGTAAAGTTAAGACCTGCAGCAACCTGAAACAAGTTGGACTAACTTTTGAATGCTAACAAAACAATTTCGAGCAAAACAATTAGTAAAAGAAATCTACCAGATTATCCAACACTAAGTGTAAATTGCCTGAGAGTTGTCTAGAAGTTTAGCAATATTTCATAAATCAACAAGGAAACCTTTTGGCCTTTCTGTTTTTGATTGACATTCCATGATGATAGAGAGTGATGTACCATTAACCAGATACGTGTTTACTTTTTATACTTCTATAAAAACATGATCAGAACACTTTATAACACTATTACACTAACAAAAACAAAAAGCATAACCAAAAGGAAAGCAGAATACATCTTACAACTTCAATTTTGTCTCTTGAGAAAATATTTAGCGTTATTAATATAATTTGGGAGAGAAGCTTCTAATCTTAATACAAAATACAATTTTATTATCAAAGTTTTATGGCATGGTGAATGACATTATAGCCGGTCAAGCCCCAAAGTACATTGACAATTGCTGCAGCATGTGTATAATTAAGCTTCCAAACAACTGTAAGTATGTCACCAAACTTAATATGGCATATACGGCCAGTGTATCCAACCATGCCAGAACTCCAAATCATAAATATGATGAATTAATTAAGTAGTAACCAGTACATATGTAATACAACATTTAAGATTTAACTAGAAAAACTAATTTGTGTATGGACTGGTGCACTAAAGCTTTTATAAGGAATGTAATCCATAAATCAAAATCATCAATATGATGAATTAATTAAGTAGCAACCAGTACATATGTAATACAACATTTAAGATTTAACTAGAAAAACTAATTTGTGTATGGACTAGTGCACCAAAGTTTTTATAAGGAATGTAATCCATAAATCGAAACACAAACAAAAAATGCAAAATCCAGGGAATCAAACGCTAAATCTACAACAAAAGAAAAATAAATCTAAACAAGGAAAATAAAAAAAAAAGAAATTAGGTTGGGTGACCTTTTTAATGGCCTTTTTATAATAAATGACCGTATTTTTTTTTCCAATTTAGGCAGTTGGTCTTTCATTATTAGTGATAAAATCAAAATGACAAAAATAACTTTCACTCATGTTAATCAAATTAACCTTCGTCAGCGCTCCACGTGGCCTACCTAATAGAGTATGGCATTGACAATGTCTAGAGATGCTGTGCAGTGAGAGAAGCATGAGAGAGAAGAGAGAGAAACTTAGGGTTTGCGATTTTTTTGTTAGGATTTATTATTTATGGGTTTATCAGTAATGTACTATGGTTTATTACTGATATACTTGAGTTTATTATCGATGTACTTTATTATATCACTGATATCTTAAAATTTTATCACTGATGTATCCGGGTTTATCGTTGGTACACCGAGTTTATCACTGATGTACTAATGAAGGTTACTTTTGTCATTTTGACTTTATAATTAATAAAGAGGGCTTATTTTTCTAATTTAAAAAACTATAGTAATTTATTTTAAAAGGCCTTTAAAATGACTATTTGTCTCCATATCCCTAAAATAAAATAAACAAAACACAATGCAAATTTGTCAATAAGTTGGGAAAAAGAATTATTAACATATTGGAGGTTGTTGAAGTTGATGTAGCCATAGCAGAGAGGGCGACCAATGGAGGAGTCATTGAAAATTCTCATGGACATCATGCTCTTGAACTCGGAGAATGCATCGAAGGGTATACTATCATCGACATCTGAATCTCCTTCTAGAATAAAGATATGTCGAGATCTGGTGTTAACAGTCATTGGAGATCTGCTGGATAAAAGCCTATTGGTGTGATGTCGCATAGGGAAAATAGATTGGCAATGGCGTGATAGAGGAGAAAATCTTTAGATTTGTAGGGAGCGAGAGAGAACAGCAAAAGAGAGAGGGGGCAAGAAGAGAGGAAGATTCAGAGGGATGAGTGTGTAGTGTTTGAAAAATCCAATAATTAATAAGTACAATTAATTAAGGAGTTTTCATAACTACACCATTAAGCTCATAAGAAGTATCAGTTTAGTATGTATGAGCACAAGTTTAGTAGAATTATAAGATAACAATACTATGACAAGCTAGTCATACCATGCACGTTGAATTCGTTTGGGAATAGCCACAAACTTTTAGCTAAAAAGCTTAGTGGTAAACCAAAGTAATAGATGATAAGTTAAATGAGTAAGAAAGAGTATAAAGCTTATAATAAATGTTGACTTAAGGTAAGTTAATATATTCTTATCAAACCCAAGAAGAATTTCAGTTTGGCACTTAAGCACTTGATCGGTTAAACTGATAAAATCCAAATATTTAGGTCAAGGATTTCTTAAAACAACCAAAAATTTATCTGGCATAAGACTCATGAAATTCTATGATTCCATGACTAAAATGAATTCGGTAGTATGTAATACCATTAACCTTTATAAGAATGTTATTAGAGATCCGTACATGATTAGATTTATATTAGAATTTAAATACTAAGATCAGGATTTTCTAGAATTTCTCATGTCAAGATTTATGATTTTAGAATTTGTGGAATTTATTTTTTATTAGATACTGAAACTAGATTTCATGGCTCGTTAAAGCAAAATAATTTGGTTTATGATTTTTGCACTTCGATTTAAGACAAAAGAAAATTTAAATCATAAATTAACTTGAAAATTTGTCATAAAATATTTTCAAGTATAGAATGATGGTAGCAGTATTTAAAGAAAAACACTCTAACGCACAATATGCCCTTAATTGCCTATTTGTTAGAAATTGAGTTACGCGAGTAGCATTTTTGATAAAAATACTATCTTGAATCGAAAATTGATACTGTTATAAAACTATATCAATTCTGAGATAAGTATGGAAAAAGTTAATTTTAGGAATTATGTAGTCAAGATATAGCTTCAAAATTAATAACGGTCCACCCTTGGAGCACAATTTAAAAATAACAATGTTACCAATAAATTCGAAAGTTAATCTTGGACTATGATAGACAAAGATAAGGACCAAATAGGAACCAAATTCTCCTACCAGGTAGCTAGTTTCCTATAGGCTATCAAAAAAAAAATTCCTTTTGAGAATCAAAGTAGATCCAAAGAAATTGAATATTGTCTACAAAAGAGACCTCACCTTGCACTATTTACAAAAGGTAGACATGACTTGTTTATTGTTGGAAAATTTCCATCCATTAAATTTCTAAGCCATGGCCGCCGTACTTAGTACTCTTTAAACAAGATTTTTACCTCCTTAAAGCTTACTTAGAAGCTTAGCGAATTATTTTAAGAAATTAAGCATCATTAGCACAAAGTCTATTTAAGGACTCTTACTTCTCCAAGAGGCCATTTTTACTATTTTCTCTCCATTTTCTTAAAAAAAAAATTCCTCCTCCTTATTTCCTCCAAGAACCCGTGGGCTTTCTTCGCCCATTCTCTCAAAATTTTTGACTTCTCACACCTACAATAAACTAGCCAAAATCAAAGAAAGAAAGGGAGAAGGCTATGAGGATTGATCAAAAGTTATCTATAAGGATAAATCCTAAACTTTTCCATTCTTTTGCTCACGAAGTTTAAGTTTATTTTGCTTATTTGAGGTTAAGGCATGTAATAAAGTTTTAAGAGTGTGTTTATGGTAGTACAATATGTGGAGTGATGGAAAATTATATTTTAGAGCATGTATGTACAAGCTTAGAAACAATTATGCTAGGAAAATTAATTTACCGCAAACTTTACTTAGAGAACTGGCCCCATGCAAGTTGAATCCTAAATTTTACTTAATAGGATACTCATAGATCTTGACGATTTAAACAAGTTTACATGAAATGCTTAAAATCAAAATTTTAACTCTAAGATACTATTTTGGGCATTATTTAAAACTGTTTCACTTGATATCGTCAGAGATGTTGCAACATTGATTGCAACATCAGTAGTCCAGATCTTAAAACTGCCCAGTTTTTAATTTCAAAAGTTGAAATGCTTAGTTTATTGTTTCCTTAAGCCTCTGTAGCAACTGTCAAATAAATCCACGGTTGTTTCAACACTATTTCAAATAGATGTTTTAAGAGATGTTGCAACATTAATTGCAATATCAATAGTGCAGTTTTCGTTTCTCCTTGATTTTGATTTCCAAAAGTTAAGATGTTTAGTTTATTATATGTCAAAGTTGTTTTAGCAATTTTAGTGCATTTGCGATTGATTCCAGAATTGTTTTCATTAAGTGTCCACAAGATGTTACAATATTGGTTGCGACACTATAGTACAGTTTATGTCTTTAGGTGATATGTCCTTCAAAAATTCCAAGTCATGATTTTTTGTAAAACATGAAACTTTTAGATCTCGACAAGATGAATAACTTTTGTGATTTTATTTTTTTGAAATTTTTGTCTCTAATGTGGACTTACAGATTTAAAAAAAAAAAACTTTCTAACTGGTAAAGCTTACAAAATCATTGTCAACTAAGAAGTTAAAGATAGAAAATGGACTAGTGGAACATATGAAAGTTTTAGTGCTCGTCAGAATGAGGAACTTTTGTAATGAAAACTTTTATTAAAGCTGTCCTATGATACAATTTACAGTGGCTTTTAAAACTAACAAAAAGATACCTTTCAATACTAGTGTCAAAACAAAACACCTGTTTTAGTGGTAGAATCACAAACAAAGAAATCATAGCACTCAAAAAGCTATATGAATCTACTGTTTACAATTTTGTCAAATTCAGATATAGTTTTCAATGAAACTTAACACAAAGTTTTCTACAAATTTCAAAAACAAGAAATTGTAGAAGCCAAGCTGTTGACCTCTATGTTATGATAGCAATTATGGGTCCAATACCCATACAAGGTTAGGAGCCAATTCTCAGATCCAAATTTCTGATAGTTAGTGCTCAAATATCATAGAACGCCTTTAGTGCGAAAGGGTCATATTGGGCCTAATGAAATGAATAGTAAACAAACATAGTTTTATAGGCCCAATGATGCTATTCATATTCAATGGACCTTTGTACCAAAACGAGCCTAACATAGGTGTTAGAAATTATTAAGCTAAGTAATAAGGAAAAGATAATTAATTAACTATTTAATTAATTATCCAAAGTTAAGCACGAGCAATTCAAGGCAATTAAAGAAAATAATTTACATAAAAAATCCAAGTTACAAGGATTTAAATTAATTAATCCTTTTAACTATCCAAGTAGCCAGTTAGTTAATAAAGAAAAATTCTTAAGAAAGATTTAATTTCCTTTTTACAATATGCTAAACTAGTTGGCATAAAACAAGTTAAGCTCACACTCTTACTAGGTGTTTTTTCACAAAGCCTGAGAATAGTGGGTAAATACATGGCTACTTAGTAGATCCTGCTTCTAGAAACCAGGTAAGTAGAAATCTCACCTATAGCATGAAAATCAATGAGGAGCTAGAAATGTTGTTTAGGGGGGGGTTTGAGTTAAAATAAAGTTTTAGACTAGTGTAATAAAGACAGAAAAATATCTTCTTTTTTGTATTTCTATTAATTTATAATTCTTTTTATGTTTCTTTATTTTAATTTATAAACTTAAGTGGTATGACTTTTTTATTTAGGTTTTCTATTTGAAATTATAATGGATGCAACTCAAAAAGATGAAACAATAAAGTATAAATAAAGGTCAAAATGATGAATGATGAATTTTTTAAAACATCTGTGTAAAATTTAAAATTACCAAAAAATATTGGGTAAGAAAAGTGCACAAAAAAATATGACAGAGCTACTTTAATTGAGGTGATTGTTTGAAGTTATAATATAAAAAATAGGGGGAGTAAACAAGAACAAAGTGAGAGACAAAATCATAAATTTTAAAAAATACACAATGGGCCCTTTGGGCCTCGGGGGCGGGGGGGTGGGGGGGCCAGCTTGACTGATGAAAACTGCGGTTTTCAAATTGAAGTGTTTTACATGTTTATGAAAATCATGAAAATGCATGATCAATGTTATAACATGTTATGTTAGGCTGTCACGCCCTGCAGTACGAGAGAAGATGTGGCAGGTTATTTAAGTTAATTAAATGAAAATTTAATTAAAACATGAGTTTAAGTTTTAAATTAATTATGAAAATGTGGAAATTTTTAAATCCCTTTTGAGAAAAGCATTCATAATCATTAAACAAATAAGGATATTAAAGCAAACATTAAGTAAGTCATAAAACAATAAAAAGATGCAAGTATGGGTCCCACTAACCCACAACTTGTGCACACACATAGTACTGACAATATAATAATACAACCACAGTCCAAGTAAAGAGAAAGTTAAAATGTTACACACCTTGATTTTATAATTTAAACAGCCTACTAGATCCATCTACTACTCCCGAGTCCTGCCTGTGGACCCTTCTCCAAACCTAAGCTGAAATCCATCTAGAGGGGAAAGCATTTAAAATAGATAAAACGTGAGCGAAAGGCTCAGTAGGATTATATTTTAAGAAACATTAAATTTTAAAAGAATATATCATTAATCAAGAAATCACTTTAGAAAAGAATTAAATAAATAAGGCTAAATAAAATCAATCTTACCCAAAACAGTTTATTGGTCGACCAGAAAGAACATCATTTCCTTTTCCTGGGCAAACCATATGTATAACACCACCGTAGTGGCCCAGTTGGGTTTCGAGACCTGCCCCCAAGGTCGCACGCTCACGACTCGATCTCTGATATGGCATCATGCCTTTATATTCATTTCTACTATCATTTAAACCCAATTTCCTGCTATTTTCATTTACATTTATTATAGGATTCATTATGAAGTTCACTTCAATTCATGGTCTATTAAAAATAACCGATAAAAATTCCTTTTTCAATCAACTGTTCAAAACATTTTGATAAAACCCTTTTTGAGATCAAAATCATTTGAAAACTTGGCTACCAAGGAAAGAGGTAGAAGTCCTACTTCAATACTCGTGCCGGTGTCCCACATCGAAATCCTGATCTGCTATACGTTAAATTCACAGATCCACGAACGACCTTAAATAGAAACTACGTCTATCAGTATCTAGTTTAAGATATTCTATCTTGCTAAACTATTTTATGGTGTCCTAGAGTGCCACTTGTATTTATAAAATCACTTTATATAGTTGGAATTTCAATCAGGCTTCAAAACAGTGAAAATAGATGAAAAATCACAAATTTTCTCCTTGTCCTATCGGCCTGTCGAAGGACTAGGTTCGATCAGCCGAACTTCTCCAGGTTTGACCTATCGGATGGATGAATTCGGCCTGTGGATCCCTTGAATCTGGCTTGCCGAACACAAAGTTTGGCCTATCTATTTGGAAAAATTCTAGAATTTTCCAAGCACAGGTCCTTGGCGTTTCGAGCCCAAATCTCCATTTCAACCTATTTTTCTTAGTTCTCAGGTGGAAAACAATCATAGATGATAGAAAAACATAATAGGACACTTTTAAACTCATTTAAACAAGATTTGCACACAAAATCCCAAAAAATCTGAAAATGGATAAAAATGAAAAATCTTTATTTAAATCCATTTTTCTTCAAACAAAGCTTAGATTCTAGTTATTCTAAGTTTCCCTAACTTAGATCAAAGGTTTTCTAAGTTCAAATAAACTTAAATTTCAAAATGCAAGAAAAATTGAAAAATTGAAAAAAGTTTTGAAATTTAAAAACTAACCTCAAATCGAAGCTTTGAATCATGTTTTCAGTCGCTCAATCATGTTCCTGAGCCTCCAATCTACTAAACCGAAGCTTAGGGCTGGATTTAAGTAGGAGGAAATGAGAGAGAAAGGAAGAGGTAGAGTGAGAGGGAGAGATGCACGGGAGAGACAGAGAGAGCTGGGAGTGAGTGAGGAGAGAGGGAGAGAAGGAGAGATTAAATAAAGGGAGGGGAAGCCAAAACTAGTAAGACAAACCGAGTACCGCCCACGGTTTGGAAAAAGGACGGGTTTGGTATTTGACAAATTATTTTTTTTCAAAATTCAAAATAACAATTTAAAACAATTGGAAATAATTAGAAGTCATTAAAATAATAAAAACAACTTTAATTTCTAAATTTCATCAAATGATCAAATTAAGTTTAAAATATTCATTATGGCACACTAATCTACAATTTTACATTCTAATATCATTTAATAAATTTCGGGGCGTTACAACTCTCTACCCCTATCAGAAATTTTGCCCTCAAAACTTACATATCATTTCATAAACAAAACAGATGCGGATACAACTCCTGCATGCTTGACTCTAATTCCTAAGTGGCTTCATCAACCCTGTGATGCTCTCCACATGACCTTTACTAATGGTATATCACGACGATGCAAGCTGAACACTTTTCGATCAATAATCTGAATCAGCACTTCCTCATACGTCGTGTCTTCCTGAACCTGCACATCGCAAAATGAAACTATCTTACTCTGCTCAGGCGAACACTTCCTAAGCATCAACACATGGAACACATCATGAACATGAGATAATTTAGGGTGTAGGTTGAGCCGATAAGCGACTACACCAACACGCTGAGTAATCTCGAATGGTCCAAGTACCTCGGTGCAAGCTTACCACTTACTCTGAACCGTATAATTCCTTTACAAGGCGATACCTTCAAGAGAACAAAATCTCCCACTATAAATTCCAAAGGTTGACGTCTTCTATCCGTATAACTCTTCTGTCGACTCTGAGCTGCCTTCAATCGATCATGAATCACGGTGACTTTCTTGTTGCTATCATGAATCTCATTTGGCCTAAGATAATCCTATCTTCTAGTTCTACCCAACACACCAGTGACTGACACGGTCGTCCATACAACACCTTATAGGTGCCATGCCAATGCTCAATTGATAGCTATTGTTGTACGCGAACTCTGCCAGATGCAAATATTTCTTCCATTTTCTGCCAAAATCTAACGCACAAGCACGCAACATGTCCTTGAGAATCTGAATAACTAGCTCAAATTACCCATCGGTCTGTGGATGGAATGCCGTACTAAAATTCAAATCTATACCTAAACCCTCCTGAAAGCTCCTCCAGTACTTAGCGTTGAACCTAGTGTCTCTATCGAATGTGATGGACAAGGGAACTCCGTGCAACTACACTATATTTTGCTGGTACAATTCTCCAAGGACCTTCCTCAAACATGTTGACCTAAACGGGATAAAATGTGCTAATTTTGTTAACCTGTCAACCACAACCCAAATTGCATCGTGCCTTTGTTCCATCCTTGGCAAACCTATAAGGAAATCCATCATCACGTGCTCCCATTTTCACCATGGAATGGGAAGCGGCTGAAGCTGACCTGCTGGTTTCTGATGCTTAGCTTTCACCTAGAGACACGTCGTACACTTGGCTACGTATTCTCGAATGTCCTTCTTCATACCTCTCCACAAATATTGCCTCTTCAAATGACGATACATCTTCATTGCTCCCTGGATGAATGGCGAATTGAGACTTATGGGCTTCGTCCATAACAGCTTTCGTCACCTCTGTGATTGCTGGAACTGCTAAGCGCTCCTGGAAGTACAATATCCATCTGCATGAATCCTCCATTCTTCAAATTGCTCTCTGTCCTAAATCCATGTTGAAATCCCTTGTAGATGCTGGTCCTGTCACTGATTTTGTTTCACCATCTGAACAAGAGCCGGGGTCATCTCTATATGATACATCGAAGCTCGATCATAGTCTTCATAATACTGTAGCCTATACTCACTCACTGTCACATCTCTTTTCTAGTCTTTAAGAGCCAAACAAGCGAGAATCCCT
The DNA here is from genome assembly GCA_025403435.1 of Artocarpus heterophyllus. NCBI lineage: Eukaryota > Viridiplantae > Streptophyta > Magnoliopsida > Rosales > Moraceae > Artocarpus > Artocarpus heterophyllus. The sequence continues at coordinate 31,450,402 of CM046342.1, read as the reverse complement.
AAAGACTTCCTAGTAAGCGCATCCGTAACTACATTAGCTTTCCCAGGGTGATACTGCGATGCGAAATCATAATCCTCCATGTACTCCATCCATCTCCGCTGCCTCAGGTTGAGATCCCTTTGAGTAAACAGATACCTCAAACTCTTGTGATCGGAGAAAACCTGAAATGTTGCCCTATACAAATAACACCTCTAGATCTTAAGTGCGTGAATCATTGCTGCGAGCTCCAAATCGTGAGTAGGATAATTTCGCTCATGTGGTCAAAACTATCTCGATCCATACGCTACCACGCGTCCATGTTGCATCAATACACATCCAAGTCCGCGCCTTGAAGCATCTGTATAAACCCCATACGGCTTATCACTGCTGGGAATAACCAATACTAGGGTTGAAGTCAACCGATTCTTTAATTCTTGAAAAGCGAGCTCACATTCTTCATCTCACTCAAACCTGACGTTTTTCCTGATCAATCTTGTCAACGGCGCTGCGATCTTTGAGAAATCCTTTACAAATTTTCTATAGTACCTTGCAAGACCCAAGAAACTATGGATTTCTACTACATTCCTTGATCGTTCCCATTCCACTATGGCTTCTATCTTGGACGGATCCACTATAATACCATGCTTGAAGATGACATGACCTAGAAACTTAACTTCTATTAACCAAAACTCGCACTTTTCTCTCTTGGCATACAACTTGTGCTCCCGCAGAAGCTGAAGCACAATCCTGAGATGTTGCTCATGCTCCTCCCAAGTCTTAAATACACTAGAATATCATCGATGAACACAATCACAAACTGATCCAGATAAAGCCTGAATATCCTGTTCATTAAATCCATTGAAGCTGTGAGAGCATTTGTCAACCCAAACGGCATCACCAGAAACTCAAAGTGTTCATACCGGTTCCTAAAAGCTGTCTTGGGAATATTTTCCTCCTTTATCCTGAGCTGATGGTATCCCAACTGTAAATCAATCTTTGAGAAGTACCGCGAACCTCCCAACTAGTCGAATAACTCATCGACCCTAGGCAAAGGCTACTTATTCTTCACCGTGACCCGATTGAGCTGTCGATAATCTATACACAACTTGAGAGTCCCATCATGTTTCTTAGCGAACAAATCTGGTGCTCCCCACAGCGATGTACTATTCTGAATATACCCTTTATCAGCAAGCTCTCAAAGTTGCTTTCTCAATTCTTTCTTTTTTGCTAGTGCCATTCGATAAGGTGCTACTGAAATCGGTGCTGTTCTTGGATGCAACTCAATACCAAATTCAATCTCCCGATGTGGTGGTAGTCCGGCAACTCGTTGGGGAAGGCATCTTCATATTCATCAACCACTGGGATTGCTGCATTTCTTCTCGAAGCATAGGGCTCTATTTCTAGGTTCGCAAAAAAGTCATAGCAAGCTAGGTTCTTTTGCCCTCCAAGACATGTCTTCATGAGATGCTCGCTCATTAACCGATCACTACCACCCTGGTAAGTGATTATCGTCCCCCTATCAGACACTAGGGTTACTTTTCTAAGCTGGCAGTCTACAACTGCATTATACCTGGATGACCAATCCATTCCTAAAATTACATTATATGACCTCATGGGGAGTACAATCAAATCACTTTTCAAAATCTCATCCCCGATCTTTATTTTATAAGCTTTACATACACAATTCACACACACCTACCCGAAGGGTGAAGCTATAACTAGGGGTTCATTAAACTCTTCTATCTCTAATCCCAAGGCATGTACAAAGGAACTCGAAATGAGAGAATGAGTGGCACCTGTATCGAATAAAACATGACCTAACGATTAAGAAACTAGGATCGTACCATCGACAACCGCATTGCTGGTCTGGACATCTGAACTTTTTGTCGCCATCACATGAACCTAATATGGAGCTTTTCCCTTTCCTCTACCAGTATTGCTAGGCCTTGGATTATTCGGCTGCTACTGCTCGATGGAGGCGATTGCACACTAGCTGTACTCGGCTCTCGATATTGAGGGACATTGCGCTGGAAGTTCTGCGGCTGCTGCCCTTGTGCTGAATATGGCTGTTGCTGGGGAGTAAATTGAGGAAACTGCAACTACAGAAATTGCCGAGGCGGAGGTAGAGGCTGAGGCTGACGACTGGCTCCTTCTCCAGTCTGAGATCCTAGACGAGCGCTCCTGATCAGGCAATTCCTCTTAATGTGTCTTGGCTGTTGGCAATAATGACAATGAAAACTGTAGGGGTTGCTGCGCCCGTTGCTTGATGAACTGCTGCTACCGCTGTTCACGCCACCTTGTTTGTTCTTTTTTGGAGTTGGACGACTACTGGTGCTCCTCCTACCGCTCCTCTAGGGCCCTCTTGACGTCTTTATTGCATATAATCATTTTCCACTAATATTGCTGACGACACAAGCTCTCCAAAATTCTTGAGTCGTAGGGCAACTACCTGACATCTAATAGGAGCCTTGAGCCCTTCCTAAAACTTAATACATTTCTCACGTTCTGATGCCACTATCGATGGAGCAAACCTGGCCAGCTCATTAAACCTTGCCTCATATTCCCGAACTGACAAATCACCCTGTTGCAACCTGTAAAATTCAGCCGCCTTCTAGTCTTTATACCCCTATGAAAAATATCGATCATAGAACAGTTCCTTGAACCTGTCCCAACTAATGTTACCATTGCATTCCAAACGTTTAGCCTACTTCCACTAGGTGTTGGCAACATCTTCGAACTTATATACAGCGAACTCCACATGATACTCAGCTGGTGCACCAAGGGTGTCCAAGTGCTTCACGATCGAATCTAACTAATACTAGGCCACCTACGGGTCCCCATTCCCGTCGAAAGTCGGTATAGATGCGTGACAAAATTTCTTAAAATACGTATGCCAAGGACTAACATCAGAATCCTCCAGCCTAGCCCTGACCGCCATCTGTCGGAATGCAACAAACATGGCTCTCATCCTGCCCTCATCATTTCCAAACTCAACGTCAGCTGTCAAACGTTGTCTAGGTGCTATTCTCTCACTTTTGAAAACAAAATTTAGACTGTCAGGGGCATTTTATTCTCGTACTTATGTGTGCACAACTCCCAAGGTTCATAACCTTGAGCTTTGATGCCATTCTATCACGCCCTGCAGTACGGGAGGTGACGTGACTGGTTATTTAAGTTAATTAAATGAAAATTTAATTAAAACATGAGCTTAAGTTTTAAATTAATTATGAAAATGTGAACATTTTTAAATCTCATTTGAGAAAAGCATTCATTATCATTAAACAAATAAGGACATTGAGGCAAACATTTAGTAAGTCATAAAACAATAAAAAGATGCGAGTATAAGTCCCACTGACCCACAACTTGTATACACGCATAGTATTGACAATAAAATAATATAACCACAGTCCAAGTAAAGCGAAAGTTAAAATTTTACATGTCTTGATTTTATAATTTAAACAGCCTACTAGATCCTTCTACTGCTCCAGAGTCCTGCCTGTGGACTCTTCTCCAAACCTAAGCTAAAATCCACCAAGAGGGGGAAAGGGTTTAAATAGATAAAACGTAAGCGAAAGGCTCAGTAGAACTATATTTTAAGAAACATTAAATTTTAAAAAAATTTATTGTTGGAAAGACAATGCGCAGCGGAAATTTAAAAAAAAATTTCATTCAGAGTAATTTCCAAAAGCACAAGTTTGACATGCTATATGTATAAATTAAACAGATCTTACTAACTTTTGTGTGCTGAAGAACCTCCGCAACCTGTGTAGAGAAGTAACGTTCCAGAAGAGCCTCAACCAACTAGTCTTCTTTGTTATTCTCTATCCACAACCGGAGTGAGTGTGGGCTCACACGTATAGCTCTTCCACCGGTGACTCTCCTTCCAACCAAGAGAGAGAACCCAAAGCTAGTGTTTGTGATTTGTGAACAAAAGCTCTCAGGGAGTTTTTCAGATTCTCACTAGAAGAGTATCACTCTTAATCTCTCAATTGATCTGAGTAAATCATGAGACTCACTCCCTTTATATAGCCATTGGTCCAGGGGTCAGTCCTTATCAGATTAGGTCTCAAAAACTCGAAACAGAATCAAGTTTGGATCAATATCTGATAAGATCCGCGTGAAAATGCGTAATCTTATCTCTCGCTGATCGGCAGGCTGAACAGGCGCTAGCGGCAGGCCGAACTCCCAAGAAAAAATCTCCGCGAATCTTTTATTTTCCACCCGAGATTCTAAAGGATAAAGTCCCAGTTTTGATTCAAATAACCCAATAGAGAAGTTATCTAATCAAAACATACTTTATCAATATAATCTCTAAGAAAATAAATCAATTCACAATAATTCTACAAGTTTATCTTGATCTAATTTGTCTAAAATTAAAACAACCGATAAATAGACAAAAATTATCTAATCGCAATAATTCAACAAGTTTATCTTGAACTAATTTCTTACAAAATTAATTCAACCGATAAATAAACATGAATTATTTAATTCTTCCAAATTTTAAACCAATCTGATAAATCTGACATAAGTCACCAATTATTGGAAAAGCATGCCGTGTCGTTACAGGACTTTGTGAGCTAGCAAAGGGGACCAAAATGGACCTATAAAGTTCAAGCTCATGATAATTATGAAACCCAATATCCCAGATATACATTTCACAATTATCAACTCCAACGCTACTCCACTAAAAGCTTGGAGCTGCACTCTCGAACTTTATAGAATTACGAAGCTCGTATAGCTAAGTCTCCATGACATATCATAGTGTATCGTATCCCCATATGATCTTCCATAATCGGCTCAAGGACAAGTTCAGTCTTACCCTCCCGATTATTTTTATCTTACGTTCCATTGTCTCACCATTAGAAAACTTACCATCCAAAGATAGTATACCATTCGATTACACCTATGTATCCAAATGGTTGAGCGCTCCAGTTTTCCAATTACAGGACAACGCATATGAGAGGATATCATTACTCCTAAAGAGGAGCTATGGATTCCATATCCATGAATAACAAGTCTACGCTATCAAGAGTCATGCCTCCAACGTACCGGCATGCATACCACTATTGAGATGTACGTGTCACCCTTTGGTACATCAAAAGACACAAGTCGAGATAACGTGCCTACTATTCATCTCAGGATTAAGATACAATACAAATGACTGTCTAAAGTGAATCGATTTACTAGGACATAATTATTAATCCAAATCAATTTACTTTATGTCCCGATCCAACACATCGTCACCTATGACAACGCGTCAATGTTTCTATTCACGGAGTCCAACTCCAATGGTCAAGATAAACCATCTCCCAAAAAGGGATATAGACAACATAACAATCTTTACATGAATAACGTGCCCAACTTTATTCCCTCGATTGCGGATCATATGTTTTAGACCGTCACCTTAAGAATCGTGTCTTCCGCACAAGCATCCCATCATATGCCCAATTCTTAAGGTTTAGACCGACAGTCTTAGACTACTGTTTGCTTAACATACATTTAACAAATATGAACGTAAAGAGGATAATATTTGGTATATATAAATGAATGAATGCTTTATTGATAAAAAATGTCTCCAAAAACTGTATTACATTTTTACTCTTTAGGGCATACATGTCTAACAATCTTCCACTTGCACTAAGTGAGTAAATACAGCAAAGTTTGCATCCCCATAGCTTCCACATGCCTCTCGAAGACTCTCCCAGTAAGTGTCTTCATAAATGGATCAGCTAAATTGTCCTTTGATGTGATCTTGCACACTGTGACATGCCCGCCCTCAACGAAGTCCTTTATCACATGATACTTTTGATCAATATGCTTACTCTTCTTGTGAAATCTTGGTTCCTTAGCATTAGCTATTGCCGCACTGTTATCACAGTACAGTGATACCGCTTTATCCATACCAAGAACTACTTCAAGATCCCCAAGGAACTTACGGAGCCACATTGCTTCTTTCGAAGCATCACTAGCCGCCACATACTCAGCCTCCATCGTTGAATGCAAAGTGCAATCTTGCTTCGCACTTCTCCAACTGATGGCACCGCCTCCCAGAGTAAACACAAACCCTCGAGTCCTTCTCAGGTACTTGAAAATATGCTTTACCGTAACCCAATGGTTCGGTCCTAGATCCGCCTGAAATCAACTTACAATCTCGACCGCATAGCTAATATCCGATCGTGTGCAAAGCATGGCATACATGAGACTATCCACTACCGAAGTATAAGGCTCTTTCTTCATGTATTCTCTTTCTTCATAAGACTTTGGAGAGTCTTTCTTAGAAAGAGTAATTCCAGACCTAGATGGTTGCTCACCTTTCTTGGAATCCTACATTGCAAACCTCCTGAGAATTTTATCTATGTAGCAAGCCTGTGACAAAGCTATCATTTTGTTCTTCCTATCCCGAAAGATCTAGATACCGAGAACAAAATTAGCCTCACCTTAGTCCTTCATGTCAAACTACTTGGTCATCCATAATTTGACCAATGACAATGCGCCAACGTCATTGCCAATTAGCAGAATGTCATCTACATAGAGCAGTAGAAAAACCACCTTCCCATTCTTAATGTGTTTGTAAGCACATGGTTCATCCACATTTTGTGAGAACACATAAGTCTTGATCACTTGATCAAATCTTATGTTCCAGGAATGAGAAGCCTACTTAAGTCCATAAATTGACTTTAGCAGTTTATAAACCTTACCCTCTTGACCCGAGACCTTGAACCCGTCTGGTTGTTCCATATAAATGGACTCATCAAGATAGCCATTCAGAAAAGCCGTCTTGACATCCATCTGTCAAATCTCATAGTCGAAAGCGGCAGCTAGGGACAAGAGAATCCGGATGGACTTAAGCATGGCTACAGGCGAAAAGGTTTCCTCATAATCAATTCCTTCCTTTTGCGTGTAACCCTTAGCTATCAGTCTAGCCTTAAAGGTTTTGACCTTTCCATCCACTCCTCTTTTCCTCTTGTAGATCCACTTACACCCTATAGGTTTTACCCCTTCAGGAAGATCCACAAGTTCCTAGACCCGATTAGTCTCCATAGACTTCATCTTTATGTTCCTGGCCTCTGTCTAGAGTCTTGAATCAGCATCCTCCATAGCTTCTGTGTAAGTATAAGGATCCCTGTCATGTTCATCCAGTTCAGCCAAGAAGACCTCCCCATTGAACATATACCTTTTAGGTTGATGCCCGATCCTCCCACTACGCCGAAGCCCCTGAGGTTGTTGTTTAGGTTTGTTTGGTTTTTCTACACCGATCGAAATGGTTTCATTCGGAACCTCCAAAGTGAATAGATCACCCCTTAACTCCTCAAGCACCACTTTGCTTCGAGGTTTAAAGTCGTCCATGTAACTCTCCTCAAGGAAAGTTGCATTAGTTGAAACTACGACTTTATTTTCCTTTGGGTTATAAAAATAACCCCATTTAGTCCCTTTTGGATATCCTACAAACACGCAAACTTCCAAACGTGCTTCCAATTTATTCGGATCCTTAAACAAGACATGAGCCGGACATCCCCATACGCGAATATGGTTTAAGGATGTCTTCCTTTTTGGCCATAACTCATGAGGAGTTTTAGGGACCGATTTTGAAGGCACATTGTTCAAAAGATAACATGCAGTTTGTAGTGCATATCCCCAAAAGGATAAAGGTAATGATGAATAACTCATCATGGACCTAATCATGTCCAACAAAGTCCTATTCCTTCTCTCCGCTACGCCATTCTGCTGCGGAGTGCCCGAAACAGTCAAATGGGATAAAATCCCATTCTCTAACAAGTGTCCCAAGAACTCATCAGAAAGGTATTCCCCACCTCGATCAGATCGAAGTGCCTTTATGGGTCTACCCAATTGCTTTTCCACTTTAGCCCGAAACTCCTTGAACTTATCATAAGTTTTGCTTTTGTGGTGCATCAGGTACACATACCCATATCTTGAGTAATCGTCAATAAAAGTGACGAAGTACTCATACCCTCCTTGTGCTTGGATGTTCATCGGTCCGCAAACATCACTATGCATAAGTTCTAGAACCCCTTCGGCCCTATTGCCCTTAGACCCGTATGGTCTTTTGGTCATTTTACCCTCCAAACAAGACTCACATTAAGGTATAGATTCCACCTTTAAGTGACCTAAAGGTCCATCCCTTACCAACCTTTGAATCCTATTCAGGTTAATATGGCCAAGGCGTAAATGCCAAAGATAAGTCTTATTAGAGTGAGAAGTTTTAAGTCTTTTTGAGTCATTATCATTTATCTCAGCATTAAGCAATAAGTCCATCTTAAGTTTGATAAAATATAGATTATTTTGCATCCATCGAGAACAGATAAAAGATTTGTTTTTACGAATCACCACTTTTTCATTAAAAGATACCATGTAGGATTCTTTAAATAAAGAAGATACAGAAATTAAATTCCTTTTAAATTTAGGAACATAAAAGCAATCTCGTAAAATTAAATTCCTATAATTATCAAAGTAAAGATGGACATCTCCCACTGCTTCCGCTGAGACCAAGGATCCACCGTCCATCTGAAGCGTTAAGTCTTCACGTAGCAGACTTCTCGTTTCTTTGAATGCCTGTAGAGAAACACAAACATGATTAGTTGCACCGGAATCTATGACCCAGATGTCACTAGATTCCTCAACTAAACAAGTTTCTAAATATTGAAGATCACACCTACCTCCTTTGGAAAGGAAGTCCTTGCAATGCTTCTTTATATGCCCGACCTTACCATAGAAGAAGCACTTAAGCTTCTTTGGGTTCTTCTTCTTCTTCTTCTTGCTCTTGGTAGTAGCAGGAATAGAAGACTTCCCGTTCTTGGCCCGTTGCTTCTTTCCATTCTCTGAGTGAGGATTGGAACCAGAAGCAGCTATCATGTTGGCCTCACCACCAGCAGGAGACTCCTTGATCAGCAGTTCGAACTCTTGTAACTATTGCATCAGTTCTGTCAAGGTCATATCCCGTCTATTACTTAAATTAAAAGTAGCTCTAAACGGAATAAATTCCTTAGACAGAGTCTCAAAGACCATAGTCATCTGAGTTTTAGCATCGATGTCGGCTCCATTGGTTTGAGCCTCAGCGAGGTAACCCATGACCAACATCATGCGCTCCTTTACAGATGTCCCCGGTCTCTGCCTACAGTTTAAGAGTTTCTAAAGCACCGCTTGTCGCTTTGTTATGGCCTGGCCTCCAACCATATCCTCAAGATTATCCAAGATCTGCTTCGCAGTCTCATAATCCTGATGTTGAGCCTGTAGCACGTTGTTCATGCTAGCCATAACATAGCAGCGGGCCTGATCATTAGCATCTTTCCAGTGATCGAATGCTTGGAATTGCTCATTACTTGAGTCTCCCGTAGGCTCAGGAGGACAAGGGGTTGTTAGTACATATTTCAGTTTCTCAAAGGATAGGACGATGTCCAGGTTCCGTTTCCAATCGTTATAATTCTCACCGGTTAATTGGTTTTGGTCAAGTATCGATGATAAACCGTTTTTAGACATTTTCAATCTACAATAAAGAATCATATACCAAATATAAGCAAACATATATAATAATTTAGTAAGATAACATAATCATGTAAAATCATACAAATGCGTTTATGTGTCAAAACCTTAAAAATATCACAAGCTTACAACGATAATTCCCAACTCAGAATTCAATAAGCTCCTAGGGGAGTCATGCCAAATTCAATCAGGAACACGAATCCCCTCCTGATTAATATATGCCATCTAGGACCCGTATGATCCAGCATATACTAATAATCGTTTCTTTGGCCATTAATTTTATTAGCAGAGCTCCTAGGGGAGGTTAATAATAAAATTAACGTGAGAGTATAACCACTGTTTCAATATTTTATCCGTGATTTATAATCACCACCTAGGGGTGTGCAACCATAAATCATACAAAAATACCTTATCCTTTCAGAGATCCAATCTAGTACATGATAGAAATCCCTTCCTAGGGGTCGGGACCACCATGTTCTTCCTATGGACCAACGATAGAGGCCTTAGGTCCTCTCTTCAAAAACCTTCTCCCACTCAATCTTTTGAAATCAAGGTTTTATTTTAAAATTATGCATGAACAATTTTAATATGAGCGGCACTCCCTATTCTATATGACATATTATCAATATACGTGGTAAATTATATTATAATGTAGACAAGCAAAGCAATCAAGCAAAGCTACAAGTAAAATAATAATAACCGTGATATTATGGTTCCATCCTAGAGAATAGAAAACTAAGATTACAAGAGAATGATCGAGACATTTATCGATTCTTCATCCTTGAATCCTCAAGCTGTATCCTTCTTCATGTAACACCCATCTTCAAGTCTTCAATTTTGTATGAATTAAATACTTCATATTTTCGGTCATATCCAAATTTAATGTTTCTCAGAATCGTCTCAAAAATAAAATTAAAACTGCACTGGAAAAATTGCACCTTTTTTGGAAATTTTCCAGCTCTTGGCCTGCCGGTCATGCTTCATCGGCCTGCCGATCATACTGATCGGCCTGCCGACCCATGAAGGTTTGACCTGCCTGTGGAGCTAGCCAATTTCTGCCCCACTGTCGGCCTACCAGACCACACGTCCGGCTTGCCGATCTGTGACCATCGGCCTGTCGAACTATGACGTTCGGCATGCCGACCGAGCAGTAATCCCTCATTCCAGAAAATACAATTTTAATGTAATTCATCAATTTTATTTTCAACAATTCCAAAACATAAAATTAGAGACTCAGGAAATACCTGGTTGCGCCATCATCAATCTTTAAGATCCGACTTCTCGTTCCGTCTTCTCTGAATAATCATTTAATTACAAAATTCTTACAAATTTAAAATTAAATAACAATTCCTAGACGGAGATGATAGTCCGCCATCTATTTACATGAAAAACTTAGATACATATTCTAACCTCTAAGGAACCATAACCAGTATGAATTAATTAATTAATAAATAATTAAACAACGATTTAATCAACCATAATTAATTAATAAACATTCACCACATAATCCATGACAACATATATATTATATAGAAACCTAGAGTGCCATCTCTCTATAAAATTCAATTCAAGCATAGGAGAGATAAAGATCACAAAATTTATGAATATATCATGATCACAAACTTGTAAATTTATGTAAAAACCATGGCTTTGATACCAATTGTTGGAAAGACAATGCACAGCGAAAATTTTTAAAAATTATTCATTCAGAGTAATTTCCAAAAGCACAAATTTGACATGCTATATGTATAAATTAAACAGATCTTACTAACCTCTGTGTGCCGAAGAACCTCCGCAACATGTGTAGAGAAGTAACGTTCTAGGAGAGCCTTAACAAACTGGTCTTCTTTGCTATTCTCTATCCACAACTGGAGTGAGTGTGGGCTCACACGTACAGCTCTTCCACCGGTGACTCTCCTTCCAACCAAGAGAGAGAACCCAAAGCTAGTGTTTGTGATTTGTGAACAAAAGCTCTCAGGGAGTTTTTCAGATTCTCACTAGAAGAGTATCACTCTTAATCTCTCAATTGATCTGAGTAAATCATGAGACTCACTCCCTTTATATAGCCATTGGTCCAGGGGTCAGTCCTTATTAGATTAGGTCTCAAAAACTCGAAACAGAATCAAGTTCGGATCAATATCTGATAAGATCCGTGTGAAAACACGTAATCTTATCTCTCGCTGATCGGTAGGCCGAATAGCTTTATCGGCAGGCCGAACAGGCCCCATTGACAAGCCAAACACGTCATTCGACAGGCCGAACTCCCGATAAAAAATCTCCGCAAATCTTTTACTTTTCACCCAAGATTCTAAAGGATAAAGTCTCAGTTTTGATTCAAATAACCCAATTGAGAAGTTATCTGATCAAAACAAACTTTATCAAGATAATCTCTAAGAAAATAAATCAATTCATAATAATTCTACAAGTTTATCTTGATCTAATTTGTCTAAAATTAAAACAACCAATAAACAGACAAGAATTATCAGATCGCAATAATTCAACAAGTTTATCTTGAACTAATTTCTTACAAAATTAATTCAACCGATAAACAAACATGAATTATTTAATTCTTCCAAATTTTAAATCAATTTGATAAATCTGACATAAGTCACCAATTATTGGAAAAGCACGCCGTGTCGTTACAGGACTTTGTGAGCTAGCAAAGGGGACCAAAATGGACCTATAAAGTTCAAGCTCATGTTAATTATGAAACCCAATATCCCAGATATACATTTCACAATTATCAACTCCAACGCTACTCCACTAAAAGCTTGGAGCTACACTCTCGAACTTTATAGAATTACGAAGCTCGTATAGCTAAGTCTCCATGACATATCATAGTGTATCGTATCCCCATATGATCATCCATAATTGGCTTAAGGACAAGTCCTGTCTTACCTTCCCGATTATTTTTATCTTACGTTCCATTATCTCACCATTAGAAAACTTACCATCCAAAGATAGTATACCATTCGATTACACCTATGTATCCAAATGGTTGAGCGCTCTAGTTTTCCAATTACAGGATAACGCATATAAGAGGACATCATTACTCCTAAAGAGGAGCTATGGATTCCATATCTATGAATAACAAGTCTACGCTATCAAGAGTCAAGCCTCCAATGTACCGGCATGCATACCACTATTGAGATGTGGGTGTCACCCTTTGGTACATCAAAAAGACACAAGTCGAGATAAGGGGCCCACTATTCATCTTAGGATTAAGATACGATACAAATGACTGTCTAAAGTGAATCGACTTGTCAAGATAGAATTATTAATCCAAATCAATTCACTTTATGTCCCGATCCAACACATCGTCATCTATGACAACGCGCCAATGTTTCTATTCACGGAGTCCAACTCCGATGGTCAAGACAAACCATCTCCCAAAAAGGGGTATAGAGAACATAACAATCTTTACATGAATAAAGCGCCCAACTTTATTTCCTCGATTGCGGACCATATGTTTTAGACCGTCACCTTAAGAATCGTGTCTTCCGCACAATCATCCCATCATATGCCCAATTCTTAAGGTTTAGACTTATAGTCTCACACTACTATTTGCTTAACATACATTCAACAAATATGAACGTAAAGAGGACAAGATTTGGTATATATAAATGAATAAATTCTTTATTGATAAAAAATGTATCCAAAAACATATTACATTTTTACTCCTTAGGGCATACATGTCTAACATATATCATTAATCAAGAAATCACTTAAGAAAAGAATTAAATAAATATGGTTAAATAAAACAAATCTTACCCAAAACAGTTTATTAGTCGACCAGAAAGAACATCATTTTTTTTCCTGGGCAAACCATATGTGTAACAACATCGTAGTGGCCCAGCTAGGTTTCGGGACCTGCCCCCAAGGTCGCATGTTACACGACCCGATCTCTGATCTGGCATCATGTCCTTATATTCATTTCTATTATCATTTAAACCTAATTGCCAGGTATTTTCATTTACATTTATTATAGGGTTCATTATGAAGTTTACTTCAATTCATGGTTTATTAAAAATAACTGATAAAAATTCTTTTTTCAATCAACCGCTGAAAACATTTTGATAAAACCCTTTTTGAGATCAAAATCATTTGAAAACTTGGCTACCAAGGAAAAGGGTAGATGTCCAACCTCAGCACTCGTGCCAGTGTTCCACACCAAAATCCTGGTTTGCTATACGTTAACTCCGTGGATCCACAAACGACCTTAAATAGAAACTACATCTATTAGTATCTAGTTTAAGATATTCTATGTTGCTAAACTATTTTATGGTGTCCTGGTGTGCCACTTGTATTTAAAAAATCATTTTATAAAGTTAGAATTTCAATCAGGGTTCAAAATAGTGAAAACGGATGAAAAATCACAAATTTTCTCGTTGTTCGGTTGGCCTACCGGTCACCTTGGTTTGGCAGGTGAAACTATGCAGTTTGACCTATCGAAGGACCAGGTCCGATTGGTTGAACTTCTCTAGGTTTGGCCTGCCAGACAGATGAATCCGGCCTGTCGATCCCTTGAATCCGGCCTACGGAACACAAAGTTTGGCCTATCGATATGGAAAAATTCCAGAATTTTTCAAGCACGGGTCCTCGGCCTCCCTAGCCCAAATCTCCATTTCAACCTATTTTTCTTAGTTCTCAAGCATGGAAAACAATCATAGATGATAGGAAAACATAATAGGACACTTTTAAACTCATTTAAACAAGATTTGTACAGAAAATCCCAAAAAATCCAAAAATGGTGAAAAATGGATAAAAATGAAAAATCTTGATTTAAATCTGTTTTTCTTCAAAAAAAACTTAGATTCTAGTTATTCTAAGTTTCCCTAACTTAGATCAAAGGTTTTCTAAGTTCAAGTAAGCTTAAATTTCAAAATGCAAGAAAATTGATAAATTGAAAAAAGTTTTGAAATTTGAAAACTAACCTCAAATTGAAGCTTTGAATCATGTTTTCGGTTGCTCAATCACGTTCCCGAGCCTCCAATCCACTAAACCGAAGCTTGGGCTTTGATTTAACTCAAAGATTTTAGGAGGAAATGAGAGCGAGAGGAAGAGGCAGAGTGAGAGGGAGAGATGCACGGGAGAGAGAGTGAGAGAGCTGGGAGTGATTGAGGAAAGAGGGAGAGAAGGAGAGATTAAATAAAGGGAGGGGAAGCCAAAACCAATAAGACAAACCGTTTACCGTCCATGGTTTGGAAAAAGGATAGGTTTGGTATTTGACAAATTGTTTTGTTTCAAAATTCAAAATAATAATTTAAAACAATTGGAAGTAATTAGAAGTCATTAAAATAATAAAAACAACTTTAATTTCTAAATTTCACCAAATGATCAAATTAAGTTTAAAATATTCATTATGGCATACTAATCCACCATTTTACATTTAATATCATTTAATAAATTTCAGGGGTGTTACACAGGCTATGACAAGTTATGCCATGTTATATCATGCTATGAGAAGTTATGTCATGTTATGTCATGCCATGACAAGTTATGCTATGTTATGTCATGCGATAATACGTTATGCCGTATTATGTCATGCTATGACAAGATATACCATGCTTATGTTAATGTTATATGTTATGTGTGATGTATGCAATATTAAGTTATATTGTGTGCTCATCTTATGTTAAGTATGGTTATGTTTATATTATGCAATCTTACGTAGTAACATGTCATATTGCATACACACAATAAGACAAGTGAAACGAATAAGTTAAATCAAGGGTGTCATATCAACCTCTTGACCTACAGGAAGGATTCATGACCTTTCAACCTATGGGGATGCATTCAGTTTATGATCTAGGGCTGTTGGGAACCTTTGGAAACCTTAACTTCTTGAAGATGATACAGAATTGATACAAACACTTGGGCCCCTTAAGTATGTCAAATAGATGCATAAGACATGTTCATAATAGAGCATAATTTGTGCATGTTTTGAAAAATGTTTTATGTTAAGTTTTGCAAGTATGCATTTTACTTGTTGAGCAAAAGCTCACTTAGATATTTTCATGCTGTAGGTAAAAAACCTATCAGCAATATTTGATGGGCAGTGGCGAGCAGCGGATGGATGATAGAGATAGTATGGATATCGCTTATAAATGTATTTTTCTTAATAGTTTTAAAGTAAATTATGTATCTTTGTATGTTTGTGTAAATAAGATTTATGCATGTATGACTGGAAACCGAGGATTATAACTATACAGCCTGAGTCTGGATTATTTTAGAAAAATGTTGCAACAAATACTGCAACAAGTATGCATAAAATTTTAAACAAGATAACTATAATAATCTTAGCTCTAAAAATGTTTTAAAAAGTTTTAATTTAATTTAAGAAGTGTTTTAACCGAACTGATTTAAGTTATTATGCTAGAAAAAAATTGTTCTGCAAATTTAGTACTTTACTATAAGATATGTATAAATATAAGATTAAGTACTTAAGTAACCGCCACGTAAGTAGGGTCGTCGTAGAGAGAGAGCGAGATTAAGATTTGTCATTAGAGAGAGAAGAGAAAGGTATAGAGAGAGATGGTGGGACTGGTCTAAGAACTTAGGAAAGAGGAAGAGGAAGGGTAAAAAGGTCAAATAATAAATCAAATCTAAAAGAAAATAAATGTAAAAGGGGCGGTTTTGAAAAGCCAAAAAGAAAGAGGCAATGTTGATAAGAAGTATTCATAGTGGGGCAATCTGTGTAAATTTCTCTCTCTCTTTTTTTTTTTTTGCTTAAATGTTATTTTTAATCTAAATTTTCCTATTTTTTTAAAGGAATTAACGTTCTTTATTTCAGTTAAAAAAAACTTCCCTAAACAAAAAACTCTATTATTATTATTTTTTTTGTTTAGTGTTTCATTTTGACGTGAATAGCTTAACATTCAATAATTTATGAAAGGCGAAATGATATTTAATAAATTTTGAAATTTAACAAATTATGAAAGAGTGTCATGAAGATCATGTACACAATATGTAATAGGAAGATTAAATTGAAAATTTTGAGTGTATATAATTATTATATTTAGATATATTCTACTTTTAATATTTAATATTAGATTAAGAAACTATTGAAAATATATAATTATGTTTAACCTTTTGTCATTTTATTTTTATAAATAGTTTAGTGATTGTAATTCTTAGGGGATAAAATATTGACTTTCAAGATTTCTTCTATTGAGCTCATGTTCTTTCTTGTCTCTCTTTTAAATCCTTTATGGTATGTTTGGTAGGAAAGAGAGATGGAAGGAGGCTTGGAGCGGGAGGGGTAGAGGGGGGAGTGTAATTCATTGTTTGGTTGCACAAATTGGAGAATGGATGGCAGAAATAGAAGGAGAGAGTCTCCCTTTGAACCCACCATTAATTTTATCCTTTCATTAGTGGAAGGATTCAACCAAACCATAAATTCAAGCTAAAAAAATAAAAAATAAAATAAAATTGTTTACCCTCCAAGACAAATTATTAAGAAATAGTAAAATGAATGATATAGTGTTTAGATAAATAATTATCATCCATCATTTTAACTATCAAACAACACAAACCATTACTATAATCTTCTCTGTCCATTAAATTCTTGATTCTCTATTTTTTGTTTCTAAATTCTATCTCCTTTTTGTCTTCTATCTTTGTCCTAAATCAATTGGTATTAGAGCTCTAGTCAATTTTTTGTCATATCTTGTTTACATAATTTTTCTCTTAAAACTTATACAAATTCTATCTTTGTCCTAAACACTAAATAGTTTCCTTATGAGTTGTTAACATTTTTGGCAATCCAACTTATAATACAGGCTGCATCAGCATCCCCTGACATGTCAATTCTCGAAAAGCAGAGTTGTAATCGTTGAGTGGAATACCATCACCGTTAGTCGTTAATGATGCAAATTGGACTTTATAAGAACTTTGACTTTAATCTTAAAAGGTCAACCTGTTAAGTGAAGAGGCTTAATATCCTTATAAAATTTTGTTTATTGTTATATTTTAACAATGTAGGACTTGCAGTAATTTGACCCTTTATACGCCTATGTAAGATGAGGCTCTTTAGGTTACCAATCTTGTAATGGATGAATTGAGCCACCTATTTGAGCTTGTTGGGTTCAGATACTATGATAAAAATTGGACTTTTTAAAGACTTGTGCTTTCATTTTGAAAGGTCAACTTTTTAAGAGAAAGAACCTCAATGTGCTTATTGTTGGGTTTAGTGCCCTAAAAGCTATGACATTGTATATATTGTTAATAAATAAATAAAGTGACATTTATAATTATTTTGGTTGCTTATATGTATTATGAATACTTTTATAAACATCGAGAAAACTCCATGATTATTTATGTGACTATAAATTTAGCATATAAGTGTTATATGCTTAGGGATAAAATTTCTAAATAATAATCTAAATAGTCATCCGTTACAAATAGAGTATTCAAATTTATCACTATCGGATAAAATTTATCCGAGCTATTAATGTAGAGACATTGGATTGGAGGTACTTTATATAATGAAATTATATAGGACTGGACTAGATAAATTATGAATCTCAAATAATCATCCGTTACAAATAGAGTATTCAAATTTATCACTATGATGATTATATATTTGGCAGTCTTAATCCTGAGTATTTATTAGACTCCTATTTATGACATTATGTTTTTTGACTTGCATGGTAAGATTTGTCTAAGCACAGATCATAACTTAGCATCTTGGAAACGTAATGTAATAAATGGTTGGGAATAATATTATACAGATATGGAATCCATTCATTCCCAATGAAAGTTAGAAAAATAGTTCTCTTGAGTGACAATTCAATGTTTGAACAATAGAGCGCTTTTATAATAAGATTATGAATTAATTGTTCATTAGAGAATTATTGGAACTCAAGGATAAAGATGTAATAAGAGAGGTGAACAGAAATTGAACCTAGCTCTTATTATGAACTATTTATGGAGAACTGACTTATATGTAATGATTATATCAATGGACTACTAGCTAATTTTCTTTGAGTAATTTTACTATAATCTTAAGAGTTCAGTTTCAGTTTTTTAGTGGAGTAATACTAAAACTAATAAATTTGGCACATTAATTAAAGAGTTTGATTAATTGTCAAATTTATTGGAGCTTGGGTTATAAGTCCATAGGTCACCAATACCACCCTGTAACACTATATTGGATTTATGCATAGAATGAATTATACATATTTAGTTTGGAATTATTGAATTTTAAATTAATTATTTCATACTTGAATTATTAATGTGACACAGAAAAATGTTCTCAGTGACACATAATGTAATGTGATAAATGTTGTCACATTTAACTAAGCATTAGTTAATTAATTAATTGATTAATTTTAAAATCTATTCTTAAATAAATATGATTTATTTTAGATTTTAGATTTAGATATATATATATATGGTTTTGAACCAAATCTTATTTATATATAAGATTTTATAATATATTAATATATTAATATATATATATATAATAACAAGTTAAACAAATTCGAGGGAATTCGTTAATGTTTTATTTTTTTAACCTTTATATATATATTTATATATATATAAAAGTAAACTTACTTAAAAAAAGAAAGGGAAAAGGAAACATAAAGTTACATTTCACGTTGTCCTTATATATATATATCTCGAATCAAATAGTGATTCGGGGAAAGAGAAAAAAAAAGGACAAAAAGGAGAGAAGGGGAAAGTAAAAATGTTACAATCATGCAAAATATATACTTTCCCTATACATCTGATATGGTGGTTATTTTAAATGGGAAATCAATTGAAAAATTACTAATGGCTCTGATATAAAAAGAGAGAGATAACAGTTATCTCAAGACTTTTTTTTAATTCACGTAACTTTTGCAAAATACCCAAAGAGAAAAACTAAGAGTTCTTCTCTGAAAAAAAAGGTCTACTATCTCATGTGTTGAGTACATAGCAGATTCAGAAAAGTGTGAGGAAAATTCATTCTTGTAGTTTGACGCCCACTCGTCTTTCCATTGGTGTGGAGTCCTGGATTGGAAGATCGTGGTATCAAAGAGGAAAGCTAGGATGTTAGACATGTATGCCCTATGGAGTAAAAATGTAATACGTTTTTGGAGACATTTTTATCAATAAAGAATTTATTCATTTGTATATACCAAATCTTGTCCTCTTTACGTTCATATTTGTTGAATGTATGATAAGCAAACAGTAGTCTGAGATAGTCAGTCTAAACCTTAAGAATTGGGCATATGATGGACTGATTATGCGGAAGACACGATTCTTAAGGTGACGGTCTAAAACATATGATCCGCAATCGAGGGAATAAAGTTAGGCACTTTCTTCATGTAAAGATTGTTATGTTGTCTATATCCCTTTTGGGAGATGGTTTGTCTTGACCATCGGAGTTGGACTCCGTGAATAGAAACATTAACAAGTTGTCATAGGTGACGATGTGTTGGATCGGGACATAAAGTGAATTGATTTGGATTAATAATTCTGTCTTGGCAAATCGATTCACTTTAGACAATCGTTTGTATTGTATCTTAATCCTAAGATGAATAGTGGGCCCGTTGTCTCGACTTGTGTCTTTTGATGCACCAAAGGGTGACACCCACATCTCAATAGTAGTATGCATGCCGGTACATTGGAGGCATGACTCTTGATAGCATAGACTTGTTAGTCATAGATATGGAATCCATAGCTCCTCTTCAGGAGTAATGATATCCTCTTATATGCGTTGTCCTGTTATTTGAAAACTGGAACGCTCAACCATTTGGATACATAGGTGTAACCGAATGGTATACTATCTTTAGATGGTAAGTTTTCTAATGGTGAGACAATGGAACGTAAGACAGAACTTGTCCTCAAGCCTATTATAGATTTTCATATGAGGATACGATACACTATGATATGTCATGGAGACTTAGCTATATGAGCTTCGTAATTCTATAAAGTTTGAGAGTGCAGCTCCAAGCTTTTAGTGGAGTAGCGTTTGAGTTGATAATTGTGAAATGTATATCTGGGATATTGGGTTTTATAATTATCATGAGCTTGAACAAAGTCCTGCAACGACACGGCGTGCTTTTCCAATAATTGGTGACTTATGTCGGATTTATCAGATTGGTTTAAAATTTGGAAGAATTGAATAATTCATGTTTGTTTATCGGTTGAATTAATTTTGTAAGAAATTAGTTCAAGATAAACTTGTTGAATTATTGCGATCAGATAATTCTTGTCTGTTTATCGGTTGTTTTAATTTTAGACAAATTAGATCAAGATAAACTTGTAGAATTATTGTGAATTGATTTATTTTCTTAGACATTATCTTGATAAAGTTTGTTATGATCAAATAACTTCTCTATTGGGTTATTTAAATCAAAACTGAGACTTTATCCTTTAGAATCTCGGGTGAAAAATAAAAGATTTGCAGAGATTTTTTCTCGAGAGTTCGGCCTGCCGAATGACGTGTTCGGCCTGCCAATGGGGCCTGTTCGGCCTGCCGATCAGCGAGTGATAAGATTACGCATTTTGACGCGGATCTTATCAGATATTGATCTGAACTTGATTCTGTTTCAAATTTTTGAGACCTATTCTGATAAGGACTAACCCCAGGACCAATAGCTATAAAAAAGGAAGTGAGTCTCATGATTTACTTAGATCAGTTGAGAGATTAAGAGTGATACTCTTTTAGTGAATATCTAAAAACTCCCTGAGAGCTTTTGTTTACAAATCACGAACACTAGCTTTGGGTTCTCTCTCTTGGTTGGAAGGAGAGTCACCAATGGAAGAGCTGTACGTGTGAGTCCACACTCACTCCGGTTGTGGATAGAGAATAGCAAAGAAGACCAGTTGGTTGAGGCTCTTCTGGAACGTTACTTCTCTACACAGGTTGTGGAGGTTCTTCGGCATATAGAGGTTAGTAAGATCTGTCTAATTTATACATATAACATGTCAAACTTGTGTTTTGAAAAATACTCTGATCAAAATTTTTAAAATTTCGCTGTGCACCGCGTTTCCAACATAGGATACCCTGATAGTCTTCAAAAGGTTAGTAAAATTCCCAAAGCTTTCTATTATTAATTAAAATTATATATCTATTCCTGATGAATAAAGTTTTCAGAAAATTTTTGTTTGTCAACGATCCATTCCTTCTACTATATTTCATATTTTAATTCCAACAAATGGCATCAGAGCGAGTTATAGCATATATAATTCTAATTAAACATGATTTTATTTTTGATAATTTCATGTTCATGATGCATTTTTGTGGGCACTTTGCATCTTTGCAATTTTTTGTTCATGAGATGAATGGTTATTTAATGAATGGATTTTTGGTCGTTAATTATATAGTCCTTTTGGATTGGTAATTTTATTTTCAATTTGATTAGATCAATCTATGCAAACCCATAAAGGGGTATAAGCTTTTTGTAATTTATTATTATTATTATTTTTTCTTTTCTTTTCTCCTCTCCTTCACCTGCTACACGTGGAGCGATAAAGAAAAAGAAGTTCATTAGATCTTTTGGCCTAGTTAAGAACTTTGGGCCTATCAAATTTCAAAGCTAATCCAACAGATTGTTGCACAATAAACCACCTGATGAAGAATGACAAAATGAAGGCAGGGATTTTAGTTAGAGAACATGTTCTTAACATGGTTAACTATCTCTATCAAGCTGAGGTGAATGGGGCAGTAATAGATGAAGCCACATAGGTGGGGATGATTTTGGAAACCCTCTCCCCTACGTTCCTTCAATTCAAAAGCAACTATTTCATGAACAAGCTGAAATATAATATGACTGAGTTGCTTAATGAGCTGTAAACCTTCGAGCCTATTTCGAAAGAAAAGACAAAAGTAGCTGAGGCAAATGTTGCAGAGGCTCAACCCTCTTCTTTTGCTCGACAGAATAAGAAGAGGAAGAGGACTGAAGGAAGTGGTAAGTCTAAAAATGGAGGGCAACCTAAGAAGAACAAAAGCAACAACAACAAGAGCTCAAAGCAAAAGAAGCCCAAGGGAAAATGTTTCCACTGCGGCATAGTTGGGCATTAGAAGAAAGCTGTAAGAAGTATCTTCAGGAGCTCAAAGAAAAGAATAACAACAATAAATCAAATTTACTTGTTTTAGAAGCTTGTTTAGTTGAAGATGATACTTCATGTTGGATAATTGATTCAGGGGCAACTAACCATGTTTGTTCTTCTTTGCAGATGCTTAGTTCTTCAAGGGAGCTTGCTGACGGGGAACAAACGATGAGAATGGGAACAAGAGAGGTTGTTTTGGCAAGAGCAGTGGGAGTTGTCAAACTTTATTTTAGAAATAAGTTTTTAATTTTAGACAATGTTTATTACATTCCTTGTTTTCGTAGAAATTTGATTTTTGTTTCCAGGTTGTTTGAACAAATGTTTAATGTTTCTTTTAATAATAATTATGTTAATATTTCTAGAAATGGTTTGAATATTTGTTCTGCATATTTGGAAAATGGACTTTACATTTTAAGGCCCAACGAAAAATCACTGCTCAATACCAAAATGTTCAAAGTTGAAGAACCAAAACCCAAGAAGCAAAAGATTTTTTCTGATAATAAAACATACCTATAGCACCTTAGATTAGGTCAGTTAACCTTGATAGAATTAACAGCTGGTAAAGGAAGGTCCTTTAAAAGAGATAAAAGTTAGTTCTCTACCAGTTTGTGAATCTTGTCTTGAAGGTAAAATGACTAAGAGGCCTTTGTCTGCAAAAGGTGAAAGGGCCAAGGAACCACTTGAGCTAATACATTCGAACGTCTGCGGTCCATTGACTGTACAAGCACGTGGTGGTTATGAATATTTCATCACATTTATTGATGATTATTCAAGGTATGGTTATGTATACCTAATGTAAAGGAAATTTGAAACTTTTGGAAAGTTCAAAGAATTCCAAGCAGAAGCTGAAAAGCAATTAAGAAAGACGGTGAAGAGTCTTCGATCTGATCGAGGAGGGGAATACCTTGATACTAAATTCAAGGACTATTGATAGAACATGGTATTCTGTCACAACTCACCGCACTTGAAACACCACAACAAAATGGTGTTGTAGAGAGAAGAAATCGAACGTTGCTTGATATGGTGAGATCCATGCTCAGCTACTCATCATTACCCACTTCATTTTGGGGATATGAACTAAAAACTGTAATATGTCTTCCAAACATAGTTCCATCTAAGTCTATTTCAAAAACATCTTTAGAGTTATCGAATGGTTGTAAACCTAGTATGCGACATATCTGTATATGGGGGTGTCCAGCACATGTGCTGAAAGGAAAGACCGGGAAGCTGGAACCACGTTCTGAAGTATGCTTATTTGTGGGATACCCAAAGGGAACAAGGGGAGGTCTGTTTTATAGTCCACAGGAAAAGAAGGTATTTATATCAACAAATGTCACTTTTCTCGAGAATGATTATATGACAAACTATAAACCACGTAGCAAAGTTGTACTTGAACAGTTACTTTCTGATATGATCAGACCGTAACCGACAATAGTTGTCGAAGGACAAAATGAGGAGAGCACATCTCCTGATCAGAATGCCATACCACCTCGACATAGTGGGAGGGTTGTGAGACCACTTGCTCGCCACAGGGAACTTAGAGAAGCAAATGTTGCTATCTCTGATAATGGTGAGGATGATCCATTGACATATCGTGATGCAATGGAAGATTCTGAGAAGGAGAAATGGTTGGAGGCTATGAACCTTGAAATGGAGTCCATGTACTCCAATTCAGTCTGGGATCTTGTAGACCTACCTGAAGGGATAAAACTCATAGGGTGCAAATAGCTTTACAAGAAGAAAAGAGGAGTGGATGGGAAAGTTAGGACTTTCAAAGCTAGGCTTATGGCAAAGGGTTATACCCAAAAGGAGAGAGTTGACTATGAAGAAACTTTCTCGCCTGTAGCTATACTTAAATCCATTTGGATTCTTTTATCCATTGCTGCTTGTCTTGATTTTGAGATATGGCAAATGGATGTCAAGACTTTCTTTTTGAATGGCTATCTTGAGGAAAGCATCTATATGGTGCAACTAGAAGAGTTTGTAGTCAAAGGTCAAGAGTAAAAAGTTTGCAAGTTGTAGAGGTCCATCTATGGACTCAAGCAAGCTTCAAGATCTTAGAACTTGAGATTTGATGAAGCGATCAAATCTTATGGTTTCAATCAAAACATTGATGAACCTTGTGCATACAAGTACATTAAAGATAAGAAGATGGTCTTCTTAATTCTTTATGTAGATGATATCATACTCATTGGGAATGATGTAGGGATATTATCTAATATAAAGAAACGGCTCGTCAACCATTTCCAAATGAAAGATTTAGGAGAGGCAAGTTATATTCTTGGAATTCAACTCATAGGAGATCGCAAGAACAAACTATTGGTGCTGTCTCAGGCATCGTATATTGATAAAGTGCTTATTAGATTTTTAATGCAAAACTCCAAGAAAGGTAATTTACCTACACATCATGGAGTTTATCTTTCAAAAGAGCAGTGTCCTAAAACACCTCAAGAGGAAGGAAACATGAGACATGTACCTTATGCATCTGTAGTGGGAAGTCTAATTTATGCCATGTTGTGTACAAGACCTAACATTTGCTATGCGGTGGGTATAGTCAGTCGGTATCAATCCAACCTAGGATTAGATCATTGGGTAGCGGTTAAACATATTCTCAAATATCTTAGGAGAACGAGAAACTATATGTTGGTATATTCTGGTGAGAATTTGATTCCCATTGGATACAGTGATTCTGATTTTCAATCAGACAAAGACACACGTAAATCTATGTCTGGATCAATGTTTACTTTTGGTGGTGGAGCCATAGTTTGGAGAAGCATCAAAAAATCTTGTGTTGCTGATTCAACTATGGAAGCTGAATATGTGGCTGCTTGTGAAGTAGCTAAAGAAGTTGTTTGGCTCCGTAAGTTCTTAAATGATTTGGAAGTAATTCCAAGCATGGATAAACCACTCACATTGTATTGTGATAATAGTGGTGCAGTGGTAAATTCAAGAGAACCTAGAGCCACAAAAGAGGAAAGTATATAGAGAGAAAGTATCATTTGATTAGAGAGATAGTGCATCCAGGCGATGTGGAAGTTGTGAAGATAGCATCGAAAAACAACCTTACCGACCCTTTCACCAAGATGTTATCTGCAAAGAGCTTCGAGGCACACTTGGAAGGCTTAGATCTTAAAGTCATGTCTCACCTGCTTTAGGGTAAGTGGGAGATTGTTGGGTTTAGTACCTAAAAGCTGTGACATTGTATATATTGTTAATAAATAAATAAAATGACATTTATAATTATTTTGGTTACTTATATGTATTATGAATACTTTTATAAACATCGAAAAAATTCCATGATTATTTATGTGACTATAAATTTAGCATATAAGTGTTATATGCTTAGGGATAAAATTTATAAATAATAATCTAAATAGTCCGTGATAATTAATTAAAGTTTAGGATCTTTAATTAAATATTACAAGTACGGTCCAATCTCATTTAAAATGAAATAGTCATTATCCAGACTATTAATGTAGAGACATTGGATTGGAGGTACTTTACATAATGAGATTATATAGGACTGGACCAGATAAATTATGAATCTCAAATAATCATCCGTTACAAATAGAATATTCAAATTTATCACTATGATGATCATATATTTAACAGTCTTAATCTTGAGTATTTATTATACTTCTATTTATGACATTATGTTTTTTGACTTGCATGGTAAGATTTGTCTAAGCACAGATCATAACTTAGCATCTTAGAAATGTAATGCAATAAATGGCTGGGAATAATATTATACAGATATAGAATTCATTCCTTCCCTATGGAAGTTAGAAAAATAGTTCTCTTAAGTGATAATTCAAGGTTTGAACAGTATAGCGCTCGTAAATAATAAGATTATGAATTAATTGTTCATTAGAGAATTATTGAAACTTAAGGATAAAGATGTAATAAGAGAGGTGAATAGAAATTGAACCTAGCTCTTATTATGAATTATTTATGGAGGACTGACTTATATGTAATGATTATATCAATGAACTACTCGCTAATTTTCTTTGGGTAATTTTACTATAATCTCAAGAGTTCAGTTTTAGTTTTTTTGTGGAGTAAAACTGAAACTAATAAATTTGGCACATTAATTAAAGAGTTTGATTATTGGAGCTTGGGTTATAGGTCCATAGGTCCCCAATACCACCTCTGTAACACTATATTGGAGCTTGGGTTATAAGTCCATAGGTCCCCAATACCACATCTGTAACACTATATTGGATTTATGCATAGAATGATTATATATATTTAGTTTGGAATTATTAAATTCTGAATTAATCATTTCACACTTGAATTATTAATGTGACACAGAAAAATGTTCTCAGTGACACATAATGTAATGTGATAAATGTTGTCACATTTAACTGAGCATTAGTTAATTAATTAATTGATTAATTTTAAAATCTATTCTTAAATAAATATGATTTATTTTTGAATTTAGATTTAGATATATATATATATGGTTTTGAACCAAATCTTATTTATATGTAAGATTTTATAATATATTAATATATATATATAACAAGTTAAACGCATTCGGGGGAATTCATTAACGTTTTATTTTTTTTAACCTTTATATATATATTTATATATATATATAAAAGTAAACTTACTTTAAAAAAAAAGAGGGAAAAGGAAACGTAAAGTTACATTTCACGTTTTCCTTTTATATATATATATATTTACATCTCTCGAATCAAATAGTGATTCAGGGAAAGAGAAAAAAAAACGGAAAAAAATGAGAGAAGAGGAAAGTAAAAAGGTTACAATCATGCAAAATATATACTTTTCCTATACATCTGATATGGTCGTTATTTCAAATGGGAAATTAATTAAAAAATTACTAATGGCTCAGATATAAAAAGAGAGAGATAACAGTTATCTCAAGACTTTTTTTTGATTCACGTAACTTTTGCAAAATACCCAGAGAGAAAAACTGAGAGTTCTTCTCTGAAAAAAAAAAAGGTCTGCTATCTCATGTGTTGAGTACATAGCAAATTCAGAAAAGTGTGAGGAAAATTCATTTTTGCAGTTTGACGCCCACTCATCTTTCCATTTTTGTTGATGCTTGGATTAAAAGATTGTGATGTCAAAGAGGAAAGCTAGGATACCTTGATAGTCTTTAAAAGGTTAGTAAAATTCCCAAAGCTTTCTATTATTAATTAAAATTATATATCTATTCTCATGAACAAAGTTTTTAGAAAATTTTTGTTTATCAACAATCCGTTCCTTCAGCCGCGTTTCATATTTTAATTCCCACACTTATAAGTTGGTGTTTATTGTTGTATTTTAACACTGTGGGGACTCAAGATTATTTTACCCTTTATAGTTAGAGCCTCTTTACATGACGGTGATCATAACAGTTTATTGCTTTTTGCATTTTGTAGCTTGTAGTGGACAGCTTCTCTTTTTCTCTTAACAGAAAAAAAAAAGGAGGTGATGTCAAGTGAAAAAAAAATAGGAAGTGTAAAAGAGCAGGTAAACCCTATATTTTTTTTTAAAAAAAATTATGTAGAATTCCGAGCCTTTTTGATAGCTTCCCACTAAATGATGAAGCATGACTGGGAAAAGCCATTTCAAAGGTTTACAGGAGTAAAACTGACTAATCATTGAAGTTGTCGACCTCAAAAATATTTTGAGTTGAATGGGTGTCGACTTGCAAAAATGGGTGATGTCATGACCAATCTATATAACAACTTTTGTGAATTCCAAAGAATTTTGATAAGGTGAGAGAATAGTGAGGAACCCACTTTCACTTCACAACTTATACAACCACAAACCCTACCTCGAGAGCAACTTTGCTACCTATCCTGCCTCCAAATGATGTTTCATTCTGTGTTTCTAAGATTTTACAAGCAGATTTACAACGTACTCTGCACAGAGCAACATGAACCCACAAAACTATTCACGTTAGACCATCTCACCGAAACGTTTTCATGATATTTGCCTACTTTGATGAACCCTAGTTTTGCATATTTTCTACGCATTCTCTATAGTAAGGATGAGTCTATAATCTCATACTCACGTGGCTTTTCTAAAATCAAGTATTGAAACGGAAAAGTTTCTTGCACTTGAAATTGTTGCCTTTAGTTTATTTCCCGTCTAAAACTTATTGACGTTGGGTTTCTTCAATCCCGAGAACATAATGTGAAACAACAAGATTAGATTTCAAATTTAATTTATATAATTATCTATTAGAATATATTCTAACTTTAATGTTCAATTATAAATTAAGATTATCTTTATCTCTAGGATTATTTAAAATGTTTGGTATCTTATTTTTATAAATAGCTTTAGTTAGTGTAATTCTTAAGAAAGGGTTTATGATTAATAAGTGAATATTACGTTTTTAGGTTCCCACACTTGGGTTCTTATTCTACTTTATGTTTTTCTTGTATCTTTCAATTTTTCTTCCCTATTCTTTGTTCCCCATCAAAATTCTACCTCTATCCTTTTTTCTATCTTCATCCAATAGCAATACCCACCTGTTAAAAGAATTGCACGACAAAATACTAAGAAATTGGCGAGGAGGAATAATAGAAAAAGAGAGAGACAGAAACTATTTAATGAAGGAATAAATAAATTTTGCTCTTTTCTTGTCCTTTTCTTTTCTATATCTTCTGTCATGCTCCACAGTACGGGAGGTGATGTGGCGGATTGATTAAAACAATTAATATAGAATTTAATTAAAACACAAGTTTAAGTATTTAAATTAATTAAGAAAATGCTGAGATTTTAGAACCTTTTTAAAACAGACAGTTACATGATACTTAAACAAATAGAATTTCTAGAACAATTGATAAGAAAATAATAAAAGATAAAAGAAACGAGTATGGGTCCCACTGACTCACATCTTGTGCACACACATAGTACTGACAATATTACATTACATCCACTGTCCAAATGAAGAGAAGGTTAAAATGTTACATGCCTTGATTTAATAATATAAAGGACCTACTAAGTTCTCCTACTGCTCTTGGGTTCTGTCTAAAGAATCTTCTTTGAACCTAAGCGAAAATCCACCTAGAGGGGGAAAAGTTTAAAAACAGATAAAATGTAAGCAAAATGCTCAATAGGACTATATTTTAAAAAATATTAAATTCAAAAGGAAATATCATTATTCAAGAAATTATTTAAGAGAAAATTTGAATAAATACCCAAACAGTTTATTGGTCAACCAGAAAGATCATCATTTTCTTTCCTAGGAAAACCATATGAATAACACTACCGTAGTGGCCCAACGGGGTTTCAGGACCTGCCCCTAAGGTCGCATGCTACATGACCCGATCTCTGTTATGGCAGCATGCCCATATATATATATTTTATCATTATTCAAAACTCATTTACCAGGTATTTTTATTTACATTCATTATGAAGTTCATCCCAGTCCACGGTTTATAAAGATAACCGATAAAATTCCTTTCTCAATCAACCATTGAAAACATTTTGGTAAAAACCCTTTTGAAGGCCAAATCATTTGAAACTAAGTTACCAAAGAAAAGGGGTAGAAGTCCTATCTCAATACTCATGACGGTGCTCTACACTGTAATCCCGGTATGCCATATGTTAGCTCCGTGAAACCACGAACTAATATAGGTAAAACTAGGTCTATCAGTATCTAGTTTAAGATATTCTACATTGCTAAACTAGTTCATGGTATCCTAATGTGCCATTTTTATCTTTAAAATCATTTTATAAAGTTGGGATTTCAATTAGGGTTCAAAACAATGAAAACGGATGAAAAATCACAAATTTTCTCCTTGTTCAGCTGGCCTGCCTGTCTCCCTGGTTCGGCCGGCCGAACTGCCGGAAGACTAAGTCCGATTGGCTGAACCTTTTTAGGTTCAGCCTACCAGACGGATGAATTTGGCCTACCGATCCCTTGAATCTGGCCTGTTGAACGGGAAAATTCCAGAATTTTCCAGCCACGAGTTTTGGGCCTCCCAAACCCCAAATCTTCACTTCAACCTATTTTTCTCAATTCTCAGGCATGGAAAACAATCATAGATGATAGAAAAACATACTAGAATACTTTTAAACTCATTTAAACAAAATTTACACACAAAATCCCAAAAAATCCAAAAATGGTGAAAAATAGAGAAAAATGAAAAATCTTGATTCGAATCCGTTTTTCTTCAAACAAAGCTTAGATCCTAGTTGTTCTAAGTTCCTCTAACTTAAATCAAAGGTTTTCTAAGTTCAAATAAGCTTGAATTTCAAATTGCAAGAAAAATTGAAAAATAGAAAAAGTTTTGAAATTGGAAAACTAACCTCGGTTCAAAGCTTTAAATCGCGTTTTTGGTTGCTCAAACACTTTCCTGAGCCTCCAATCCACTAAACCAAAGCTTGAGGCTTGATTTAACTTAAAGATTTTGAGAGACAATGAGAGAGAAAGGGAAAGGCTGAAAGAGAGGGAGTGATGCATCGGAGAGAGAGAGAGAATGAGAGGAAGAGAAGGAGAGTGAGACATTAAATAGAGGGAAAAAGTGGACGGTTTTACTGTGCAAAAACCGTGTGCCACCTACGATTTTGTAAAACCAAATATATTTGACATTTGACAAATTGTTTTGTTTTAAAACTTAAAATAACAATTTAAAACAATAAGAAATCATTAAAATAAGAGAAACAACTTTAAACTTAAAATTTCACCAAATGATCAAATTAAGTTTAACATATTCATTATGGCACACTAATCCACTATTTTACATTCTAATATCATTTAATAAATTTTGGGGCGTTACAACTCTTCACCCCTAAAGGAAATTTCACCCTAGAAATTTTACATATCACTTCAGAAACAAAACAAATATGGATACAACTCCCGCATGCTGGATTCTAACTCCCAACTGGCTTCATCAACCCCATGATGTTGCCACACGACCTTAACTAATGGTATATCACAATGACGTAAGCTAATCACCTTCCGATCGATAATCTGAATCCGCACTTCCTCATACGTCGTGTCTTCCTGAACCTGTACATCATGAAATGAAACTACCTTATTTTGCTTAGGCAAACACTTCCTAAGCATCGACACGTGGAACACATCATGAACATGAGATAATTCAGGGGGAAGGTTGAGCCAATAAGCAACCACACCAACACGCTGAGTGATCTCGAACGGTCCAACATATCTCGGTGCAAGCTTATCACTCACTCTGAACCACGTAATGCCTTTACGAGGCGATACTTTCAAGAAAACAAAATCTCCTACCACAAATTCAAAGGGTCAACGTCTTCTATCCGCATAACTCTTCTATCGACTCTGAGCTACCCTCAATCGATCTCGAATTACGGCAACTTTCTAGTTGCTATCACGAATCTTATGCAGCCAAGAATAACCCTAACCTTTAGTTCTGCCCAACACATTGGTGACCTACACGGTCGCCCGTACAACGCCTCAAATGGTGCCATACCAATGCTTGCTTGGTAGCTGTTATTGTACGTGAATTCTCCCAAATGCAAATACTTCTGTCAATTCCCGCTGAAGTCTAACGCACAAGCACGTAACATGTCCTCGAGAATCTAAATAACTCGCTCGGATTGCGCATCGGTCTGAGGATGAAATGCCGTACTGAAATTCAAATCCGTACGTAAAGCCTCCTGAAAGCTCCTCTAGTACTTAGCATTGAACCCGATGTCTCGATCGGATATGATGGACAAAGGAACTTCATGCAATCTTACTATATTCTACAGATACAAGTCCCCGAGAATCCTTCTTGAACATGTTGACCTAAATGAAATAAAATGCACCAATTTTGTCAACCTGTCAACCATGACCCAAATTGTATCATGCCACTGCTCCGTCCTAGGCAAACCAATGAGAAAATCCATCGTTACATGCTCCCATTTCCACCCTGGAATAGGAAGTGGCTGAAGCTAACCTGTAGGCTTCTGATGCTCGGCTTTCACCTGAAGACACATCGTACACCTGGCCACATACTCTTGAACATCTTTCTTCATACCTCTCCACCAATATTGCCTCTTCAAATCGTGATACATCTTCGTGCTTCCTAGATGAATGGCGAACTGAGACTTATGGGCTTCGTCCATAACAGCTTTCATCACCTCGGTGATTGCTGGAACTACTAAGTGCTCCTGGAAGTACAACAATCCATCCGCATGAATCCTCCATTCTTTAAATTGCTCTCTGTCTTGAATCCTTCTCCAAATTACTTATAGATGCAGGTCCTACCACTGATTCTGTTTCACCATCTAAACAAGAGCCGAGGTCGCTTCCATTTGGTACACCGAAACTTGATCATAGTCTTCATAATACTGTAGCCCATACTCACTCACTGTCACATCTCTTTTCCAATCTTCAAGAGCCAAACAAGTAAGAATCCTTGAAGATTTCCTGCTAAGCACATCCGCGACCACATTAGCTTTCCCGGGATGGTACTGCAATGTAAAATCATAATCCTCCATGTACTCCATCTATCTCTACTGCCTCAAGTTAAGATCCCTCTAAGTGAACAGATATCTCAAACTCTTATGATGGGAGAAAACCTTAAATATTGCCCCATACAAATAACATCTCCAAATCTTCAGCGCGTGAATCACCGCCGTGAGCTCCAAGTCATGAGTACGGTAATTCTGCTCATGAGGTCATAGCTATCTCGATCCATACGCCACCACGCATCCATGTTGCATCAACACGCACCCAAGCCCGTGTCCTGAAGCATCAGCGTAAACCTCATAAGGCTCGTCGCTGCTAGGAATAACCAATACTGGGGCTGAAGTCAACCGATTCTTCAATTCCTGAAAAGCAAGCTCACATTCTTCATCCCATTCAAACCTGATGTTTTTCATGATCAATCTTGTCAACGGCGCTACGATCTTCGAGAAATCCTCTACAAATTTCTTGTAGTACCCTGCAAGACCCAAGAAGTTGTAGATTTTTGTTACATTCCTTGGTCGTTACCATTCCACTATGGCTTCTATCTTGGACGGATCCACTGAAATACCATACTCAGAGATGACATGACCCAAAAACTTAACCTCTGTTAACCAAAACGCGCACTTTTCTTTCTTGGCATACTACTGGTGCTCCCACAAAGTCTGAAGCACTATCCTAAGATGTTGCTCATGCTCCACCTATGTCTTAGAATACAATAGAATATCATTAATGAACACAATCATGAACTGGTCCAGATAAGGCCTGAATATCTTGTTCATCAAATCCATGAAAGCTGCCGGAGCATTTGTCAATCCAAACGACATCACCAGAAAGTCAAAGTGTCCATACCGGGTCTTAAAAGCTGTCTTGGGAATATCTTCCTCCTTTATCCTGAGCTGATGGTATCTCGACCGCAAATCAATCTTTGAGAAGTACCGCGAACCTCCCAACTGGTCGAATAACTCATCGATCTTGGGCAAAGGATACTTATTCTTCACCGTGACCCGATTGAGCTGTCGATAATCTATACACAACCTGAGAGTCCCATCATGTTTCTTAGCGAACAAAACTGGTACTCCCCACAGCGATGTACTATTTCAAATATACCCTTTATCAGTAAGCTCTTGAAGTTGCTTTCTCAATTCTTTCATTTTTGCCAGCGCCATCCGATAAGGTGCTACTGAAATCGGTGTTGTACCTGGAAATAACTCAATACCAAATTTGATCTCTCGATGCAGTGGTAATCCTAACAACTCGTCGGGGAAGACATCAACCATTGGTATTGCAACATTTCTTTTCGAAGCATAAGGCTCACCTTCCAAACTTGCAAGAAAAGCATAACAAACCAGATTTTTTTGCCCTCCAAGACATGTCTTCATGAGACGTTCACTCATCAACTGATCACCACTACCTTGGTAAGTGATCATCGTCCCCTTATCAAACACTAGGGTTACTTTTCTAAGCTGACAGTCTACCACTGCATTATACCTAGACAACTAGTCCATCCCTAGAATTACATCATATGAGCTCATGGGGAGTACAATCAAATCACTTTTGAAAATCTCATTCCCAATCTTGATTTTACAAG
This sequence comes from Artocarpus heterophyllus, assembly GCA_025403435.1. NCBI lineage: Eukaryota > Viridiplantae > Streptophyta > Magnoliopsida > Rosales > Moraceae > Artocarpus > Artocarpus heterophyllus. The sequence goes on along the minus strand of CM046342.1, from coordinate 31,415,894 downwards.
CTTTACATACACAATTCACACACACCTGCCCCAAGGGAGAAGCTGTAACTAGGGGTCCATTGAACTCTTCTATCTCTAATCCCAAGACATGTACAAAAGAACTCGAAATAAGAGAATGAGTGGCACCTGTATCGAATAAAACATAAGCTAAGGATTAGGAAACTAAGATCGTACCATCAACAACCACATTACTGGTCTGGGCATCTGAACCTCTTGTTGCCATTGCATGAACCTGAACTAGTGCTTTTCCTTTTCCCCTACCAACACTGCTAGGTCCTGGATTATTTGATCGATACTGTTGCGATGGAGACAATTGCACACTAGCTGTACTCGGTGCTCGATACTGAGGGACGTTACGCTGGAAGTTCTACGGCTGCTGCCCTTGCGCTGAATATGGTGATTGCTGAGGAGGGAACTGAGGAAACTACAACTACGGATATTGCTGAGGTGGAGGTAGAGGCTGAGGCTGACGACTGGCACCTTCTCCGATCTAAGATCCTAGACGGGCACTCCTGATCAAGCAATTCCTCTTGATGTTTCCTGGCTGCTGGCAATGATGACAATGAAAGCTGTGGGGATTGCTGGGCCTGTTACTTGATGAACTATTGCTACTGCTGTTCACACCACCCTGCTTGTTCTTTCCCAGAGTTGGACGACTACTGGTACTCCTCCTAACGCTCCTCTAGGGTCCTCCTGACGTCTTTGCTCGATCCTCACAGTACTACACATAATCATTTTTCACTGATATTGCTGACGACACAAGCTCTTCAAAACTCCTGAGTCGTAGAGTAACCACCTACCGCCAAATAGGAGCCTTAAGCCCTTCCTGAAACTTAATACATTTTTCACGTTTTGATGCCACTGCTGATGGAGCAAGCCTAGCCAACTCATTAAACCTTGCGTCAGACTCTTAAACTAACAAATCACCCTCTTGCAACCTTAGAATTTAGCCGCCTTTTGGTCTCTATACCCTTGCGAAAAATATCGGTCATAAAACAGCTCCTCAAACCTGTCCCAACTAATGTTACCATTGCATTCCAAACGCTTAGCTTGCTTCCACCAAGTATTAGCGCCACCCTCAAACTTATATGCAGCAAACTCCACACAATACTCGGCTGGCACACCAAGAGTAACCAAATGTTTCACGATCAAATCCAACCAATATTCTACCAATTGCGGATCCCCATTTCCATCAAAATTCGGTATAGACACACATCAAAATTTCTTAAAATACGTATGCCAATGACTAACATCAGAATCCTCTAGCCTAGCTTTGGCCGCCATCTACCAAAATGCAACAAACATATACCTCATCATACTCTCATCATTTCCAAACTCGGCATTAACTGTCAAACGATGTCTAGGTGCCATTCTCTCACTTCTAAAAACAGAATTTGGACTGTCAGTAGTATTTCATTGTCATACATATGTGTGCACAATTTCCAAGGTTCATAACCTTGAGCTTTGATACCATTCTGTTACACCCCGCAATACAAGAGGTGACGTGGCAGATTGATTAAGGCAATTAATATAGAATTTAATTAAAACACAAGTTTAAGTATTTAAATTAATTAAGAAAATGCTAAGATTTTAGAACCTTTTTAAAACAGACAGTTACATGATACTTAAACAAATAGAATTTCCAGAACAATTGATAAGAAAATAATAAAAGATAAAAGAAACGAGTATGGGTCCCACTGACTCACATCTTGTGCACACACATAGTATTGACAATATTACATTACATCCACTGTCCAAATGAAGAGAAGGTTAAAATGTTACATGCCTTGATTTAATAATATAAAGGACCTACTAAGTTCTCCTACTGCTCCTGGGTTCTGTCTAAAGAATCCTCTCTAAACCTAAGCGAAAATCCACCTAGAGGGGGAAAAGTTTAAAAACAGAAAAAATGTAAGCAAAAGGCTCAATAGGACTATATTTTAAAAAATATTAAATTCAAAAGAAAATATCATTATTCAAGAAATTATTTAAGAGAAAATTTGAATAAATAAGTTTAAACAAAACCATGCTTACCCAAACAGTTTATTGGTCAACCAGAAAGATCATCATTTTCTTTCCCAGGAAAACCATATGAATAACACTACAGTAGTGGCCCAACGGGGTTTCGGGACCTGCCCCTAAGGTCGCATGCTACATGACCCAATCTCTGTTATGGCATCATGCCCATATATAAATTTTTTATCATTATTCAAAACCCATTTACCAGGTATTTTACTTACATTCATTATGAAGTTCATCCCAGTCCACGGTTTATAAAGATAACCGATAAAATTCCTTTCTCAATCAACCATTGAAAACATTTTGGTAAAAACCCTTTTGAAGGCCAAATCATTTGAAACTAAGTTACCAAAGAAAAGGGGTAGAAGTCCTATCTCAATACTCATGACGGTGCTCTACACTGTAATCCCGGTATGCTATATGTTAGCTCCGTGAAACCACGAACTAATATAGGTAAAACTAGGTCTATTAGTATCTAGTTTAAGATATTCTACATTGCTAAACTAGTTCATGGTATCCTAATGTGCCATTTGTATCTGTAAAATCAGTTTATAAAGTTGGGATTTCAATTGGGGTTCAAAACAATGAAAACGGATGAAAAATCACAAATTTTCTCCTTGTTCAGCTGGCCTGCCTGTCTCCCTGGTTCGGAGTTCAGCCTGCCGGAAGACTAAGTCTGGTCGGCTGAACTTTTTTAGGTTCAGCCTACCAGACGGATGAATTTGGCCTACCGATCCCTTGAATCTGGCCTGTCGAACTGGAAAATTTTAGAATTTTCCAGCCACGAGTTTTGGGCCTCCCAAACCCCAAATCTTCACTTCAACCTGTTTTTCTCAGTTCTCAGGCATGGAAAACAATCATAGATGATACAAAAACATACTAGAACACTTTTAAACTCATTTAAACAAAATTTGCACACAAAATCCCAAAAAATCCAAAAATGGTGAAAAATAGAGAAAAATGAAAAATCTTGATTCGAATCTGTTTTTCTTCAAACAAAGCTTAGATCCTAGTTGTTCTAAGTTCCTCTAACTTAAATCAAAGGTTTTCTAAGTTCAAATAAGCTTGAATTTCAAATTGCAAGAAAAATTGAAAAATAGAAAAAGTTTTGAAATTGGAAAACTAACCTCGGATCAAAGCTTTAAATCGCGTTTTTGGTTGCTCAAACACGTTCTCGAGCCTCAAATCCACTGAACCAAAGCTTGAGGCTTGATTTAACTCAAAGATTTTGAGAGAAAATGAAAGAGAAAGGGAGAGTGAGAGAGAGAGAGAGTGATGCACAGGTGAGAGAGAGAGAATGAGAGGAAGAGAGGGAGAGTGAGAGATTAAATAGAGGGAAAAAGTCGGCGATTTTACTGTACGAAAACCGTGTGCCGCCCACGGTTTTGTAAAACCAAATATATTTGACATTTAAGAAATTGTTTTGTTTTAAAACTCAAAATAACAATTCAAAACAATAAGAAATCATTAGAAATCATTAAAATAAGAGAAACAACTTTAAACTCAAAATTTCACTAAATGATCAAATTAAGTTTAAACTATTCATTATGGCACACTAATCCACCATTTTACATTCCAATATCGTTTAATAAATTTTGGGGCATTACATCTTTTTTAGTTTCACTATTGTTTTTTCATAGTATTATGAGTAGACGTTATCTCCATAAGTCTATACCAAACTTTAGTGAGTTAGATTTCATAAATTAGAAACATATACTACTTAGTGTGATATGTATTCGGTTTCTTTGTTATCTATATGTCTGTAACTTCTAAGCAATGATATACTACGACAAAGAATTTTCCCAACAACATGTTACAAGACAAGGTGATTCAGTCTCCTTAATTATTTCTTATTTGTTGTAAAAGTTACAATTTTTTTTGTTGTGAAAAAAGGAGTTTCATTAGCGTCATAGTATCTCTCATCTGTTTCATCACTTTGAAAGTCCCAAAGCCCATTAATGGAATGAAAGAGGTAACACAGCCCAATTCTATATAAAGGGTGGGCCAATTTTCATTCATGTCACCACACACCCAATATTGGGTGACATATTAGTTGGGCATAGTTTTAAAGTGAGGATATGGAGTATCGAAACCTAGGTGCATCTTTAGAGGAAAAGGAAATGCATCCTTAGTGCCACACCAACCCATCCTAACAAATTAGAAATGCAAAAACATTTTTAACTTGTTATAGATTGTACAATTAGCTCATTGACACCCCCATCAATTTCACCTCTATTATTTTTCAAGTTCTCCGGCAAATTTTTTCTTTATGCTCCTGCTTCCTCTAGACAGAGAATTGAATTTCAGAAATTTCATCTCCCGTTTTCTCCCCAAGTGCACGTATGGAAATCTAAGATGCTTTTAAAAATTATTTAGACGTGAAAACTAGTTAATGTCATGAAATGCACCTTGGCTTACAATCTCTCTCAGAAAGAAACAAATAACCATTTTTACAAATATAAAGATTTAAGGTTTGGCATCAATTGCCTTGGCTGGAAAAGTTCTTCTCTTACGCTAGTAAAGAAATCCTTTAAGTTGTGTGTTAAGGGTGAGCTTGGCGCCACCGCCGAGGAGACATGCTCTTGGTGGTCTGCTAAACAGCTCGGCAGAGTTATCAAGGAGCAAACTACATACCCCGACGACAATGAATGTTGCATCAGAGGTGCTTCTCAGGGCCTCCAGGGCCGCACCTCCACAGGTTGCCACCTCGGGCTATACGCCGGCTCGGGTTGGATTATTCTCATTCACAAGTGGACTGTTACTCGCCACCACAGGCCAACAAATGGCAAACAATTCACCGTCCGATGGAAACCAATCCATCGACGGGGGGACATGACACTTGTCACCTACTGCCTGACATGCCTTGATGTGACACATGGGTTGTGGGCAAAACCCACTTAACACCTGGTCCAAGTGATGGCTGATAAATAGGATGCATTTATTGCCTCCTGGGAGAGGCTCCTTCCCACCTAGCAAGCTCCCGTACTCTGCCTAGCAACTCCTACCTTGAGTATCGGAGAACCTTTGTCCGTTGACAGACCCATTTCTCTTACCTCTGAAGCGTCCCTCCTCTTGTTGCAGGCACACCCGACCAGGCAGAGGTGAGTTGGGAAGAGCTGAGCACCGTGTGCAGCCACACATGATGTTGATTCGACGCCGGACCACGGTAAGCATCAACATTGTGGTTCAATTGATACGAACGTATAATAGCATGAGTTGCTTCAAACTGCCTAACAAGTTTTTCTCGCACCTAAAACGGTTGGAGTCTAAATTTTATTGAAGCTTTACTGAGAAAAGCAACAAAATTCATTGCAAAAATTGAAAGACTGTAAACGAAAATGCGAACGTGGACATGGTTTTCATTCGTTTATGCCATTTAATCAAGCCATGCTAGGAAACAAGAATGCAAAATACTTAACAATCTGTACCCTCTTTTGGTGAAGGTATTTTAATGTCGATATATACTTCCCTTGTTCCTCTATATTTGAAGCTCAAACAGGTCCGCATCTATCCTTTGTATGGCGTAGTATCAAACGCAGAAGTGATCTAGTTATGGGCACAAGATGACGTGTTGGTGATCGAATGTTGCTTGATTTTTTTTCATGGTCCATTTATGATTTGATTCCGGGTTCTTTGACACACAAGCCTCCAGTACAAATCTCAAATAATCTAAAGCTAACATGGCAGATTTCGAATCTTTCACTTCGCCAAGTTTTATCCCCAGTGAATTTAAAATGGATTCTAATTGTTTACTTGCTCTCAACAGCATATCAGGTGGACTAGTTTGGCATCACACTAGAGATGACATTTATCAAGTCAAATTTGGCCATTTTCTTGCATCATCAGTTGAAGAGCATGCTTCATCTCCAAATCTCAAATCAACACCAACATTGATAGAAAAAGTTTTGATATGTTTGTACTCCAAAAAAAGTCAAATCGTTTGCTTGGCAAGATTACCAAGGAGCTCTTCCTGGTGCTCTTAAATTCTTTCACGGGAAAGTTTCTCACCTCACCTTGTTGTTCACAGATGCTCTAATTCTTGTAAAACTGGAAGCTATGTTCTCATACATTGTTAATATGGCAAGTAGGTGTGGAAGATGTCTTCGATTCAGTTTGTTTGTAATCCCTTATACAACTATCCATCGCTGCAATTTTGATGTTTTGACACACTTTCTTACCTATTAGTTAAAATTATTCCTTTATTGGGCATGGAGTATATGGGGAAACAAAATGAATTTAGAAAAAAAAAATACCACAGCTATTTCTTACGTTTCCCAACTCAAATTTAATCATGAGCAAAAAATTTGTGTGGGGTATAAGTTTGCTCAATAGATTGGTCAAACGAAATTGTTCTCCTCTGATGAAATTTTACAAACTCAATGCGGATAATATCATGACAACCACAATACCAAGTTATTGGAATTGTTGTTATAACAAAGGATTCTACTGGCCGCAACATTGGCTTAAAAGTTATTTTTTGCTCATAAAACCGAAGCTAAAACTCTTGCTTCAAGTTTGATTCATGTACAGGGCGTGGGATTAAATCTCCGGTTGGTGGAATCAGTTGCATTGACAATTGTACAAGCTCTAACTCATTTGAATAGTGATGAGCTTTGTGTTTTGATATAAGATATATAGAGCTTATCGTCCCCCACTTCCCAAGATATACCAATATGTCATGTATTTCAGAAGGCTAATAAAGCAACCCCTCCTTGGTTTCTTATGCTCTTACCATAAACAATGAGCTGATTTTGTTGTAGTGTTGGTTTGAAAACCATAAAACGTAGCGAAATGTATTTTGAAAATTCCTTTCAAACAAAGCATCAGATTTATGTTGTTATATAAAATAATTGAGTTGTAATATATGCTCCCCCTATCCACCATAATGACTCTGCAAGAAAGAAAAACCGAACGAGGACGACTAAAAAGATCATAATCAACATAGTGAATTACCAAATTCAATGCGTAACAGCTTTAAGTCTTGAGTACCAAAGTTACCAGATGCACTCGTATCGTCCAATTCTATATGGACATGACCCGTATCAATCACTACCCTACATTGTTCTAATTTCTCACCAACAAAAATGGAACACTTCTCATATAGACCCTCTTTTGGTGCTAGATTTAACAAACAGGACTTTGGAGCTGATAGTTTATGATTGTTGTTAGTAAATACCTCGTGATTCTTTGCCTTCAATATAAGGCGATGTTGACGTCCCAAAAGCTCCGACACATATTTCATGTCTCCTACAGCAAGGGCACGCCGAACACGAGTGGATGAGACTTGTCCTGTGTCTTTTAAATTACTAGAGTTTATGTTTAAGGAGAGCTTATTCTTGTCCATAACTGAATTTATTATGTAAGCGCCAATACCATATTCTTCACATAACCTCACTAGCTCAGCTGCATCACCAGCAGCTTTATATCCAAACCGATAGTTTTCACCTGCCATAATTGACCATTACAATCTGTTTATTAATGTCTATCGAGTCTGAATGATACCAAAATAGAATAAAATAAAATAATAAAATAAATAAAAAACAAATGGAAGAATACGGAATAACTCCTAAATAAATTTACCTGCCACAACTCCACGCACTCCAAGTTCTTTGGATAACTTAACGACAAACTCTCGAGGGGAGAGATGTCGAACACTTGAAAATTCGATCTGAAACTCTGCAGGAGGCATGTTACCACAACAAGGTGCCCAAGAGGAAAGAACTCGCTTCCGGTCACATTTGGCAACTATGGGAGGCCTGGTGAGTTTATGTAAATAATTGTGTTAGCAAAGATAGATTTTTGCTTAAAACTTGCATTATCTGGAAAGAGTGCCCATGAGAACTTTTTGCGACTCTAAACCAATATGGAAAAGAAAAAAGAAAGGCGAATTTAAATATTTTTTGTTCTTCTTTTGTTAAAATAGAATGACAGAAAAATTAAACTGTAGAACTTTAACGATAAAAAGAGAGAATGCTTCTTCAACTTTATATGGCAGTCCCCATGCTTCAAGATTTCTCTAATTTAACTCACTAAAATTTAACAGATTTATGTTCTAACCACCTAGAACATCTAAGCATAAAATTGTAGCGGGCAATAAAACTGACATAAGTGAAACTTTCAGAGAGAAGCAACAAAATGTTGAGGAATATTCAAAATATCAGCAGGTTTACATGTTTTTTTTAATACAATGCAGGATCAAATTCGTAGCCTTCCAAACCCAAACCCCACCCCACCCTACCCCATGCGTAAGATAAGAAAAAGGCAAGCGTTTTCAACCACGGAAGCATCAAATCATGCAGTTGTCATAGACTAACCATCTTTCTTTGCATTGTGATAAAAATTATTGTTATGCCACCTATAGGAATCTAGTACTACCACAAAAGAAAAGGTAATAAACACACTGCTGTACAAAACATATAAAAAAGACACTTCAAGTAAATAGAAAGCAAACTACAAAGAAAAATTACCTAGGTTCCCAACCCAATACTTCTGCCATTCCAACAAACGACAAGAGAAATGGAGGCCCAACTTTTGAAGCTTGAATTGCAAGTTCTCGATGGCCAATGTGAAGGGCATCAAACTTTCCCAATGCAACAACACCGCCTGAGAATGATAACCAAGAAGTTGTAAGTCACATGTCTGAAGAAAAGAACACATAGGAACCTATATAGTTAGGCAAAAACATACATACATACAAACATAAATACATATATATATATATAGGGTATTTGACACTGTTGTCCTTGAATTTGTCGCACGTTTGTAATTTACCCCCTCAACTTTTAATTTTGGCAAGTTGCCCTCTAAATGTACAAATATGTAGCAAATCACCCCCATTAATAGCAATTTTAAGTTTCTGACTAAAATTAATAAGTGATTTTTACATGGTTTTTTAATTAAGGGTATAAAAGGGTTTTTTCATACAAATGCTAACCCAAATTTATAATCAAACCAAAGTTGATTCAAAATTTATATTTAAAATTTTGATAAAAACTTAATTAAAGATATTAACTACAATAAATTTGGGTTTAAATATTCCATTCATGTCAATGATCAACTATTCATGTACAACTTACATTTAATTTCAGTCAAAAACTAATATAGCTATCAATAGGGAATGATTTGTTGATTTGCAAGTTCAGGGAGCAAGTTGTCAAAATTAAAAGTTCAGAAGGCAAATTATAAATGTACGACAAGCTCAGGGGCAACAGTGCCAAATACACATATGCCAAATAAATACACAGCCACATTATGTCCCAATACTTCAGAAAGTTGAAAGAGGAGCACTATACATAATTTATATGAGGTAAAGCCATTGAAAAAAAAAAAAAACACAAATAAAAAAGTTATCCTGATTTTCTTACAGCAAAAAATGGATAAAGGGGACATGTAGAGGGCATTAATCTTGGAGTAACAAACATAAATCAACAATGATATAATGTAACAAAAAAGATTTAGACCAAATTGTCTGCAAAAAAGCTATGGCACAGACAAATAAGAAGTTGTTTCAGTATAGATAATGATAGAACAGAAGACATCTAGGCATCCCTTACAGATTGCAACTTTTAATATGTAAAGAAACATGAATAGCCTCTAAGATATGTATGCGATCAATATATATGCACCATAAAATCATAGTAGAAGTTTGAAGCTCATTGAAAAGGCCCAAGAAGCAATTCTTCAGAAATACACTCCATAAAGATTAGCATCCATTTTTCTGACTAAAAGAAACTCAAGAAAAATGGGAATAGAAGTATAACAAGCCTGCTCTCCTTAAATCAATAGGAGACGAAAAATAAAGAGGGAAAGAGAAGATGAGGAAAAGGTGAAAGGAACCTGCAACTGAGGACAATCCTTCGGAGGGAAAATCACGATCATCTTCTTGTTGGCTTTAAAAGAAAAAAACGAAAGAAAGAAATTAGATTTTTGAAATAAAATGGCACAAAACAGATATCCAACTTAATGCATTTATGCGTAGATGGGTACAGATAGACATGTAAAATATTCCAAAACAAAAAAAAGTTAATCTTTCCAGCCAACATTCATGAAGAGGATCAACTCAAGCAGAGTGGGCCTCTATATCCTAGTAGCATATTTTTTTCACCCATTTCAAAGTTTTAGATTCTAATTCTCTCAGTGAACAAAAAAATAAACTGCACATTGCCTTTATAACTTTCTCAAAGACCACATATAGTATAAACTGAACGACATGAGCACGAGATTTTGAAGTCTTATGTTCTCTAAATTCCTGTCATTAGACAATAGAGGGAAACTTAGAATCCTCAATAACATGATAAAGGGTCTAACAACATTTAAGAAACACCTAATGGTCAAATTAAGCTGGTTTTTTGCAACCTGTTAAATTCTCTTTCAATCATGCTTGTGCATTAATTCTCTTTTCATATAGCTCTATGATCTAATTCTCTAGTTGAGTCCGAAAAGGCTCGCGAATTTTCAATTTTTCTTCTAAATTCGTAAGCAAGATGACAACTTTGAATCGTCGAGAACGAGACAAGACAATAGCACAATTAAGCAGACATTTTCTCCAAAGAATAAAAAAGTTAAAAATTGGAACTTAAAAAAAAAAAAAAAAAGAGTAGAACCTGAAGCAGCAGGTGGAGAGAATGGGCGATTCAGCAACAGAAGAAAAAGAAGAAGAAGAAGAAGAAGAAGAAGAAGAAGAGGAAAGGGTGGTTGTGCGGTGAAGTCGATTGGGAAATGGGTTGAAATTGGGAGGCCAAGAACAAGAAGAAAGGCGAGTGATGGTGGAGCTGTAAAACCCTAAGCTATGGCGGTGGTCGCACTTTCGCAGGTGCAGAGACATACGACAGCCGCCGCCGCCGCCGCCGCGGCCACCGGCCATCATTTGCTTGCAGCGACACTAACTCAACTCAAAAGCCTCCGTTTTCTTTCTGCCAAATTCAACTTCTTCTTTTTCCTCCTCTTTTTTTTTTTTTTTTTTTTTTTTTTTTTTTTTTCAGTTGTTTTCTTCTCACGTAGTTTCTTTGCTTCCTTTGATAAGTGCTATATTACATTCCATCACACGTGTGTGGGACTTTCGGCCACATCATATATAATATGTACAGCTTGATTACAACTTTGGACTGGCATTGAGTTAATTGACATATTATATTCAATTAGATGATTACTGGGTTCAAGGTTATTTAATCGACTGAATTCTGGTGACATCTACTCTAAATCGGCCTTAATTATTAAGTGGAAAGAAAAATTTTGATTTTTCTTTTACTTGTTTAATATGTAAAGGTTAAAAACATAATTTTATCTTCTCTTGTTTGGTTTTGTAAGAAAAACTACTATTCATAAAATTATCATTTTACTCAAATACATTTAGCTATTTCTCTAATTTAGTGCTTAAATTTTTTGTAGGAATTTTGATAGAAGAGAAGGACAAATTGGTAACTTCACTTTCTTTGCATAGTTATCAAACTTTTTCTTCACAAAATCCATCCATATTTAGAGAGATCAATTTTGGTAGGACCCACGTGTCATTTCTTGCCCTTATTTTTCCTTTTCATTTTAATTTCTTTTCTACTAAACACCGCATCATATCAATTTTCATCCTAAAATCCTTCTAATGTTTTCTTTCCCTCAACTTTTCACTCGTACCAATCAAAGCATTAGTGTTTAATTATTCTATAATAATTTGTAATTGGGAGGAGATTACTAATCATGTGTTTGCAAGGATTCAAGGAGAATTGAAAATTCTACGACGTTTGCTCCCATACACATACATCGATTGTTAAGTCAATCTGAGAATAACACTGTAGATTGTTTTTTTAATTTTACCTTTTTAATTTTATTGATTTTATGAAAAAGTTTAAAACATATCACTTACAGTGAATATAAGAACCCTATTGTTTCTAAGTATTTTGAGTTAAGGTTAAATTGATGTGTATTATCTAAAGGTATTTTAGTCTTTTTAAACTAAGAAAAATAGTATGGATCAAATGCAAGAAAAAAAGTAAGAGAATCAATAGTGGTAGTAAAAAAAGTGGTATACCACCAAATTTACTCCAATTATTAGTCCTACCACACTAGATCATCAATTGATCTTTGGGCCTTGAGTAACCAAGTGGGCTAGAAAACTTGGCATCTTTAGGAGAAAGTATAGGTGCTCATAGAATTTACCAATCTGTTTAATCCGTTCAATCCAATCTAATTTGCCAGATTAGATTGAATTATGAAAGAGAAAATTACATGTTATGCCATACTTTTAAAAGTTGTGTTTATTTATGCCACACTTAGAAAAAGTTTTGCCATACTATTATCTATATTACATGTTAAGTTATTCACAAATAAACATGTATAGTATTTATATAAAGTTGATCTTAAAAGATAGCATTTATGAAAATCCCCTTTTATGAAAAATGTGAATTGGTTCTGAATTGAGATCTTCAAAATCTGATATGTACAAATCAGGTTAGAATTGAGTATCTTCCGGTCTATGTAATCCATGAATCAAAACTATATATATATATATATATATATATATATATATATATTGTATAGATTATTTATACAATATACCCATATATATATATACAAAATTTTAATTAGTACATAAAATCTATACTTCTATAATATCGTGTCTAAAGTTTATATGCTTAAAAAGAATAGAAGCTTGGTCCAATTACAAAGACCAAGTTATTTACTCATGACATTTGCTCATGTTAAAAGTTTATTTAAATTTGTTAGTTTTAATGTTTTGTAATGCTATAGTTCAGTTTCTTAAGAAAGACTTGTATTCTATTGGGTTGTAGTATGTTGAATTTTATCAAATTATGTTATATTATACAATGTTGATTTTACTTTTTTATTAAATTTAAAGGCTTAATTTGTGAATCTAGATAATCGAATCAGCAAAATCCATAGTTTTTGGATTTGATTAGATTAGATTAGTGTGTTTAGGATTGGTTTCAAATTGGGATTTTCCTAATTTGATGTATATGGATAGGATTATAAATTGACTCCTAATTTGTGTAATCCGATCTGTGAATACCCTAAAGAGACAGAGGCCAACAAGCCATATTAATAAAGGAATTAAAATTAGAGAAAATTACACCAATGCACCACCTTTTAAACCAATCTAATTTTTAATGCCACAAATTGTGAAACTTAAAAAAAAAAAATAGGCCACAAAATGTGATCTACCACAAATTTTAATCTCTTAAAAAAATCAATCATCTGTAATACATTTTCTCCCTCTTTTTTCTTTCACTATCTCCCCGTCTCTTTATCTCTCTCTTCCCTCTTTCTGTCTATAAATTCCAAGAATAACCTGGAAGGACTACCAGAGCTACAACAATTGTCACCATCATGATTCACTAGTAAAGAAAGTTGTCATCATCCTCACCTCGTTCCTCGGCTCAGATAGGGACTCAATCACACCACCTCCAACCTTGTAAGATCAGTTTAATCCTCATCCGTCAATCGCTCACGACCTCATTCCACCTTTGGCCTTCCTTGAGAGGCACATCAAAACTAGCTGCCATTACTGTAAATGGCAGGCAAAGAAAGCCGTCATCGTCTTGACCTCCATCAACAAGTCATTCTGCTCAGTGAAATTGTGGTTCATGGCACCATTAGTCATTTAAGTTGGAATTTGTCTTTATCCTTTGTTGATGAAGCTCTATGTCGAAGAAGACAGAGAGAGGATCGACCTAAGGAAGACGAAGATGAATGTGATTGAAAGAAGACAGTGAGGGAAGGCCTCGATCTCCTCTGTCACAATCAACTTTGCCTCCTCTATCGCCATTGCTAACCATCCGTTGAATCTAATTGGTCGAATCTACGGCCTCTATCTGGGCCAAATCCGGTGGAGGCATTTGTGCTACTACTACTACTGTTTTCATTGCTGTTATTGTTATTGTTGTTAGTTAGTGTGACAACCCGATTTTTTGAGCCATTACTTAACTTACTTGTATATGATTTCTTAATCTTAATCTTACTTACTAGTAAGAAAAATACTAAATAGAAATTTTTTCAACTTTAAAACTATTGTAACTTTTGTTGCAACATAAACTAATAAAACTTTTTTCATAGTACTCATCAAGTAAACAATTACTTTTTAAAAACTTTTAAAACATCTTTTCAAAATAGCAAAAAACTTCCTGCTATATAGCTAAAACTGACTGTAAGATATCCATTGCTAATTCTTTGCATCTGTCTTACAACAACACCCAGCTCACCAAGCAATCATATTGGTCTCTTGTAGAACTACCTATAGCATTAAGGAACTTGTAATGAGCTTTCACCTAGTACATTCAAACATATCTCATAAAACATCAAAACATTCATAAAACTCTCATATTAAAACCTTTCTCGTAAAACATTTTTCATAAATGTTTCTTATAAAACATGTTTTTGTAAAATATTTCCATAAGCAGTCCTCGTAAAATGCTGTCATAAAATCTTGTAAAACTTTTTTCATAAGATGTTTTTTTTATAAAATATTTCTCTTAAAATGTTTTTTCATAAAACATTACTCATAAACATTTCTCATAAATTGTTTTTCATATAATGTTTCTCAAAAAATATTTCTTTAAAAGGAATCCAAGCAACATCACAATGCAGGATTCCATTTATGCTTTGCTACGATCACTAACTTATTCTTGTAACTTATCTTGAACTAGGGCCCAAGTGTACATACCAAAAGCGCATGACCATCGAATATTGAGGTCGTAATATAACTGTGACGCCCCAGAAAGGAGGTCTAGGAGTTTTAGGTAAATAAGATGAAATAAACGAAGTAATAAGGCAAAGTAAGTGAGGTAAATAAAGAAAAAGTAAATAAATATATGTAGGAAGTAAACAAATATCATCAAAAATAAATAATAACATCGACGGTCACGTCACCGTTACGTGAATGCCATGAAGGTGAGGTCGAGATCTTATTCTCATTCACCATCACGTAGATGCTTACCACGAAGGTGGGCTAGTAGATAAATAGTAAATCATAATATCAATAATACAAAATCATTTAAAATCATCACAAATCATCATCTTTGAAATTAGACAAGGTGGGACTCACAAATACGAAAATGACATCAACAGCAACATCGGGACAAGTCATACAAGACATGTATCATACCACAGTCTCAAAGAAAATTACCATTTCAACCCATAGAGCCAGGTTTTGATCCTGGGTCCATCTTTCCTCTCCAAGCCTAGAAGGGGGATTTTAAAAATAGGAAAACGTAAGCGGAAGGCTCAATAGGATAATTAGTTAAAAACAAGTTATCTTAAAATATCATTCACAAATCATATTTACTACAAGAAGTCTCAAAAATTATTCATAAAGATTGATAAATATTTACTTGAATAAATCTTGATAAAACATCACCGTACGGGTTTTGAAAATCTAAAAGAAATATAAAAAATACAGTTCTTTAAAATCAAAGACATTATTTTCATCAATCATTCAAAAGGTCAAGCATTTGGCCCAAACAATTTAAAAAGGGCTGCCAAAGAAAGGGATAAAAATATGTGTATCCTTCTTCATTTGAAATCCAAAAATGTAAGCTCCAAATAAAATCCAACATATGCTCCATATACGTTCAAAACTCTGAAAACTGCATTTAAAATTAGAAATCACATTTAACAAATATCATTATGTTAGTTTAATTATTAGTGTGCGTTTTTTACTCAAAATAATCATAACCCAAAATCATAATCCTTTTTGAAACATTTCAGAATCATCAAATATTGAAAACTAAAGTAAAAGTACAAATTTTTAAGTCCATAGTCAGCTAACCGAACATCCTGGTTTGGCCTGTCAAACTGTACAATTCGACCTTTCAAACATCCAGACCAACTTGGCTCCTAGGTTCGGCCTGTCGACTTGATGAATCCAGCCTACCGAAGATTAAGTTCGGCTTGTCGAACTGGCAAAATTTGGGGACCCGAGATTTCGAATTTTGACATCCTCGAACTCAAAATTCAAATTTAAAACCTATTTTCTCAATCCTAGAGCATAAAAATCATGTAAAAAGAATAGAAAATCATTATAGAACAAGTTTAAACTATTTTTCCCAAATTTAAACTCAATTTCACCTTTGATTTTGAAAAATATAAAAACTTAGTTAAGTCGATTCTAGCTCAAATTAAGTTTAGATTCACTATAAAATAGTTTCTACAACTTGGATTGAACATTATCTGAGCTCAAGAAAGCTCGAATTCAACATTCAAAGAAAATTTGAAAAATTGAAAATAAAACTTTGAAATTTTAGTGAAAAAGAGAAAGCTAACCTTTAATGGTGTTTTTGGATGAAAAACTTGATGATTGAACTTCCATCCTTGCTCAAATCCATGAGAATGAAGCTTGAAATAAAAAATTTTTAGAGGAAGAAAGAGAGAGAGCGGGCTGAGCGTGAGAGATAGAAAGAAAGAGAGAAATAGTGTGAAAAATGAAAAGGAAAGGGAAAAGAAAAAAGAAAATAAAGGCCCAATGGCATTTTCTTAAATATAGGAAAAATGTCTAGTAAAAATTGTTAGACATGTATGCCCTAAGGAGTAAAAATGTAATACGTTTTTTGGAGACATTTTTATCAATAAAGAATTTATTCATTTATATATACCAAATCTTGTCCTCTTTACGTTCATATTTGTTGAATGTATGATAAGCAAACAGTAGTCTGAGACTGTCAGCTAAACCTTAAGAGTTGGGCATATGATGGACTGATTATGCGGAAGACACGATTCTTAAGGTGATGGTCTAAAACGTATGATCCGCAATCGAGGGAATAAAGTTGGGCGCTTTATTCATGTAAAGATTGTTATGTTGTCTATATCCCTTTTGGGAGATGGTTTGTCTTGGCCATCGGAGTTGGACTCCGTGAATAGAAACATTGGCACGTTGTCATAGGTGACGATGTGTTGGATCGGGACATAAAGTGAATTGATTTGGATTAATAATTCTGTCTCGGCAAATCGATTCACTTTAGACAGTCATTTGTACTGTATCTTAATCCTGAGATGAATAGTGGGCCCGTTATCTCGACTTGTGTCTTTTGATGTACCAATTGATGACTCCCACATCTCTATAGTGGTATGCATGCCGGTACGTTGGAGGCATGACTCTTGATAGCGTAGACTTGTTATTCATAGATATGGAATCCATAGCTCCTCTTTAGGAGTAATGATATCCTCTTATATGCGTTGTCCTGTAATTGGAAAACTAGAGCGCTCAACCATTTGGATACATAGGTGTAACCGAATGGTATACTATCTTTGGATGGTAAGTTTTCTAATGGTGAGACAATGGAACGTAAGATAAAAATAATCGGGAAGGTAAGACAGAACTTGTCCTTTAGCCGATTATGGATGATCATATGGGGATACGATACACTATGATATGTCATGGAGACTTAGCTACACGAGCTTCGTAATTCTATAAAGTTCGAGAGTGCAGCTCCAAGCTTTTAGTGGAGTAGCGTTGGAGTTGATAATTGTGAAATGTATATCTGGGATATTGGGTTTCATAATTATCATGAGCTTGAACTTTATAGGTCCATTTTGGTCCCCTTTGCTAGCTCACAAAATCCTGTAACGACACGGCGTGCTTTTCCAATAATTGGTGACTTATGTCGGATTTATCAGATTGGTTTAAAATTTGTAAGAATCAAATAATTCATGTCTGTTTATCGGTTGAATTAATTTTGTAAGAAATTAGTTCAAGATAAACTTGTTGAATTATTGCGATCAGATAATTCTTGTCTGTTTATCGGTTGTTTTAATTTTGGACAAAATTAGAACAAGATAAACTTGTAGAATTATTGTGAATTGATTTATTTTCTTAGAGATTATCTTAATAAAGTTTGTTTTGATCAGATAACTTCTCTATTGGGTTATTTGAATCAAAACTGAGACTTTATCCTTTAGAATCTCGGGTGGAAAATAAAAGATTCACGGAGATTTTTTCTCGGGAGTTCGGCCTGCCGGATGTCGTGTTCGGCCTGCCGATGAGAATGTTCGGCCTGCCGAATCAGCGGGAGATAAGATTATGCGTTTTCACGCGGATCTTATCAGATATTGATCCAAACTTGATTTTATTTCGAGTTTTCGAGACCTAATCTGATATGGACTGACCCCAGGACTAATAGGTATAAAAAACAAGTGAGTCTCATGATTTACTCAGATCAATTTGAGAGATTATGAGTGATACTCTTCTAGTGAGCATCTGAAAACTCCCTGAGAGCTTTTGTTCACAAATCACAAGCACTAGCTTTGGGTTCTCTCTATTGGTTGGAAGGAGAGTCACCGGTGGAAGAGCTGTACGTGTGAGCCCACACTCACTCCGGTTGTGGATAGAGAATAGCAAAGAAGACCAGTTGGTTGAGGCTCTTCTGGAACGTTACTTCTCTACACGGATCGCGGAGGTTCTTCGGCACACCGAGGTTAGTAAGATTTGTTTAATTTATACATATAACATGTCAAACTTGTGTTTTGGAAATTACTCTGATGAAAAATTTTAAAATTCCACTGCGCACCATTGTTTCCAACAAAAATGTCATTTGGTATTTTAACACTAAAAATCAAATTTTAAATATGACAAATGCAACAAAATCTTCGAATGGCTAAAATTAACAACAAAATTTACACTGGCACACTTAATAATTAAACTTAACATAACTAACCTTACTTTAAAAATTTAGGGGCGTTACAATCCACCCTCCTTAAAAGAAATTTCGTCCTAGAAATTTAAAAGCATCAAAAGTTTAAAATTATAAATAACACTGTATACTCAAACGCAACTGTAACAACAATTGTCCTAACGTAAGACTTGAAAAATCAAAATAAAACAGTAAAAATCTCTCAAGTTTAGTTCCCGAAAGATCTGAAGCCTACGCTCTGATACCATTTTGTGACGCCCTAGAAAGGGGGTCTAGGAGTTTTAGGTAAATAAGATGAAATAAACGAAGTAATAAGGCAAAGTAAGCGAGGTAAATAAAGAAAAAGTAAATAAATACATGTAGGAAGTAAACAAATATCATCAAAAACAAATAACAAGATCGACGATCATGTCACCGTCATGTGAATGCTATGAAGGCGAGGCCAAGATCTTATTCTCATTCACCATCACGTGGTTGCTTACCACGAAGGTGAGCTAGTAGATAAATAGTAATTCATAATATCAATAATACAAAATCCTTGAAAATCATCACAAATCATCGTCTTTGAAATTAGACAAGGTGGGACTCACAAATTCGAAAACGACATCGGGACAAGTCGTACAGGACACATATCATACCACAGTCTCAAAGAAAATACCATTTCAACCCATAGAGCCAGGTTTCAATCTTGGGTCCATCCTTCATCTCCAAACCTAGAAGGGGGATTTTAAAAACAGGAAAACGTGAGCGAAAGGCTTAGTAGGATAATTAGTTAAAAACAGTTATCTTAAAATATCATTCACAAATCATATTTACTACAAGAAGTCTCAAAAATTATTCATAAAGATCGATAAATACTTACTTCAATAAATCTTCATAAAACATCACTGTACGGGTTTTGAAAATCCAAAAGAAATATAAAAAATACAGTTCTTCAAAATCAAAGGCATTATTTTCATCAATCATTCAAAAGGTCAAGCATTTGGCCCAAACAGTTTAAAAAGGGTTGCCAAAGATAGGGATAAAAATATATGTATATCCTACCTCATCTGAATTCCAATAACATAAGCTCTAAATAAAATCCAACGTATGCTCCATATACGTTCAAAACTTTGAAAATTGCACTTAAAATTAGAAATCACATTTAACAAATATCATTATGTTAGTTTAATTATTAGTGTGCCTTTTTGACTCAAAATAATCATAATCCTTTTTGAAACATTTCAGAATCATTAAACATTGAAAACTGAAGTACAAACACAATTTTCCAAGTCCTTAATTGGCCTGCCAAACATCCTGGTCTAGCTTGCCGAACTACATAGTTCGGCCTTTCGAACATCCAGACCGGCCTGCCAAACTTTTCCCAGGTTCAGCCTGCCGACTTGATGAATCTGGCCTACCAAAGATCAAGTTCGGCCTGCTGAACTGGCCAAATCTAGGAACTCGAGACTTCAAGTTTCGACGTCCTCAAACTCAAAATTCAAATTTACACTAGTAGAAATTGTAGATACACGACGGTTTAAAACCGTCATGGTATGTTTTCACGACGGTTAAAGAACCGTCGTGTAATCGTTTGTCATAGTACCAGCAAAACTTTTCACGATGGTTTTTTACTGTCGTGGAATTCTTATTTTTGTGGGGTTCTAGGGTCTTGGGACGAGGCTACTACAACGGTTTTCACCAAAAACCATCGTGAAATGCTTATCTTACACGACGGTTTTCATAAAAACCATCGTGTAAGGCATAGAATGCACGATAGTTTCATGGCTTACATGATGGTTTTTATGAAAACGGTCATGTATTCTATGCCTTACAAGTCGGTTGCCTTACACGACGGTTTTCATAAAAACCGTCGTGTAAGCTCTAAGCTTACACGACGGTTTTTATTAACACCATCGTGTAAGGCTAAGCTTACACGATGGTTTTTATAAAAACCGTGGTGTATGCTATGCCTTACATGACAGTTTTTGTAAAAACCGTCGTGTAAGGCTTTGTTTCACAACGGTTTTCATAAAAACCGTCGTGAAAAAGTTTGTCTGAAGCGAAAAAAGATAACCAAAATTTTTGGTTTCCCATAATATGAATAGTCCCATATTTTCACCATTAATACAATGCCCTGACTTCACAATCACATAATTACATTGAACTATAAAATTTTACAAAATCATATATATATATATATATATTTTCATTGTAAAGTCATGTACTCTTTTTATGCTTGCACAAGAGTTGATAGATTCTTGGTGTCTAAGTCCATGTCTTTATGTGTAAGGTAAAGAAACGATAATAAAAATAAATAGAATTAACAAAAATATTGAAAATAAAACTAATTAACTAAAACACAAACACATAGTCATAGAAGCTTTTCATCAAACATGTGGTGGGCATCACATTAATACTTCAGCATCATAAACACAAAAAAAGTAACCTATTCTTATGTCAAAATGCTAAATGCTGTTCAAAGTTCTTTCAAACACCAAATACAAGTAACATATACTAAATGACAAATAACAAAGTAATGTAAGTAATATTAAAACTAAAACTAAAGCTAAATAACACTAAAATAACCAATAATACTAAGTTTAGAACTAACTATAACACTAAAACTAAAACTAATGGTTTGAAACTTACCAACAGTGGTGGAGTCGAAAGAACGTCAAGGGAGGAGTCAAACGACAACGGAGTCAATGGAATGTCAAGGGACAAGGATGAACGGCAACAAACGGTACCAAGTTGTTGGGGGTTGGGTCAAATGATGGTGGGGTCGTGGAGAGAGTGACAGGAGAATGTTAATGTCCGTAGAATGTCATGGGTGGCTGGGTTCGTCGGTGGCTGGGCCATGGGGGGAGGAGTTAGAGAGAGAAAGGGGAGAGAGAAGTGGGTTTGAGAGTTAGAGAGGGTTTGAGTTGGAGAACTTTTGAATAAATTGGGAAAGCCATGGCATTGGCGCATGCTTAAATTTGGGTGGGGAATTAAAAATTTTGAATATGCAGAACGTTTCACGATGGCTTTTAAAAAAACCGTCGTGAAAGGTCCCATGTTTGAAATTTTTATTCCCTCACCCAAATTTACCTTTCATGATGGTTTTTTTAAAAACCATCGTGAAATGTACCATAAATTTACCTTTCACGATGGTTTTTAAATTTACCTTTCACGATGGTTTTTATAAAAACCATCGTGAAAGGTCCGATATTTGAAATTTTTAGTATACGGAACCTTTCACGATGGTCTTTATAAAAACCGTCGTGAAAGGTCCCATATTTGAAATTTTTAGTTCTCCGCCCAAATTTACCTTTCACGACGGTTTTTATAAAAACCATCGTGAAAAGTCTCATATTTGAAATTTTTAGTCCATTGCCCAAATTAAGCACGCGCTAAGATGCAGAACCTTTCACGATAGTTTTTATAAAAAACTACGTGGTAAGTATAATCTCCAGATTCTAGTAGTGAGCTACCACGACGGTTTTTTAACCTTAGCGAGTTTTTTTGGAAAAAATTATATTCTTTTGAGCTTTAAAACCTATGATTATTTACTTGCTCACAACAGCGCATAAAACCAGTTTTACATAGTGAAAAATCCATTTCCATATGGTTTTATGGTATTGGCTTAAAACACAAAATTCTTGACATTTTTGTCCCTAGAACCAAAATCACCACTTTATGTTATGATGTCCAATTTTTTGCAAGGATTAAAACTTACATAAACTCCTTGGACAAATTCAAACAATTCCAAAATGTTTTTCTTATGTTTACCGTTTCGAGGTTTCATGATAAAATCTCATGAAATCTGTGACTTAAAATCTGTGTAGAATTGTTAGAAACCTTGTTTCAAGAACCCTAATAGTTTCGACAAGATCTAGAACTTTTGTGTTTTAACTTTTTCTAACATCACATTTTTATGAAATTTTAGCCATTTTTCAAAACGGGCAAAACAAAAGTTCCTCGTTGGCAACTTGTTCCAATTGGAATTCGAGGAAGATTTCTTCATGAAAGTTGTTTCCCTCAATGTTTTCAATAAATCTTGTATAATGTCATAAATAGTTTGGCTTCTAAATGCCTCATACACTTAAATCTTTCAAAAGTATAATTAAATACACTTTTGTACCAAAACAATTGTTAGCTTATTTTCTTGAGTTTAATTTCAACTAAAGCCGTCCAGGCACATCATCAACACAAAACATAAACAAAACATGCCACATAGTTATTTTTTTTACATGCTATAATCTATAACTTACATCAAACACTTGGTATGCATACTAAAACATAAACTTTTATTTAATTTCAAGAGCTAGGGTTTTACCTAAGCATTTCAAGATATTCATCCTCTCTTTTTGGCACTTGAAAGCTTCTAAAATACCTTGACAACAAGTTCATAACATAGCATAAAACTCCTTCTCATAACTTGAGTAAAATCCCTAAAACACAATAGGAAAAGTTAGAGTTTTACCTTAAAAACTCCTTAGTCTTCCTCAAGAACACTTTTTCATGCTTCTTTGGATGTTTTAAAGGCTTAAATTAACAAAATTTTGAGTGTTCAATGGCTATGGGAGGGGCAGATTTGAAAGGAAGAAATGAAAGAGTTTTTGATGATTTTTGCAAACTTTTCTTTCAAGTACAACTTCAGGTATTTATAGAACCATACTAGGGACCAAAGTGCAAAAGGAATTTTCCACCTTGACACATGTTAAATTCGGACTTCATAGGAATAGTGGAGAAAATTCTACAACTTTTGAGCTGTCCCTATGAGTCCCACGTCATCTTTTTTCATAATTCAAATTTTCAATGGGTAGTATTTTTCTATACAATCGACATACTTTTCCTATACTGTTAGTATACTTCCCTCTATTGTTATAACCTTTTATAACATTCTATACTTATCCATATCATCCACACAGTATAATTCTATTACTACTTAGTCTTTTATATTAATTTACATACGGCATTATTCTTATGCTACATAATTTCTATTCTGCTTAATTTCCATAATGTATAATTTCCATATTTTCCATACAAAATTTTCCTAAACTTCATTTCCATTTCAAAATTTGTTGCAACATATTTTGTGATAGTTAAGCTTTCTAGCTTATTTTTCCTTGCCCATCGATTGACTCTTATCTTTATATCATTCATACTTTACGTAAGACTATGTGATTATTTTTAATCTTAAGAATCCAATATTTATTCTTATGGAATTTTTCACCAACATCAAATTAAAACAACAATTCTACTGACACTTATATTGCTCAACATAACTTTTAAAGTTTGTACACATAATGTACTAAGAATTTTCTTAGGTATTACAATTAGTTAGATAGTTTTTTAGTTGTTATTGTTGTTATTGTAAATTTTTTCTCTCTTTTTTTCTTTTTTTTTTTTTGCCGTCAATGACATCGCCAACGCTAGGTTCGAGCTAGCAACGGTTCGAGCTAGCAGCAAGAAGGAGAGAGAGAAAGAGAGAGGAGGGAGAAAAAGAGAGGGACAAAATGTCCCGGTGGGACACAAAATATCTTGATGGGACGCAATATCCTCATGGGACATGCATTAACTTTGTGGCATAAGAACTTTTCACATTTTGTGGCATATATAAAAATTGGCTGAGAAAGTAGTATTTATGTTAATTGCCCCAATAGAAAAATTCTTGAAAAGTTTAATTAATAGGCCATAATACATTACTTAAATTTTAGAATTATGCTCTTCAAAAAAATTCAAAATTATGTAAAAACCCATAAATACCCTTGCTTTCATATCTCTTTCTCCTCCCTTGTTCCCTCTCTCTGCGACCTTTCCATCTCATTTTCTCTCTTTATAGCTTGCTGAACTCACTACTGAGATTGCTGCCACCATGACCATCAATCACCTTGGCTATGCTTAACTATAGTGGAGTAGGCAAAAGCATATTCACTAAAGAAAATTATAGGAAAAATCGACAGCATCTTAAGTAGGAGATCGGATTACAGACTAGAAAAATTCTCTCTTTTCCCCTCTCTCTTGCTCTCCCTTTCATCTAAATTGCAGATCGAATGTCGTGTTACAATCACGCCAAAGAAGACGGTGAGAGCAATGTTGGATCGGACAGCGAGCACAAGATCCACCCATCATTGTTTATCCACCCATCACCATTCTTTGCTTGTTGCCCATCACCATTGCTCCCTGTCGTCAAATCAGACTTGCCATCAAATGAGACAAAAAGGACAAAGAGAGACAGAGGATAGAGAGAAGCAAGATAGACAGGAGAAAGAAGAAGATGAAAAAAAAGAAAAAAATAATATTTGTTATTTGGGTATTTAGGTAAAATTAACCGTATTTTGGTCTACACAATTTTTGAAACTTAAATATAGCCTATTAATTTAATCCTTGCAAATGTGTTATTCACTTCTAATAGTAATATAATTGGCCTATTCATTGCAATTTTTTTTTCAATAACTAATTGAACTCAAAATGAGTAAGTGATGGATAAATCATCCCAAAAATATTTTCTTCCTTTTTAAGGGAGAAGGAGGAGAATAAACCAAACAGATGAACAAAATTTAAAGGCCAAAATATAAAAATAGTTAAAGAAGTAGAATAGTTAGGATTTACCAAGTTGTTAAGTTAAAAAAAATACTCTCAAATTAAATATATGTAATAATTTATAACTCCCTTCTCTCTTCCCATCTTTCTTTTCCTCTCCCTCACCGTCGAATTTTGTGGTTATCATTGCTTGGTGTTCATCCTCCATGGTCATTGATCTAGTGCTCATCATCGAAGTGCCATCTAGTTCAACTTTGGTGTCCAAAGTTCGATGAAGATCACATACTGGTCATCGACAAAATGCTTACAAAAACACAATGGAAAGCAATGAAAATTGTTATGATATGGTAGAAGATTATGCACAAATGTCATGGCAATTTATTTATATTCTCGCCTTAGAGCTGATTGAAAATAATATTTAATATTTTAGGTCAAAGTGTGATTTGGAGACTTGAATGTGGAAGTTCTCCTAAGTTGTGGCCTTATTTTTTTTTTAATTTTAAAGAATGGGAGCATAAAATTAAAATTCTAGAGACTTCCCCTACATGTAAACAAAAAAAAAAAAAAGTCCCTCCCTTATTCCTTATGTAGCCCCTCTTCTTCATCTCTTTCTTCTCTTCTTACATTCAAGAGGGGGGGGGGGGGGAAAGAAGAAGACAAAATGAACAAACATTGCCACCACCATTGAACCACTTCTAACTATTGTCTACGGCCACATGCCAACCATCCACACTTGCCGTTGCTTGAAACCTTCGGAGCTAGAGCCATGTCACACCACTAGGCACCAATTGCCGAAGAACAGTAAGAAAAGTTTTGGTCCTCGTACTAAAATGCTGGATTCTGGTGTTATTCAGCACCCATTCTGACTATGAGATGTACCACTATATTCATCTTCTCAAGGAGAACAAAGCCCAGCCAAGCATTGCTCCCATCATCGTCGAAAAAGTTTGGTTTCGCCGCCTCTTATTTTGACGTTTTTAACAATTTTTTTTGGTGAACTAGCTGTCGTTTGGGGAAATCATCATCGCATATGAGTTCCTCTCGTTGAGATCTTTGAGACCATGTCTAGCACTGACATCACCCACGATCGAGCTGTCGGTCAATTCCTATTGACTGAAGGGTTTGACTGGTCAACGATTGACCATGTTGTCTGATTTTGAGCAATCATTATAACAACCAATTTTTGATGCTCCAAACATGTCCGTGAAGTTAGAAACATGAGATGAAATTGCAAAGGCAAAGTTTGGTGTTCAAAGTTGTCACAACCCGCCTTTTTGGGTTATGATAAAACCTATTCTTACTTACTTTAAGGCAAAAATTTAAGAAATTTTTTTTTCTTTTTAATTAATACTTTACAAATACTGGTTTAACAACTTTTGAAATACAAACATATGCTTATATTTACATAACCACCTTTCCTTTGGAATATAGTTTATCAACAATTACTTTCAAAATATCTTAAAATACAATACAACAGAAACATACTACGGCGGAAACCATACCCAGTCTGCACACATCATCCGTTCGCTAGCTCGTCATTACGATTTATTCTGACCTTCTCATCAGAATACCTATAGCATGAAAAACTTAGTGAGCTAACGCCCAGTAAGTCCCATAAATCCTACATGGACATTTAAATAAATGTATGAGTAAATTATGCTTTCTGATAAACTTTCCTTATCTTCATCATTTCTTATCTTTACTAGGGCCCAAGTGTTCGTACCATTGCGCAATTTCATTTAGGTCTACGTAACACCATGATCATACTATATCCTTTAAACTCCCCTTGAGTTAGGAGTCAGTATGACACTTTTCTTAATTTCTGGTGACATATTTACCAGTCCATTTATTATGGTTGACATACCATGCATGATGTGATAATCACATGTTATCCATAACACAAATTCGCTTGCATAACATAGTACACACAAGTACTTACTTTTTATATACACATAGGTATTCATTATTGTACACACAGGTACGTAACGTTCTATACACATAGGTATTCATCATTGTACATACAGGTACGTAATATACTATACATACCGATACATAACATGTTATACACGCAGGTATTTTAATCGTATACTCACAAGTATCCATACATGACTATACCCCTAGGTATTCATATCATGGCAAACATACAAGTTTATACTTTATTAAACGCACAGGTACACATATACATACATTTCTTTCTATACCTACATTTCACACTATAGGCGGGAAGGGTACTTACTTGTTTTTGTGTACCACCAAATCGACTTTGATTCTCCTTTCTCCTAGACTCCTAGGATCCTGTTGGCCAATTTCAAAACTATTAGCCACTTGCACTACGTTTCGTTACAAAGCGTTCGTTACTTAACTAGTCGAGTTGCATAACCGTTTACAACTCTGAAATTACTGGTTCTCTTATTCTTATCTTATCTTATACCATTACCCTTTACGAAGAGCGAAATTCTAATGACTCTTTTTCCCTCTTGGGGTCGTGTTAAAACAATTCGGTCTACTCGGGAGAAAAATGACGATTTTGCCCTTAGCGGGCCAACTAACTTTTCGAGCTTGGTTTCACTCTTCTACTGAAAACGATCACGTATTTATTTCAAAATAACAACCTAATGGGTCGGGTCTCTTTATTACCACCCTATACTTTTTTTCGTAAATATTTACGGTTTAGTCCCTGAACTGAAAATTTTGACCATTTTGTCCCCCAGACAAAAATTTATCTCTTTATATCAAAATGTTCTATTTTTCAAAAGGAACATTTTTACTCAAAGTACCATACCTTAAATCATTTTGAAAAATGACATTTTTTCCATTTTAACATTTTCCACAATTTTGTAAATTCTTTAAAAAATCAAAATCTCGTAAACGATTGAGTTTTTCGACGAACCGTTCGCGATGCTTAACATTTTCATCGAGATCTACAACTTTCATGTTTTAACTTTCTCAAAATCTCACTGTACAGGGGAGTTTTGGGCCATTTTTCAATTCTATCGAGAGAAATCTTTTTCTTTCAATTTAGTCCCTACGTATTTTTACCAAAATCTGTTTCAAAATTACAAATCTATCCCTGAAGAAACCATTACATGCCTTAATCAAATCATTCTCATGCTCAAACATTACTTTTACTAAAACTAACTTTAAATTACAAAAATAACACTTTCTGTAAAAATTACCATTTTGCACCATAAATCAAAATTTCACAACTTACACATGCCATACTTCACATATGCATGAAATTTCATCAAGTACATGCTCAAGAACCCACATAGGTTCAAAGTAATAAAAATCAAAATAAAATTTACAAAATTTCAAAACTTTAAAACTTAAAACTTACCCAAATGGCACTTTTTTTTATTTCTAGATTTCAAAGTTCCTTTGAACTCCCTCCTAGGCTTCCTTTCCATGCAAAAATACCATGGATTAATTTTTCCCCTTTACCCATGAAAAATCCCTTAAAAACTTGCTAAAAAGTTTGGGATTTTACCTTAAATCTTGTGAAAAATCCTTGAGCTTGCTTCTAAAACTTGTTTTGGGGTTATTTTTGCAAAGTGTGGGGCTGAGAAATTTTTTTTGAAAGCTTGGTTATGGCTGCCGAACATGGAAGGAAATGAAAGGAATGAAAAATTTATGATAACCTTGTAATAAATGCTTCCTTATCCACTTGATGACTCATGGTCATCCATAAGGTTACCCTAGGTGTCATCATGTTATTGGGCCACATTGCATGGCTTGTTGGCCCAATAGAATTCAAGTAAGTGTCCACTTTGTGGAGTTAAAAATTTATGCTGTGTAATTTTTAACCACATAGTATTTTTCCTATACTACCGTGGTCAAATCAGTGTACTTTTTATCCTTAGACTGTATAAAAATATTTAACTTACTTTTCGTTCACTTTTGGAGGCCAATCATAACATTTTTCATTTCTGCGTTTTCATTTAGCAGTATTCTTCTATTGCTCCGGCCTCCTTTCTGCCCCAAGTTAGGGTTTGGACAACCTCTATGTCCTATTTCCATTCTAATATCTCATTCGTTTATATCACAATTTTACAATTAATCGTGATATAAAATTCATTTTATGGATATTATTTACAAATTTTTGAGTAATTAAACTCATAAAATCTATATTCGGCAATATCCAACATTGCATCACATTTGCCATAAAATTTGCAATCAATGCCGTTTATTCATACTTTATTGTAATTCTTACAAAAATTACAATCTTTATAAAAATTTACATTTTTTAAGAGTAAATTCATTAATTAAACCCAATTAAATATTAGGTTTTATTGATGAAATTTTCTCAGTCATTACAATCTACCCCCCTTAAGAATTTTCTTCCTCGAAAATCAAAACAATTTGGGGTAGCTTTTTCTCATTTCATCCTCTCGTTCCCACGTTGCTTCTTCTACTTGCTGGTTGCGCCATAAAACTTTGACGAGAGGTATCTTCTTGTTTTTGAGTTCTTTTTCTTCTCGTGCCAGTATTTGGACTGGTTTCTCTTCATAAGACAGGTTCTCCTACAAATCAATTTCCTCTGGCTGTAGAACATGCGAAGGATCCAGCACGTACTTCTTTAGCATGGATACATGGAATACATTGTGTACCGATGCTAGATCTAAGGGTAAGGCCAACTTATATGCTACATTGCCTACCCATTCTAAGATTTCAAATGGTCCAATGTATCTTGGGCCAAGTTTTCCTTTCTTTCCAAACCTGATTACTCCTTTCTTTGGTGTCACCTTCAAGAAGACCAAATCCCTTACTTGGAATTCCAAGGGTCTTCGTCGTCGATCTGCATAACTCTTTTGATGACTAAAGGTAGTTTCCATTCGTTGATGGATTAGTTTCACATCCTCCGTCGTCTTTTGCATAAAATCCGTTGACGACAATGTCTTTTCTCCCGTTTCATACCAATGCAATGGTGATCTGCATCTTCTTCCGTAAAGAGCTTCATAAGGAGCCATTCCTATGGAAGCTTGATAACTATTATTATAAGCGAATTCGATCAACAAAAGCTTTTTGTCCCATCCTCATTTAAAATCTAGCACACAGGCTCTTAACATATCTTCTATAGTTTGAATGGTCCTTTCCGATTGACCATCTGTTTGAGGATGAAAAGTTGTACTAAAAGTCAGCTTCGTTCCCATAGCTTGGTGAACACTTCTCCAGAACTTAGAAGTAAACCAATCATCTCAATCAGAAATGATAGATTTTAGAACTTCGTGGTATCTAACTATCTGGGCTACATATAGTTCAGCTAGTCTTTCCACAGAACTACTGAGTTTAATGGGTAAGAAGTGAGCTGATTTTGTCAATCTGTCAACGATTACCCATATAGCGTCATGCCCGCCTGTAGTTCTGGGTAGCCCGATCACCAGATCCATAGTTATTTGGTCCCATTTTCATTCGAGAATTTCAATTTTTTGTAATTCGCCTGCTGGTCGTTGATGCTCAGCTTTCACCTTTTGACATGTAAGGCATTTGGCGACAAATTGTGCGACATCGTTCTTCATTCTGTGCCACCAATAGTGCTCTTTCAAGTCTTGGTACATTTTAGTAGCTCCTGGATGAGCCACTTATGGTGCTTCGTGAGCTTCTTCTAATACTTGCTTCTTTAATCCTTCATCATTGGGGATGTAGATTCTGCGCTTGTAATGGAGAATGCCATCTTTTAAGATGCTAAATTCTATTTCTTTGTTCTCAAGAACCTCATTTCTAGCTTTAAGTAGTGACGGATCTGCTTGTTGTTGCTCCTTTAAGTTCTCTAAGATAGCTGGTCGAAAGGACAAATGGGCTAATCTTCCAGTGATTAGCTCTATTCTTGCTTCCATCAAGTCCTTCTGAAGAGGTCTTGGCATTAACTGCATCATTGTAAGCGAAGACATTGTTCTATGACTAAGGGCATCGGCTACTTGGTTAGCCTTTTCCGGGTGATACAGAATTTCACAGTCGTAGTCTTTAACTAACTCTAGCCACCTTCGCTGTCTCATGTTGAGCTCCTTCTGTGTGAAGATATATTTCAGACTCTATATATCTCGCATTTAGCTCCATACAAATAATGACGCCAAATCTTTAATGTAATCAAGACTACTGCCAACTCCAAGTCGTGCGTGGGGTAATTCCTTTCCTGATCCTTCAACTGTCAGGATGCGTATGCAATCACTTTTCTGTTCTGCATAAGAACAGCTCCCAAGCCTGTCTTTGACACATCACTATAAATCACATAGTTGTCTATGTTTGGATTTGGTATTGTCAGCACTGGTGCACTTGTAAGTCACCTTTTTAACTCTTTGAAACTTTCCTTGCACTTCTTAGTCCATTCATACTTCGCTGCTTTTCGTGTAAGTACAGTGAGTGGTGCTACGAGTCGGGAAAATCCTTCTACAAAACATCTATAGTAGCCTGCTAAACTAAGGAAACTTCTTATTTTGATTACGCTTTTCGGTGTAGGCCACTTATTCATCGCTTCCACTTTGGTGGGATCAATAAATACTCCATCCCGTGTCACCACGTGTCTTAGGAAATGGACCTTCTCTAGCCAAAACTCACATTTTGAGAACTTGGCGTACAATTGATGCCTTCTCAATAATTGTAGTGCGATCCTCAGGTGCTCTTCATGTTCCTCTAGCATTCTTGAATAAATGAGAATATCGTTGATAAAAACAATGACGAACTTATCGAGGTATTCCTTGAAAATCTGATTCATGAGATCCATGAAGGCTGCCAGGGCATTGCTCAGTCCAAATGGCATAACGCAGAACTCGTAATGCCCATAACGTGTTCGGAAAGCCGTCTTTGGTATATCTTCTTCTTTAACTCGAAGTTGATGATATCCCGAGCGTAAATCAATCTTTGAGAATACTGATGCTCCTTTAAGTTGATCGAATAAATCATCTTCCTTGGAAGTGGATACTTATTCTTAATCGTGACCTTGTTCAATTCCCGATAGTCAATACATATTCGTAACATTCTGTCTTGCTTCTTAACAAATAAATAGGCGCTCCCCATGGGGAATGACTTGGTCGGATGAACCCCTTGTCCAACAATTCCTTTAATTGTGCCTGAAGTTCCTTGAGTTTCCCTGGAGCCATTCGATATGGTGCCTTCAAAATTGGGGCGGTATCGGGCGTCAATTCGATCTCAAATGAAATCTCTCATTCCGGTGGCAAGCCTGGTAACTCATTGAGAAACACTTCTACAAATTTTTTTACAATGGGGACCTTCTCTAGTCCTAACTGAGCCTCTTTATCTTTTCTTATTAAGTTCACCAGATAACTAGTGCATCCACTTTCCAACATCTTCCTTGCCTTTACTGCTGAAATCATTGCCTTGGGAGCTTTGGGAACTTTCCCTGAATACACAAACTTTTCACTCCTGTGAGGTCGAAACATAACCTTGTGGTGTTGACAATTTATCTTGGCCGTGTATTTCCCTAGGAAATCCATTCCTAGAATGACGTCGTAATCTTGTATATCGATTATTATCAAATCAATATACAATTCCCTTCCACAAATGATTATCGGTACATGACGTAACCAATAATCAGCATTCAATACCTCCCTAGAGGTAGTGCAACTCTAAAGGTTTGCTCTATCCTATCTCCTTTACTTCCTATTCATTTTGCAAACTTAAATGATGCAAACGAATGTGTTGCTCTTGAATCAAACAAAACATATGCATCAGTGTTGGCAACAGAAAACTGACCTGTCACCATCAATGAGGTTCTCGCGTCTTCTTCCTTCTTTATGTAGGCATAAATTTGCCCACTTGGTTCTGGAGCTTCCAGTCGCCCTTGACTGACACTAGGCCTTCAATCTGTGCCTGAACTTGAACCGCATGCAGTTGGTTCCCTTGAGGCCTTTGCTGAGCCTAACTGCTCTGACTTTGGGGATTAGAAAAACAATTTCTAGCTTAGTGCCTTTCTTTTCCACAAATATAACACTTGCTCGTGCCAGCCTTGCATTCCCCTGCATGTCTCTTCCCACATTGACTGCAAAGGGATTTGTTGTTCCCTCCTTCATTAATCCTCTTCTGAAGTTGACCCTTTGGATTCTTCAAACTATTCACATTCCATTTCCTTTTATTGTAAACAGTGTGGCTGCGTCTCGCTGGAAAATTCTAGGATGGCCCTTGGCTTGAGACGGCTCCTTGTCTTTTTACTTGTATGGTTGGACTTTGCTTGGCTAAAGCTTTCTCCTCTTTTTGAACTTTAAAAATCCTTGCTCTTTCCTCTTTATCACGGGCAATTTTGAACTCAGCTCTGGTCGCTCGTTCGATGCAATCCTCCACATCTTTGGGAGCTTGTCCTCCACTATCAACCACAAGGGCAATGTCGGGTTTGAACATTCTTCTCAATCATCTTATTCATTCCCGGTCAGTGGGCACTAACTCGGGACAAAGCCGTGCTAGCTGGTTAAACCTCTTTACAGCATCAGCTACGGACATGTTACCTTGCTTAAAATTATTAAATTCTTCTTGTTGGGCTGCCATGGTTTCCACATTAAAGTAAGCCCTACCAAATTCTTCCACGAAATCTGGCCACGTCATTTCTTCTACGTTCTACTGACTCCCACCATCTCCTGGCATCTTTAGTGAGAGAAAACAAAGCGCATAGGACTTTTTCATGATCACTAAGTCCCATAAATTTCAGAACCCTTTCTATGCCTATAAGCCAATTGTCGGCCTCTAATGGGTCAGTAGATCCATCAAATTTTGGGGCCTTCATTCTTTGGAATCTTTCATAAAATTCGGTAGTAGATGCTACCGGAGCAGCTGGGACTACTGGTTCTGCTTGCTGTGGCAGTGGTACTGGGGGTGGTTTGTCCATACATGTATGGGATTCTAGTTAGCTAACTGTTCCCGTAAACCTTGCATTTCTTGCTCCTGAGCTTGGAGCTTCTGTTGTAGTTCCATGATCATGGCCATTAAATCCGGATTCATCAGTCCTCCGAGTGTATCCGCCATTGATATTAATCGTTATATACCTATCGTATATTGTCATTACTAGGTTAGCATATACTATTAACTTAATAGTATCCAATCAATAATTGCATATATTTAAACAACATAAATACATGCAAACATACACAATTACATGAACTCGATATCTTACTTCACACATTTCATTTCATTAGCATTCATACATTTCATTTCATTAAACTTCATACATTTCATTTCATTTACTTTCGTACATTCCGTTTCATGAACCTCTTTCATTTCCTTTTCACATTCTTCATAACATTACATGCATAATTAGCATACATACTTACTTTCCTTTCATACATAAATTGTTCATATCATTTCCGGGAGCAGTTATCACCTCTGGCTACATATATCCTATTGCCACGAAGGATACTACTTGCCGGACATACATGTATTCACATGAGCAACAAGGCTCAAAACTGTAATGATCACACATCCGTACACATCTTAATACATACAAATCTTCATAAATCTCTTTTCTTCTATTCTGAGTCTACTCCTGACACGTTACTATGTTCAGAATCCTCCTCAGGATCCTCCTCTTCCTCTTCATTCGAATCTGTAGACTCGTCATCACTTGCAATTATATGTTCGGGAATAACTTCAAGCTCTTTGTCTTCATCATCTTCGTCTTCATTATCCTCGTCCATATCTACTGGGGGATCTTCCAAGGGCGCGACTACATTCTGTTCTGCATGCATTATCGCCATAAGGAAATCATGGACACTAAGGTAATTCCCTGGATACTGCATTTGCTGTTGGACGGCATCTGGAAGATCTCTCCATACAAGGTCACAGATGCGCTGTAAAGGTATCTCCGACGAAATCAATGGCATCATGGTTTGGCGAAACCTCAAGATGTAGTGATTTATTGGCTCGCCAACGTATCTTCCCCAGATTGGTTCTATTCGTAGGTATAATCGATGTTTCCACTCTGCCCACAGCATCAGAATCACCTAGACATGCATAACATCTGCTGGGGGTAAGGGTGCAAATTTAGCTTTGAATCTATTGTCTGAAGTCTTGCCAATCCCCTGGTCGCTCATCAGGTCCAATCCTCAGCCACCATGCTAAGGCTTCCCTCAACAACAATCCAGAAGCCAATAAAACCTAGAGGTGTGGTGGCATATGACAGGCATCAAAGATCACCTCAACTGCATGTAGCCATTCAGTCAACACCATAGGCTGCCAACTTCCATAGTATCGTAGTGGCATCGCAGTCTTGAAAAGCAATACTTGCTCTTCGATCAACCTCCATGCCACGGTTATGATGCGGCTCCGCCATATACTATATTTATTATCATAATTAAGATAACAATTTCATATATAAAATGAAAACTTAACATTTTTATACTTAAGATTAAACTATCTTACTTGAGCTATGGCAATGGAGCAGACGACAGTGTGCAGTAGGATGGCAAGATTTTTGCTCTGATACCAACTATCACAACCTGCCTTTTCGGGCTGTGATACAACCTTTTCTTACTTACTTTAAGGCAAAAATTTAGGATTTTTTTTTCTTTTTAATTAATACTTTACATATACTGGTTTAACAACTTTTAAAATACAAACATATACTTTTATTTACATAACCACTTTTCCTTTGCAATGTTATTTATCAAACATTACTTTCAAATATCTTAAAATACAATACAGTGAAAACATACTGCGACGGAAACCATGCCCAGCCTACACACATCATCCGTCCGCCAGCTCATCATTATGATTTATTCTGACCTTCTCATCAGAATACCTACAGCATGAAAAACTTAATGAGCTAACGCCTAGTAAGTCCCATAAATCCCACATGGACATTCAAATAAATGCATGAGTAAATTATGCTTTCTTTTTAACTTTCCTTATCTTCATCATTTCTTATCTTTACTAAGGCCCAAGTGTTCATACCATTGCGCAATTTCATTTAGGTCTACGTAACACCGTGGCCATACTATATCCTTTAAACTCCCCTTGCGTCAGGAGTCAGTACGACACTTTTCTTAATTTCTGGGGACATATTTACCAGTCCATTTATTATGGTTGACATATCATGCATGATGTGATAATCACATGTTATCCATAACACATAAATTCGCTTGCATAGCATAGTACACACAAGTACTTACTTTACATACACATATCTATCCATTATTTTACACACAGGTACGTAACGTTCTATACACACAGGTATTCATCATTGCACACACAAGTACGTAATATACTATACATACTGATACATAACATGTTATACACTCAAGTATTTTAATCGTATACTCACAGGTATTCACACATGACTATACCCCTAGGTATTCATATCATAGCAAACGTACAAGTTTATACTTTATTAAATTCACAGATAGACGTATACATATATTTCTTTCTATACCTACATTTCACACTATAGATGGGAAGGGTACTTATTTGTTTTTGTGTACCACCAAATCGACTTTGATTCTCCTTTCTCCTAGACTCCTAGGATCCTATTGGCCAATTTCAAAACTATTATCCACTTCCACTACATTTCGTTACAAAGCGTTCGTTACTTAACTAGTCGAGTTGCATAACCATTTACAACTTTAAAATTACTGGTTCTCTTGTTCTTATCTTATCTTATACCATTACCCTTTATGAAAGCGAAATTCTTTCTAATCACTCTTTTTCCCTCTTGGGGTCGTGTTAAAACAATTCGGTCTACTTGGGAGAAAAGTGACTATTTTGCCCCTAGCGGGCCAACTAACTTCCCGAGCTTGGTTTCGCTCTTCTATAAAAAACAATCACATATTTATTTCAAAATAACACCCTAATGGGTTGGGTCTCTTTATTACCTCTCTATACCACTTTTTTCATAAAAATTTACGGTTTAGTCCCTGAATTGAAAATTTTGACCATTTTGTCCCCCAGACAAAAATTTATCTCTTTATATCAAAATGTTCTATTTTTCAAAAGGAACATTTTTACTCAAAGTACCATACCTTAAATCATTTTGAAAAATGACACACTTTTGCCATTTTATCATTTTTTCACAATTTTGTAAATTCTTTGAAAAATCAAAAACTCACAAACGATTAAGTTTTTTGGCGAACCGTCAGCAATGCTTAACAGTTTTGTCAAGATCTACAACTTTCATGTTTTAAATTTTTCCAAAATCTAACTGTACAGGGGAGTTTTTGGCCATTTTTCAATTCTGCCGAAAGAAATCTTTTTCTTTCAATTTAGTCCCTACAGCATTTTTACAAAAATCCATTTCAAAATTGCAAATCTAACCTTGCAGAAACCATTGCATGCCTTAATCAAATCATTCTCAGGCTTAAACATTATTTTTACTAAAACTAACATTAAATTTACAAAAATAACACTTTTTACAAAAATTATCATATTGCACCATAAACAAAATTTCACAACTTACACATGCCATACTTCACATATGCATGAAATTTCATCAAGTACATGCTCAAGAACCCACATAGGTTCAAAGTAATAAAAATCAAAATAAAATTTACAAAATTTCAAAACTTTAAAACTTAAAACTTACCCAAATGACACTTTTTTTGATTTCTAGCCTTCAAAGTTCCTTTGAACTCCCTCCTAGGCTTCCTTTCCATGCAAAAATATCATGGATTAATTTTTCCCCTTTACCCATGAAAAATCCCTTAAAAACTTGCTAAAAAGTTTAGGATTTTACCTTAAATCTTGTGAAAAATCCTTGAGCTTGCTTCTAAAACTTGTTTTGGGGTTATTTTTGCAAAGTGTGGGGCTGAGAAAGTTTTTTTGAAAGCTTGGTTATGGCTGCCGAACATTGAAGGAAAGGAAAGGAATGAAAAATTGTGATAACCTTGTAATAAATGCTTCCTTATCCACTTGATGACTCATGGTCATCCATAAGGTGACCCTAGGTGTCATCATGTTATTGGGCCACATTGCATGGCTTGTTGGCCCAATTCAATTCAAGTAAGTGTCTACTTTGTGGAGTTAAAAATTTATACTATGTAATTTTTCATAACATTGTATTTTTCCTATATTGCCGTAGTCAAATCAGTGTACTTTCTATCCTTAGACTGTATAAAAATATTTGACTTACTTTTCGTTCACTTTTGGAGGCCAATATAACATTTTTCACATTTTCGTTTTCACCTAGCAGTATGCTTTGGCCTACTTTCTACCCCAGGTTAGGGTTTGGACAACTTCTATGTCCTATTTCCATTCTAATCTCTCATTCGTTTATATCACAATTTTACAATTAATCATGATATAAAATTCATTATGGATATTTACAAATTTTTGAGTAATTAAACTCATAAAATCTATATTCGGCAGTATCCAACATTGCATCACATTTGCCATAAAATTTGCAATCAATGCCGTTTATTCATATTTTATCGTAATTTTACAAAAATTACAATCTTTATAAAATTTTACATTTTTTAAGAGTAAATTTATTAATTAAACCCAATTAAATATTAGGCTTTATTAATAAAATTTTCTCGGTCATTACAAAAGTTTCCTTGAATGGCATAGTTTTAGCAAAACGAAATCCTTTTAGCCACCAAATGTCGTTAATTGAATCGGTAAGAATTTTATTACTTTCCTTTTGTAATATTTGTGGTTTAATTTATTTAATTGAAACTGTTAGATGATTTAAATATGTTATATTTCCTTACGATAATATTATAATTTGTAAATGTGCATGTATAATTAGAGAATTAAACTTAATTGATGAAGTAATATTTTCCTTTGAGATGAAATTATGCAAGTTTGTTGATGATCAGTAGTTTGAACAAATTCGACAATATTTGTTTATTTAATTTCTTAAATTGTTGCTTTGTTGATTTTTAGTTGAATATTAATATTTATGTGTTTGATGATCATTTGGAATTAAAATTATGTTATGTTTGAAATTAATTTCATGACTTGATGGCTGGATTATAAATGTTTGTTTGATTTGATATAATCATTCTAGGTGGCACGTCTTGCTGTTATCGTGTACCGAAATATGTTTGTAAATTGTTTTATTGTAGATTTGTAATTTTTGGTTTTAAGAAAAATAAACCATTGTGCTGCCGGATTTTTGTTAAACCTAACTATCGTGGGTAGAATAAATTAAGAGGTTTTTAGGAGCTAGTTAGGTGATAACCAATTCTGCTATATGTTGAGACCTCATGCGATGTTGTCGGATAAATTTTAAGGTCATTCGAAGTATTCCTCAAAGTTATACTCTTGGGGTTCTCATTTGTTGGGCGCAACAAACATCATATACAATGTGGTGCTACCATTGCTAAATTGGCTATTTCATGGGTGCTCATTTAAGGCACAATGGAACTTTTTATACCCTTTCTTTCTTTCCTTTCCTTCACTAACAACCTGGGATGTAAGTGAGCGAATTTAAGTGTCGATTGTATATTTTAAATTATTAATTGGTTTAATAAATTGTGAACTTGATGAATTTTTGTATTGATATGAGAATTTGTTTATTAGCTTTAGAAGGATTTTGTATATATATAAAATAAAATAAAATAAAAAAGAGGCAAATAATGGATATCATGCTAGGTACTAAGTGCTCACGCCTACTTTCCATTTCAGGTTAGTCAATTATTACCTGATGTGTTGGATTGCTGTTGATGCTCCTCACCATTCGACTGGTATACTCTCTCTACTTTTTTTCTTTTTGGTGCATGTAAGATACATGGAATGAACACTCCCAGTAGATAATTAATTATTTACAAACTTTGTTTTTATTTGTTATTTGAATTTTTGTTTTGACTAAAGCTGCATAGTTGTATTTTTGCTTATTCTATGAGCATTAATTTACTTTTGTATATTTTCATTTAAATGCTCTATTTGTACTTTATTAGTTTATTTTAATATTAAAGACTACAGAGCAACCTTGATTTATTTCTGTAATCTTATGGACCCAACTATAGTTTTCAAATTTTTTTTGACTTTCTAAATCTTTAAAATATTTCTTTCAATTTTGTCAC
The DNA here is from genome assembly GCA_025403435.1 of Artocarpus heterophyllus. NCBI lineage: Eukaryota > Viridiplantae > Streptophyta > Magnoliopsida > Rosales > Moraceae > Artocarpus > Artocarpus heterophyllus. The sequence goes on along the minus strand of CM046342.1, from coordinate 31,375,777 downwards.
TAGCCCTGATTTTGGGTCATGATATAGAGAATTGAATAAATCAGGGTTCTTGGCTTATAAACTTTGAGAGTTGATTTGCAATAAGATGGCATGAAGACGTTTGAGTATGTTAGTTATTATTTTCAGTATCTTCGTTTGATTTATTTTATTTTTTCTTTGTTTCAATTTGCTAAAATAATTTTTAGGTTAACAATTTCAATACTTAATTAGATTAATACAATTCTTGTGGAAGCAATACTCTACTTACCATTTTCTTATTTGCATGTGATATTGTCCACTTGCAATTTTCACAACAAGTTTTTGGAGCCACCCGAGTTGTCCATGTGACAAACAAGAATACCCACCACTACAATACATAAAATCATCACTTATCAAAAGCAAATTTCTCTCCATTTGACTCAAGTTAATTTTCCTTCCATTTTTTATTTCAACTAGCAATCCAACCTAGTAACACCCGTCACTAGCACCATTTATGGTGTTATAAAATAAAATAAAATTATATAATATATACACGTAATAGATGTATTACTTCTCTCAATATTTTAAGATTAGGGAGGTTATTATGTACTCTCTTTTTTTCTAGCAGTGGATTGTCTAAATAAGCCCCGACGATTTAAGTGCCCAAAGTGAAATTATATGTGATTTTATGAATTTGATAATTTTATATTTTTAATTTCTTATTGGCTTTTTAGTTTATGTTTATCTCAATGATTATTCGTCTAGTATCTCATACATGTATTTATATGTATTCATGTATATATTACGATTTAGCATAAATGTGTAACACCCCTAAATTTTAAAGTAAGGTTAGTTATGTTAAGTTTAATTATTAAGTGTGCCAGTGTAATTTTTTATGTTAATTTTTAGTTATTTAAAATTTTGTTGCATTTTTCATATTTAAAATTTGATTTTTAGTTTTAAAATGACAAATGATATTTTTATATCACATTTTCCTCGTATTTATGAAAACGCCCTTGGGGCTTTTCTTTTTTATTTTTCCCTTCCTTTTTCTTTCTTTCACGCTCTCTCACTTTTTCTCTCTCTCTTTCTCTCTTCACCCGACGCTCTCTCTCTTTCTTCCTCTCAAAAATTTTGATTTTAAGCTTTATTCTCATGGATTTGAGCAAGGATTGAAGTTCAATCATCAAGTTTTTCATCCAAAAACACCATTAGAGGTTAGCTTTCTCTTTTTCTTAAAATTTCAAAGTTTTAAATTTCAATTTTTAAAATTTTCTTTGATTGTTGAATTTGAACTTTATTGAGCTTAGTTAACGTTTAATCCAAGTTTATGGGACTTGTTTTACTATGAATCTAAGCTTTATTTGAACAAAAATTAGTTTAATCAAATTTTGACATTTTTCTTTGATTTTCAAATAAATTGTGAAATTGAGTTTAAATTTGGGGAAAATGATTTAAATTTATTCTACTATGATTTTTTACGCTTTCTATATGATTTTTATGCATTGGGATTGAGAAAACAAGTTTTAAATTTAAATTTTGAGCTTGGGGAGGTCGAGACTCAAAGTCTCGGGTCCCCAGATTTTGCTAGTTCGGCAGGCCAAACTTGATCTTTCGCATGCTAAATTCAAGAGTTCGGCAGGCCAGATTCATTTGATCGACAGGCTGGACCTAGAAAAGTTCAACAGGCTGGTGCTGTAAGACCAGTAGGCCGAACTGTACAGTTCGATAGGCTGACTATGAACTTGAAAAACTACATTTTTACTTCGGTTTTCAATGTTTAATGATTCCAAAATGTTTCAAAAAGGGTTATGATTTTGGATTATGATTATTTTGATCCAAAAAGGGCACACTGATAATTAAACTGATATAATGATATTTGTTAAATGTGATTTTTGATTTTAAATACAGTTTTTAAGGTTTTGAATGTATATGGAGTATACGTTGGATTCTATTTGGAGCTTACGTTATTGAAATTTCAAATGTGGTAGGATATTCTTAACGCTTCCTTTGGTAGCCCTTTTAAATTGTTTTGGCCAAAGTTTATTTCTTAAATGTTTCCTTTAAGAATGATTTTTGTGTTTGATTTTGAAGAATTGTATTTGATATTCCTTTCAGATTTCCAAAACCCGTACGGTGTTGTTTTATCAAGTTACTTTCAAGTAAGTGTTTTTATTGATTTGTTAAGACTTTGAGATTTATATTAATTAGAATGAATTGTGAATAATTCTCTATTCTTGATCACTATATTTAAGACATAACTTATTTTTAAATAATTACCCTACTAAGCCCTCCATTCACGTTTTCTTGTTTTTTTTTTTAAATTCCCCTTCCAGGTTGAGGAGGAAGGTTGGGCCTAGGATCGAAACCTGGCTCTTTGGATAGGAATGCTATTTTTTATAAAGCTATGGTGTGATGCGTGTACTGTATGCCTTGTCCCGATGTCATCGTTGATGTCATTTTCATTTTTGTGAGTCCCACCATGTCATTTATTTCAAAGACGATAGTTTTCAATGAATTTATATTAATTATATGATTTACTGTTACTTACCTACCTACTTTTGTGGCTAGCTTCCATGTGATGATGAATGATAATGACATCTCGATTGTCCACCTTCGTGGCATTCACGTGATGTGATGATTGATGATATTTAATGATAATTAATGATATTTATTCATCTTATGAGTAAATTTACTCTATTTTCCTTACTTTTATGTATTTTTCTTTACCTATTCTATTTATTTTCATCTTCATTACCCGAAACTTACTAACCCCCTACCCGAGGCGACACAAAATGCTATACGTGTAAGTGTGCTTTTAAGTTTTACTATATATAATATTATATTAGTTTATTTCTATATTACTGAATATATATATATATCAAATTTTATATATCTAATAGAATATATATTTATATGGATTTACTTTATATGATAGAATATTATGTGTATTATAAGTGTAATATTTGATATATATTAACTTTCAACTAAAGTCAAATTCAAAAAAAAAAAAAAAAACTCCTTCACGTAATTTTTAGGGTTATGATATATACCTATATATATGTATATAGACAACCTTGGAACACAATACTCCTACTATCATTTTATGTTCACTTTTTTGTTTTATTCTCCTTCTTTAAGCCTCCATAGCTTCTTCTTTCAATCACTTTAGCAATAGTTTGATATTCTTTAATGACTTTATCAAGCCTTCAAAATTCTAGGGTATGTTTAGACAACCTAATAATATTATAAATATGATTTTAATTTAATTTGTTATTTTTATGTGTCTAATATGTATTGGATATGATTTCATGGATTATTTATCGTTATGATTTCTATTGTATGTTTGGAGAATAACCCTAATTTATTGAATGGAAAATAATAGGTGCTGATGTTTCTTATTGATTTTTTGACGTTGATAATTTCTTCTAAAATTTTATTATTATTATAAAATGTAAATATAATGTTTATATATATGTTACATGTTAATAGTTAGAATTTTACATATCTTCATGCACTGTATGATTTTATATTGAATTTTTATTCTCTGCTGCCCATGACTGCATGTTTGTTGATGGATTGAGTTTTATTAAAGTGTAGCCTATTTTGGAGAGGAAAATGAAATTTTATTTTCATGAAATTTTGTAGCGATACCTATTTATATGTTAAGTCTTACTCTATAAAATTTTATTATCAATGAATTTATATTTTATGAGTTCTTGAATTTTCTTTATTATATGTTCATGTTGTTGCCATATTTCTATATTTATTATTGGTTGAATTAAAGAATTTATATTACAAGCAAATGACTTTCTTTTTTTTTTGTAAACTTTTCTACGGTTTTATCTATATGCTTAGAGATATAAAATTTTCATGTCTTTTCTATCTCTATATCTTGAGTTGAAAATTGTGGACTACAAGCAACTCACTGGAAGTTTTATTTGAGCAAAAGTATTTATCTATTTGTGCTCACTTGAACATGAGGTCTCTTTTATTGTTTTCATGTGAAAATTTTTGTGATGTTTCTTTGATATGTCTAGATTGGTTCTAGAAAGTTTTGGAGTTTTTAACATCTTGATTATTGAGATATAAATTTGTTTGTTTATATAAGTCAGTTCTATGAAAGTGTTTAGAGTGTTGCTTTCAAACTTATAAAATTAGGAAAATATGATATGCTAGATTTATAAAGAAAGAAAATTGTACATGTTTCATGTTTGTCCTCCACCTTTTGGTAAGTTTTTACAATTTTATCATTTGTAGATTTTAAGTTAAAATTCCTCTACTATGCATAGCTTGATGGTTGTTAGACGTGGTGATGCACAATATGATGTTTGGTTTATTTTTGTTTACTAAGAAAATTTTATTTATCAACATGTTATAAATAAAGACTTTTGGGATTCTTAAGTTGTTGGAAGCTAAAAGGATCCATCCACTTGCAAGAAGTTAACCAGATTGCTCACAAGCCAAGGTAAGTACAATCTCACCTGCAACATGGACTAGTTTCAAACTTCATTGTTTTCATGACATGTTTTATTAACATGTTATCAAATATCATGAACATGTGAACAAGATAAGCTTTTAATACGGTAAAGCGTCATACTGAGACTTTGTCTTAATCTCATGGCCATCATGGCACCTTAGGTCGTTCTCCACATTTCTTGCAAGTTTGTCTCGATACGTTTGGGACTTGTAACCCCGTTCCTTCCGTAATTTGCATGCTCACTGGGATCCCAATCATGTAACAAGTGAAAGATTAATTTTTAAATTCATGTCAAGTTTTATCCAAATAATATATCTTCATGTATTCAAGTTTTCAAGAAAATATGTTTTGTGAGAATAAATGTACTTGTTGAGCTTTACCTCATTTTGTATTTGTAGTTCATGTTACAGACAAAGATAAGAAGCATGATTAGGAGTGGAAGAAGTTGGAGCATTGTGACACCCATTATTTTTCTAATGGGTATCATCATAACTAAATTAATTATTAGTGTACCAATTAAAATTTTGTTTCATCTAAAATCTAGTTCACATTATTTATTTCTACCTATTTTCAAATTTTCTAAAATTTTTTCTATACCTATTTAGCATATGGACCAAAATACCCTTGGAACTTTAATTTAATTAAAAAAATGCCATTTGGCATTATTTGACTCAAAGTCTCCAAAGAAGACTTGATTGTCACCTACTCTCATCCCTTTTGTTCCCTCTTTCTTTTCTTTTCTTTTTTCCCTTTTCCTTCTTTTTCTCTCCTTACTCTTCTACTTCTCCCTTCTCCTTCTCACTTCCATAGTGGCTCAATCAAGGGAGATCCAAAAAGAAAATTAAATAACACTGTCAAACTATATTCTCACCAGATTTACGAAACAAAGATCAAGGATTTTTGCAAGCAAAATCACTAATTTTCTTCAAGCTTGAGGTAAGGTTTTATAAGCTAAAACTTTAATTTTAATTTGTGTTTTAGCATGAGATTTGTGGAAAATGTGTGTTTGATATTTGTGAGTAATTATACAACGCTTTTGAGGCTTGATTTACATAGTCTTTATTTAAAATGAGCTTTTGAACTAGTTTTGAAAAGTTTTGATTTTTTGTTTAGATTTGCATGTTGAATATGAAAATTTTAAGAAATATGATCTATATATGTTTGAGTGTGATATTTCATACTTGTTATGTATTTTTCATGTCCTAGAAGTTGATAAAAGGGTTAGATTGAATTGTAAAGTTTAAAACCTTTGAAAATAAAAAACTAGATTTCTAGAATTTCTTCTGTTGGCAGGCTAGATTTATCAATCAATAGGCCGGACCCATCAACAGGTTCGGTAGGCCAAACATTATCAGGTTCAGTAGGCCAAACCCTATAGGCTGATAGTTCAAACTCTGCCAAACCGGCAGGCTAAACCTTACTGATTAACAGTCAAAAGAGAGGTTTGAAATGTTTAATTTAATCGACAGGCCAATCAGGCAGTCCAAACTTATCTATTTTTCATCGTTTTGTGTTACGAAATGTTCCAAGGAATTTACATTAATGATTATGACACACTAATAAGAATAGATAGTAAATTAACATAATTATAATTAGGAATTAAGTTAAAGTATGGCTATTTTATATGTCGTAGGATAACCAAGTACTTGAAGCTTACGTGGTGAACTTGGTGTCATGAGCTGGAAGTTATTAGCATTGTATTCAGCAATAGATAAAGAATCTATTACTCATCTTTAGTGAGGTTTTGTGGAATTAACATTAGTTCTTTACATTGCAAGATATATATATATATATATATGTTCAATTGTTATTATATGAAAATCACTTATAAGACAATAACATGAACTCGTCTTATAATGTACAGCGTGGAAAAAATTGATTTGACATGTATTGAATAAATTGAGAAGCATGGTTAGGTAATATACTCTATACATAACAGTAGTAGTTATGAGAGGAATAGTAAGGCATGAAAAGAGTAACAGTTATGTCCTTAGGTATGAATACCTTAAAAGGAAAATAAGAGGGCGGCGATGGCACTTCCTTGGGTCAAAAGTCCCAGAACGCACTATAAAGGGATTGACTTGGTGAGGATTCAGGGCTTGATGTCCCCTCATCGAAAACTCTTGGAATGATTGTAGAGTGGTCAAGCACGCCTATTTGGGTTTTAATGAGTTGAGTGATATGATACTTTATTGCACGGTGGATATAGAAGAGCATTATTAAATCCTAAACTAATATGTATATATATATATATGCATGCATAGAACTTAGTAAGAATAATCATAGGACATCCACCAGAAATGAACATGATAATATTGATGAATAATGTTAAGAACTAACTAACCATACAAGTATTTATGTGGCAATGATAAAAACCTAAAAGTGAGTAATGGTTTTCCTTACTAAACATGTTGTCGCTCATTCCCCCTATTTACATCTTTTTAGGAGTCACAAGGTGTGAGGTGACAATAGGAGACACAGTTGAGGAAGCTATGTATCTGTATTCAGTTGGACTCTTCTTTTACTAAGAATGTTCTTTTTGATAATGTAAGCATTGTATGTTACTTTCTATGACTATATTAAGATGTATTGAATGTTGAAATGATGATGATGATAGTTTTATATTATTAATTTAAAGGTGCTATATTAAATTATGGTTTGTTGTTGTTTATATTTTTATTTTGATTTAAGAGTTCTCATTTAGTCCTGGACAAATTTATTTTGAAGTTTTATTTTATTTTTTGATCTTTATTTAATTTCTTTAATACTATTAACCCCAACTTAAGGGCGTTATAGAATTTTCGTTATCAGAGCTTAGGTTTGGTTAACCTAGGGAGTTTAGCACTACTTTAAATATCAGTTTTTGAGATGGTTTCAAAGTTGAATTTTCAATGTCATCATCAAATTGAGCCTTTAGGTTGATTTATACAGTCTAGAAAGATGTCGTGACATAGAAAAAAAAACTCTAAAATGGAAATATTAACGATTATATGGATAAGATAATTATATGGAATGAAATTATACATAGATTTCTTAAGGGAGATTCCTATAGATACAAGGATTTAAAAGCATTTTCTCTCATGAGAAATAATAAGAAATGCAAGGCTTGAGTTGCTGATTTCAACATTCAACATGGTTGTGCCAAATTCTTCATAATTGATTCAAACCTATATAGTGATTATGTGTGGACTTGATGGAGTACTTAAGTGTTGATAACTTTTCTTAGAAGTTCTATTTACTTGAGGAATATCAGATAAGTTAGGAATCCATGACATTGAACCTTGAGCGAGCTAAACGTTAATCTTATGGTCTGTTTAGATTTTGTAAAGTCAAAGTATGAATTTCAAGGTTGGAATATTTCTATTACGTAAATTGTGTTTAAGTGGTAACATTAGTCTTTACAAATAAATGTAATATAAAAATGGCCAATAGAAGTTTCCTTAAGTAAATCATAATACTTAACGTACCTGTAATGATTTTGGACCTTTATGATGAAAGGTTTAACTTTTACATGTTTAGATATGAATCTCTCAATCACTTGAGGTTTTGTCATATGAGGAACTAAAGATTATATAAGTGGGATGGTGAGAATAGTAGATGTTCTCAAGTAGTAACATCAATAGACTTTGCTTATTGATGTGATTTATGTTGGAAAATAAAAAGTATATTAATTTTGAGATTAGTTATGTTCAAGCTCTTGGTAGTGTTAATAGTGAATCTATTGGTAGATGTTGGATATTAAGGATAAGTTAGAAGTATATGCATTATTCACCAAGGTCTTGATTAAAACAAAATTATTTGAGTTACAACTGGATTTTGTTGTTATAGAACGATTTGTATACTATTCAAAAGACCCATGATTGTTATCAAATCGAGCTTGTTGTTTATCTTAGTTGATTTTTTTAAAAAAAATAATTGGGCTCAATTTTGTGCTTTTTTTTAATTCGTGCCAAAATGTTGAGGCTTGAAACAACCCAACCCATTCCAGTCCAAAATATTTGGTCCTAGTTCAAATTCTGGAGCAACAAGGTCCATTAGAGGAAAAAAAACACTGTCTTTCTTACGTGGTCTCAATACGTGTCACATAGAGTACCCCATTCATTGTCTATAAATACATTCACTGTGCATAAGAGCTCGTTTCTCTGAGCCCACCCTCTCTCTAAATTTGTCATTCCTCTTTAACTCGCAAATCCTCTTCCTTCTCTCTAGATTTTCTTCTTTCTCTCTCGAAAAGAATAAGGATTTTCAGGATTCTGTAACTTACTATCTTGGATTTTCTTTTCTATTTTCTCTTCTTTCATCTTATAATGGACCCAAAGTACCAACACCTAAGAAAGTATTTTCCATCACTTTCCCAGAAAGTTCTCAAGAAAAAAATACAAGACTAGGATCACTCGATTATAGATTCTCATGCATTTTGGTATCCCTAGTGATGTGAGGATGCTGATAGAAGGGAAAATTCCTCTAAGTGACTTCAGTCAAAACATCTGTTTGCCGAGCATAGGTACTAATCATAGTGCGGTGAAGAGAAGAGTTTGTGTCATCATGGTCGCTTGTAACAAATGTAGACGACAAATTTGTAACGGTAAATATACTTCACCTGGATTTGTATCTATAAATTGGGAGGATTAAATAAATATCTACAAGGATGATTTTTTAAGGAGAACTTGGAAGATCTACATGGTTCTCTTCAAGATCATCCTAGTTGATATGTTCAAGGTGCAATCTCTAAACTCTAGCCTAAATTCCATGCAGAAGACAACGTCTAAGGAATATGGCATTTCAAGATCCTGTTTGCCAAATCATAAGAAAACTAGATGGGGAATAAGTCATCGTTCTATAAAGGTTGTTAAATGTTTGTTTTTTTGAAATCATTTCCAAACGGTGTTCAATAATCTGTGTCTCTCTTTAGTAAAAACTGTTTTGTATTCAGAATATTTGCCTTTATGTCCAGAATAATTGTGGTTATTAGATTGATATAGTAAGTGTTAGTGTCTCATTTTATTTATGGTTGTCATTTAAAAGAATATATATGAATATATAATGAAATATAATATCCTGTCAGACACATCACACACTATACTGTAACATGTTTGAATTTTTAAAACTTATCCAAACATTCCAAGACTTGTATCTCAAATTTCAAAAGTCTTACAGTAGCCTGTTATTTGTATTGATATTCTAGATTTGGTTTACAATTGTCAAAAGGTCTACAGTCATCTCAGAGTATCTTTTGTCAAACTATTCTTAATTGTCAAAAGTTATACAATTTAAGTCTCATTTTTGTCAAAAGTTGATCTGACTCTTCATAAATTGATTGTGCCTTTTTCTTACTTTCTTACCTGCATAATACTTTTTTTAGATCTTTGCATTATCAGTTTGTCACCTACTTGCTTGCCTTCTTAATCCTTTTGCATATCTATCATCTTTAAAATCTCATGTAGAACTCCGAGTCTAAATGGAGTAGACATAAAGAAACCAGTCGTACAAACCAAATACGTCTACCTCCAAGTCCTCTTGGAAAATAAAGAATGTCTATGTCTTTTATGGCTCCAATCCTAGAAAAGATGAAGTCTACCTAGAAGCCCCAAGACACATAGGGCAAGACTTAGCATGTAGGAAGATCAACCTGACCTATGGGGGTTGTAGTTTAGGATTGATGGGAAATACACCAATAGCAGCTAAGTCTAGTAGTGCTAAAGTCCTGGGGATTATTCCTCGTCTCTTGGCTGAGGGAAACCTTTGTAGAAAAACAATAGGTAGGGAAAAAAGAGCTTTGGACATCCTTGAACATCTTAAAACTATGATTAATAATTCTAATGATTTTTTAGCATTACGTGGCGGTCTAGGTACCCTTGAGAAAATATTCGTAGTTGCTAGTAGGAATTTATTAGGCATTCACTCCAAACCCTTGAGATTTTGAATGCAACTGGTTTTCATGATTGTCTTTTAAAATTTTTAGATTATATTGTGGAGCAAAAGTTCATTATAGAGTCTAAAAGACAAATCTTTGTTACTCTTTAACAGTTGAGGAATCGCTAGATAAGATACAAATCATACATCTAGAATCTGACACTGTAATGGCCAAGCTTGATTAGGAGAAAAGAAATTGAAAGCAGCCATTTGATTTGAATCTCCACCTATAATCTTTTGGTTTTACCCATGACATATATGTCCTTATTTTATATGTCACAACTAACCGCTTTTCTCCCACACTCTATATTTCTTGTGGCATGCTGTTGTTAAAACTTTTAGATTCATTGACGTTAATGTTGGGATGGCTAGTGATATAGAGTAATTAATACTTTCGAAACACATTCTATTTAAGGTTTGATCTTTTGTTTATTGATGTCTTTACATTCTCTAAGCATGCATGATATGGATAACTAGTTATACAGAGTGCATTCTATTCTCAAAATGTATCCGCATTATGTTTGTAATGTATGCTATTCTGTTAATGTTTTATGAAAGTACCAAAGTTATTTGTAGAATACTCCGTAGAAAAATATAAGTATATGATTTGGGTTAAATGTTTGTGTCATAAGAGTAGCCGTTTATTGAAGAATCTGTCAAGTTTGCTTACAACTATGAGATTCCTTCTAAGCTCTTTACATATGCTTCTAATGTACGATTTTAATAGAAGTGCTTATGTTATATATTTTATGATTATATTTTAATTTATTAGTTGGAATATGAAACTAATCATCCGTGACTTTTTCTTACTTAGAAAGAAAAAAAGAAACCCAAAGATAAAGTATATAAGAACTTCTTTGGCAATCTCCTTAATATAATTATAAACCACGGTCCAGAGACTATAAAGGATTAGAAAAATGGTATGATTAGCATGTGCACTTTTTTTATCAGATTCCTAAACCATAATACGGTGTTGTAAATTCAGAACCTAGTAGAAATACTCTTGTTGAGGGATTTAGAATTTAGAGTAAGATTCATATTTCAAGTAAATGAATGGAGATATGGTAACCCATATTGGAGATAAATAACACTAAGGGTGTAAAGTTGAAAGCAGAATCATAACAGATTTGTGATTTTTACTAGTATCATTAGATTTGAAATTTCGAAGATGAAATTTCTTTAAGGAGAGTAGAGCTATGACACCTGTTATTTTTCCAACAGATATCATTATAATTAAATTAATTATTAGTGTGCTAATTAAAACTTTGTTTCATATAAAATCAATTTCACATTGTTTATTTCTACCTATTTTTAAATTTTCTAAATTTTTTTTATACCTATTTAGTATATTGACTTAAACGCCCATGGAACTTTAATTTAATTACAAAAATGCTATTTGGCATTATTAGACTCAAAGTCTTCAAAGAAGACTTGATTGCCACCCGCTCCCATCCATTTTGTTACCTCTTTCTTTTCTTTTTCTTTTCCTTTTCCTTCTTTTTCTCTCACTCTCGTCTCTTTCTTTCTCTCCCTGCTCTTCATCTTCTCCCTTCTACTTCTTACTTCCATAGTAGCTCAATCAAGGGAGATCCAAGAAGCAAATTAAATAACACCTTTAAACTATTTTCTCAATAGATTTACAAAACAAAGATCAAGGACTTTTGCAAGCAAAATTACTAATTTTCTTCAAGTTTGAGGTAAGGTTTTCTAAGCTTAAACTTTGCTTTCAATTTGGGTTTTAGCATGAGATTTGTGAAAAATGTATGTTTGATGTTTGTGGGTACTTATATAATGTTTTTGAAGTTTGATTTACATAAATCTTTGTTTAAAATGAGTTTTTGAACTAGTTTTGAAAAGCTTTGATTTTTAGTTTAGGTTCATATGTTGAGTATGAAAATTTTAAGGAAGATTATCTATATGTGTTTGAGTGTGATATTTCATAGTTTTTATGCATTTTCTATGTCCTGAAAGTTAATGAAATAGTCGGATTGAATTGTGAAGTTTCAAACCTTTGAAAATGGAAAACTGGATTTCCAAAATTTCTTCTATCCGCAAGCCGGACTTGTCAACTGGTAGAACAAACCCGTCTGTAGTTTCGACAGGCCAAACTTTGTCAAATCGACAGACCAAGCCTTACTGATTGGCAAGCTAGAAAAGAGGTCTGAAATGTGTAGTTTAATTCGCAGGCTAATCGAGCAGTCCAAACTTATCTCCTTTTCATCGTTTTGTGTTACGAAATGTTCCAAGGATTTCATATTAATGATTATGGCACACTAATAATAATAGATAGAAAATTAACATGATTATAGATAGGAATTAAGTTAAAGTATTGTTATTTTATACGTTGTAGGATAATGAAATACTTGGAGCTTACTGGTGAACTTGGTATCGTGAGTTGGAAGTTATCAGCATTGTATTCACCAAAAGATAAGGAATCTATTATCCAGCTTTTGTGAGGTTTTATGGAATTAAAATTGGTTCTGTACGTTGCATATATATATATATATATATATATGTTGAATAGTTACATATGAATATCACTTATGAGACAATAACATGAACTTGATTTGTAATGTATAGCGAGAAATAAATTAATTTGACATATATTGAATAATTTAGAAGTATGGTTAAGAAATATACTCTATATACATAACAGTAGTGGTTATGAAAGGAATGGTAAGACATAAAGAGGGCGACGGTTACATCCTTAGGCACGAATACCTTAAAAGATAAAATAAGGGGAGGCGACAGCACTCCCTTGGGACGAAAGTCACAGAACACACTGTACAAGAATTGACTTGGTGAGGATCTGGGGCTTGATGTCCCCTCATCAGACACTCTTGGAATAATTGTAGAGTAGTCAAGCGCACCCACTTGGGTTTCATTGAGTTGAGTGATATGATATTCTATTGCACAATGGATACAGTAAGCATTATTGAATCGTGAACTAACATGTGTGTATATATATATGTACGAAACTTGGTAAGAATAATCATAGGGTATCCACTGGAAATGAAAATGATATATTGATAAATAATGTTGAGAACTAACTAACCCTGCAGGTATTAATGTGGCAACGATAAAAACCTAAAGGTGAGTAATGGTTTTCCCTGCTAAACATGTTATAGCTCATTCCCATATATTTACATCTTTTCAAGACTCACATGATGTGAGGTGACAATGGGAGACATAATTGAGGAAGCTATGTACCTGTATTCAGTTGGAATCTCTTCTTTTTCTGAGAATGTTCTTTTCAATAACGTAAGCATTGTATGTTACTTTTTGTGACTGTATCAAGATGTATTGAGGGTTGAAATGATGATGATAACAGTTTTGTATTATTAATTTAAAGGTGCTACATTAAACTATGGTTTGTTGTTGTTTATATTTTTATTTTGACTTGAGAGTACTCATTTAAGTTTTGGGAAAATTTGTTTTAAATTTTTATTTTTATTTTCTGATCTTTATTTAATTTATTTAAAACTATTAACCCCACTTAGGTGCATTACAAGCATATGTCCAATGGTGTGATTTGTGAGAATTGGAAATTGCCATCATATGAATAAGAATTCTGCACTTTATGAATAATATTGAACACTTGGATTCCTTTATATTCATTGTAAGTTAATAGATTTTTTTGATATTTTCTTTTATAAGGATAGTGACATTGTATTGGATGATTGATTGCTTTGATGATGGGCTATAAAATATTGTTCTTTCAACTGAGATTTGTGGAAGAACTTAGGAGTTTCTTAAAAAAATTGAGTTGTTTTTTAATTAGATTAAATGTGGGATTATTTTCTTTCCAAGTATTTTGTTTCACAATCATGTTAGAATATTCAATTATTTATTTTAAAGTCATGTTTACAAGTTAAAATTTATAACAGTCCACTAGGGGTCATTACACAATGATTCAGAGCCCAAACCCAAAAGCCTTTTGTCTTGGCCTAAAGAAGAAAACATCGAACGAAAGCAAAAATAGAGGGAAATTTTACTTCAAATAGGGGGCCAGCAACGATCTAACCATATGTCAGGTGCCAGCTTTTTTAACCAAAAATAGCAAAACCAATCGCTAAAGCCGAATTGATAAACCCCATTCCTCCGAAGATGAAAGTTCAAATATCACAAAATTGGATCAAAACTGCCTAAAGGCTTTCAAATCTGGGGAAGATCTCCAATTAGCAAGAAATCTAGTTTTGTCTCTAAATCATCCTATTTTAGACAACCTCAAGTAGCTCACTCAAAAAGCCAATTGATACGTTTACCCCAGAGGGAATGAAGTTCAAAGGCTATAATTTCTAAGGCTTATAAGTTATAGCAAACAATTAATTTAGGATTAGTTACAAAAAATTTTCACTCAACTATAACCCTATGTAATACTTTGCTCCCTTTACTCTATTACAAAACATCTGTTCCCTTCAATTTATGCAATATCAACAAAAAAAAGTACTTCTTGAATTATGGTTTTGAATATAAGTGATAGAGTATCACACAAATGCTGGGGATTAATGAATAGTTAAGTGAACCGTTAGACTAAAAATTAAGGTTTTTTTGTTTTTTTTTTAACAAAAAATTTTAATTATAGCAAGCTTTCAAATTTAAATTAATTCTGAACATAGAGTTTATCAATAAACTCTTATATTATATAACATATCTTTTTTATGTACCAATTTTAATTAAAACTCTAATAAAATGAGTTTTCTTGTTAATATTTCATAAATTAGGGGAATGCATGTTATATAAAAAAAATTGTGCTACAAGGCTAAGTTGAGGGAGAATTTTTGTAATATATTAATATATTAATATAATTTAAAGACTGTACATACATGAAAAATTTAAAAAAAAAATAGAATTGCACACTATAAAAGCCCTCTTGCATATGCGAGATACTTGTGCCAAAACTAGTATTTTGAAAAATTGTCCTAATTGTAGCTTTTTTAAGTAAAAGCATATTTGAAGTCTTTTCGAGGGAACAAAAAGTAATTTAACAAATATACAATCAAATATGTTAAAATAGAAAAATACATAAGATGCCAAATTCATTTGTGTATTAAATCAAACATAAAAGTATATATTTAATGTGATTAGAAATTGAATGTAGAATTTTTTAATAAACTTAAAAGAGAAAAAAAGAAATATACATAAGATGTAAATTTTATTTGTGTATTAAATCAAACATAAAGGTATATATTTGATGTGAAAAACAATTGAATATAGAATTTTTGAATAAACTTAAAAGTGAAAGTATTAAAAAGTAAATATTCCTAACTTAAAGTTTCTTATTACAAAAAACCCGTACATTAAACATGACAAATTGTCCTATTTTGCCCATGAACTTTAAAACATGATAAATCATGCCTCTAAACTATACAACTTGTCTCATTTTAGCCCCTAAATTGTAAAACATGATAAATGACAGGTAATTTGTTGCGAAACCTCTATTTTGCAGCTTCTTTTGAGGTTTAAATAGGCCATTTGAAAAATGCGATGAAATACAATTTGGTGTTCAAAATAAATCTAATATTTTCTCTTATAAATTAAAAAAAAAACTTTACAATTTAAAGTTCACACCACATTATCAAATGGGCTATTTATCTACAAAATCTTGGGCTTTACAGAAAAGTTACTCTTGTTTTTCTTATAATATTTATTATTATTATTATTATTATTATTAAACATCATCATCATCATCAATATCAATAATTTTTTTACCCAAGAAAATAATAAGATATTTTGTATAATTAAATTAAATCCAACAAACATAACCTTTTCCGAAAAGACAACAATCATACAAGGTGAGATAACCATGCCAAAAACACTCATTAATTTACTAATTATTACACCTTTTTAAAACTCAATAATACACATCCAAAGGTCCTTCATTAACAATTCTAAAGCATTTTTTTTCTTTTTCTCTCTACCTAGGTTAAGCCATACAAACTTATTAAGCATACAAAACCACCTCTTTTCTAGATTTTCTTTGTTTCCAATGGCTTCTATAGATGCCAACAATAATATTCAAGAAAAGTTCAAATCATACGAAATTGAATTCTATGAAAACCTCATCAAGATGACAGTCACCAAATATCCTCAAATAATGGATCATTAGATTTCCAAAACCTATGAAATCCATGAAAACAAATTACATCAAAATCATGAGTTTCTTTTGTTGGAATTAAATATGAAATGCAGCAGACGAAACAAATTGTTGACAAACAAAAATTTTCTGAAAAACTTCATTCATTGGGAATAACTATATAATTTTAATTAAAAATAAAAAACTAAAGAATTTTTTTTTACAAACCTCTTGAAGACCTATTAGGGTATTTTAGCTTTCCTCTTTGACAACACAATCTTCCAAACCAAGCCTCCAAGACCAATGAAACGACGAGTAGTCATCAAACTGCAAAAATGAATGGTCTCACACTTTTTCTAAATCTGTTATATACTTAACACATAAGATAACATACCTTTTTTTCTAGAGAAAGAACTCTCAGCTTTTCTCTCTAGATACTCTATAAAATATTACGTTCAAAAGTTTGAGATAACTATTATCTCTTTTCTTTTATAATTGAGTAGTTAGTTATTTTTTATTTAATTTTAATTTATTTTAAATTTGAAAAACCACTCACTAAACTCTTCAATGGGTAAATCATCTAATCACGTTTTTTCTTTTTTCTTTTTTGAATTAAGTTGAATCACATAGTAACGTGATCTATATATATATATAATTATTTAAGAAAACTAAAATCACGTTATACGTGATTTGAAAATTTCATATATACATAATAAAAATAAATCTTATATATATATTTAAATTTAAAAATAAATTATATTTATTTAAGAATAGATTTCAAATTAATTAATAATTTAATTTTGTTCCATTTTTGGAAAAGACAAAATGTAGTCGCACTACACATGTGTCATACAAAAAAATTAAATTACATTAAAAAGATCATATTATTCAAATATTATCAATTTATAAATTTAAAACATATTTTAATTAATCTCATTAATTAAATATAATTAATCAATTAATTAACTAATGCTCAATTAAATGTGACAATATTTATCACATTACATTGTGTGTCACAGAGAACATTTTTCTGTGTCGCATTATATCTTAAGTGTGCAATAACTAATTCACAATTCAATAATTTCAAATTAAATATATGCAATTCATTTTATGCACCAAATCTAATATAGTGTTATAAAGGTGGCATTAGAAACCTATAGACCGATAATTCAAGCTCCAACAAATTTGATAATTAATTAAACTCTTTAATTAATGTGCCAAATTTATTAGTTTCAATGTTACTTCACTAAACCTGAAATTGAACTCTTGAAGTTATAGTGAAAATTACTCTAAGAAAATTAGTGCGTAGTCTGTTGATTTAATTACATATAAGACAGTCCTCTATAAATAGTTCATAATAAGAGCTAAGTTTAATTTTTGTTTACCTCTCATATTATATTTTTATTCTCGAGCTTCAATAATTCTCTAATGAATAGTTAATTCATAATCTTATTATGAACGAGAGCTCTACTATTCAAACCTGAAATTATCATTTAAGAGAACTATTTTTCCAACTTTCATAAGGAAGAAATGGATTCTGTGTTTGTATAATATTATTCCTAGCCATTTATCCCATCATGTTTCTAAGTTATGATCTCTATTTAGACAAATCTTACTATACAAGTCAAAAAACATAATGTCATAAACAGGAGTCTAATATATACCTAGGACTAAGACTTCATATATATGATTATCATAGTGATAAATTTCAATGCTTTATTTATAACGGACGATTATTAGATATTAATAATTTATCTGGTCCAATCCCATATAATCTTATTATATAGAGTACCTCAAATCTAATGTCTCTAAATTAATATCCTAGATAAGACTATTTCATTCTAAATGAGATTGGACCATACTTATAATATTTCATTAAAGATCCTAAGCTTCAATTAATTATTACGGACTATTTAGATTATTATCTATGAATTTTATCCCTAAGTATATAATACTTATATGCTAAATTTATAGTCACATAAATAATCATAGAATTTTCTTGATATCTACAAAAATATTCATAATACATATAAGCAAGCAAAAGAATTATAAATGTCACTTTATTTATTTATTGACAATATGTACAACATCATAGCTTATAGGGCACAAACCCCAACAATCTCCCACTTCCCATAAACCAGGTAAGACATGTCTCTAAGACCTAAGCCTTTCAAATGTCCCTCAAAGCTCTTTGCAGATAACGTCTTGATGAAAGGGTCGACAAGGTTGTTTGCCGATGCTATCTTCACAACTTCCACATCGTTTCGATGCACTATCTCTCTTATCAAATTATATTTTTGCTCTCTATGCTTTCCTCTTTATGGTTTCTTAGTTCCCTTAAATTTGCCACTGCACCACTATTATCACAATACAGTTTGAGTGGTTTATCCATGTCTGCAATGATTTCTAGATCATTTAAGAACTTATGGAGCCAAACAACTTCTTTAGCTACATCACAAGCCGCCACAAATTTAGCTTTCATAGTCGAATCAACAATATAGATTGCTTAATGCTTCTCTAAACTATGACTCCACCACTAAGAGTAAACACTGATCCAGAGCTAGATTTACTTGTGTCTTTGTCTGATTGAAAATCTGACAAAGACACACATAAATCTACGCCTAGATCAGTGTTCACTCTTGGTGATGGAGCCATAGTTACTCTTGGTAGTGGAGCTATAGTTTGAAAATCAAAATCAGTGTATCTAGTAGGAATCAAATTCTCACCAGAATATACCAACATATAGTTTTTCGTTCTCTTGTGATACTTGAGAATATGTTTAACTGCCACCCAATGATTTAATCCTGGGTTGCATTGATACCAATTGACTATACCCACCATATTGCAAATGTTAGGTCTTGTACACAACATGGCATACATTAGATTTCCCATTGTAGATGCATAGAGTACTCGTCTCATGTTTTCTTCCTCTTGAAGTGTCTTAGGACACTTCGCTTTGTCACAAGCCTAGCTTTGAAAGTTTCAACTTTCCTATCCACTATTCTTTTCTTCTTGTAGATCAATTTGCACCCTATGGATCTTATCTATTCATGTAGATCAACAAGTTCCTAAATTGAAATCGAGTACATGGAATCCATTTCATGGTTCATAGCCTTCAGCCGTTTCTCCTTCTCAAAATCTTCTATTGTACGGTGATATGTCAATGGATCATCCTCACCATTATCAAAGATAGCAAAATGTGCTTCTCCAATTTCTATGTAGCAAGCAGATGGTCTCATAATCCTCCCATTATGTCGAGGTGGTATGACATCCTGATCTAGAGATATGGTCTTCTCATCCTGTCCTACGACAATGGTTATCAGTTGCGGTCTGATCTGATCAGAAAATAAATCTTCAAGTACAACTTTACTACAAGGTTTATAGTTTGTCATATAATCATTCTTGAGAAAAGTG
The DNA here is from genome assembly GCA_025403435.1 of Artocarpus heterophyllus. Classification (NCBI taxonomy): domain Eukaryota; kingdom Viridiplantae; phylum Streptophyta; class Magnoliopsida; order Rosales; family Moraceae; genus Artocarpus; species Artocarpus heterophyllus. The sequence continues at coordinate 31,355,936 of CM046342.1, read as the reverse complement.
GCATTTGTTGACACAAATACCTTTTTTTTTGTGGACCATAAAATAAACCTCCCCTAGTCCCATTTGGGTATCCTACAAATAAGCATACTTTAGAATGTGGTTCTAGCTTCCCATCTTTCCTTTCAACACATCTGCTGAACACCCCCACATTCGAATATGTCGCATACTAGGTTTACAACCATTCCATAATTGTAAGGGTGTTTTTGGAGTAGACTTAGATGGAACCATGTTTAGAAGATATACAGCAATTTGTAGCGCATATCCCAGAATAAAGTGGTTATTGATGAGTAGCTGAGCATAGATCTTACCATATCAGGCAATGTTTGATTTCTTCTCTTAGCAACACCATTCTGTTATTGTGTTCTAGGAGCAATCAGTTGTGATTGAATACCATATTCTATCAAATAGTCCTTGAACTCAGTATCAAGATATTTCCCTCCTCGATCAGATCGAAGAGTCTTCACCAACTTTCCTAATTGCTTTTCAACTTCCACTTGGAATTCTTTGAACTCTCCAAAGGTGTTAGATTTCCTTTGATTAGGTACATGTAACCATACCTCAAACAATCATCAATAAATGTGACGAAGTATTTGTAACCACCATGTGCTTGTATATTCAACGGACCACAAACATCCGAATGTATTAGCTTAAGTAGTTCCTTGGCCCTTTCACCTTTTGTAGAGAAAGGTCTTTTAGTCATTTTCCCTTCAAGACATGATTCACAAATTAGAAGAAAACTAATTTTTAGTTCTCTTAAATGACCATCCTTTACTAGCCTATTAATCCTGTCAAGGTTAGCATGACCTAATCTAAGGTGCCATAGGTATGTTTCATCATCAGAAGAAATCTTTTGCCTTTTGGGTTTTGGTTGTTCAATTTTGAACATTTCAGTATTGACCAGAATTTTTCGTTGGGCCTTAAAGTATGAAGCCTATTTTCCAGATGTACAGAACAAATATCCAAAGCATTTCTAGAAATAGTTGCATAATAACTATTAAAAAAAACATTAAACATTTGTTCAAACAACCTAGAAACAGAAATCAAATTTCTACAAAAACTAGGAATATAATAAACATTGTGCAACATTAAAAACCTATTTCTAAAATGAAGTTTATCTACTCCTACTACTCTTGCCGAAACAACTGCTTCCGTTTCCATTCTCATTGTTTGCACCCTGTCGGTAAGCTCCTTTGAAGAACTAAGCATCTGCAAAGAGAACAAACATGGTTAGTTGCCCCTGAAACAACTATCTAAGGTGAAGTATCATCTTTAACTAAACACGCTTCTAAAATGAGTAAATTAGATTTACCATTGTTCTTCTTTTCTTTAAGCTCCTAAAGATACTTCTTGAAGTTTCTCTTCCAGTGCCTAACTACATAGTAGTGGAAACATTTTCCCTTGAGCTTTTTTGTGTTAAGTTCCTTTTATTGTTGTTGCTCTTGCTCCTCTTAGGTTGTCCTCCATTCTTAGACTAGCCACGTCCTCAGTAATATTCTTCCTCTTTTTGTTCATTCTAACAAAAGAGAAAGGTTGAGCTTCTGTAACATTTGCCTTACCTTCTTTGTTCTTTTCTTTCGAAATAGACTCGATGATTTGCAACTCATTAAGCAACTCGATCATATTATATTTTAGCTTGTTCATGAAATAGCTGACCATAGGGAAGAGGGTTTCCAAAATCATCCCTCCCTATGTGGCTTCATCTATCACCTTACCTTGGCCTCATGGAGAGAGTTAACCATGGTGAGAAAATATTCTCTAACCGAGACCCTTGCCTTCATTTTGGCATTCATCACAGCCTTAACGGTTTTGTGACATGCTTTTTAAGAAGGTTTTCCAAACATGTCTTGCAGAGACTGCATTATCTCATAAGCAATCTCCATGCTTTCGTGCTTCATCCTAAGCACATCAGATATGCTAGCCAAAAGGAAGCAGCAGGCCTTGTTATTTACCTTGATCCAACAGTCATATGCTTCTCGTACATTACAAGAGGTATTGGTAGCAAGCGGTGAAGGACATTCCTCCGTTAGAACAAACTTATAATTCTTACAAATTAGTATAATATTCATGTTACTCTTCCACTTGACAAAAATATCTCCAGTTAATTTTTTATTTAAGAGAATAGCGACGATTGGATTAGACATTCTTGCTGTAATAAATAAGTAAATGACATAAATTAAATGGTTGCATAAACATTATAAATATATGTTTTGGTGTGTGTAGTAAATTTTAAATAGGCTGTTTGGGAAGGTAGGTTAGAACTAATTAGTTGGGTTAGAATTGAGACCAGTGTTTGGCCCACCTTTTGTCCAAACTGACTTTAGGCCCAATGGTAAAATACTCAATTCTAACCCTACATCACTTCTCTCAATTTTGACCCTCTCTCGGTTCTCTTCTTTGTTAGCATCTATTTGCCTTCATCCCCTATGGAGAAACCCATTCCTCTAATCAACCCTCAGATCAACCAATTCTCCTCATGCTCTCTCCCCATCGGTGGCAAAAAACCTTAATTCCTCCTTCTTTGATGTCAGTTTAAAACCTGAATGCTTTCTATCAATTCAGTCAGTGGGGAAAAACCTAATTCCTCTTTTTGGGCAAACTGTGATGTCTCTCTCTGTCACTTCTCTCATTGCCTTAGTCTCTAGAATCGTCAAATCTCTCTCTCTGCCATTAACCATTTAGAGGCTCTAATCAACGACACGTAAATGGGATAAGTTATTTCATGAATTACAAGATGTGCTAGTAGATTTATTGGAGCGCATGATGTTTTTCTGTATCTTGAAGTTAAATCTAAATATTTTGGAATCATTTGTGTATCCTTGAGTAAAGAGTTCCTAGAGTACAATTCTCTTTTGGCATGTGATTAAAGACAAGTTCACTTACATGGAATTTTAGATATAAAAGGAAAGATAGAGAATTAATGTTGCACTTAGATTTACACTTCTTCGAAGGATAATAGACAGAGAGGCAAGAAAACAATTCAAACATTGCATAGGTTATTGTTAGTTGGATATATGATGACTTTTATTAGACATGATTTTTAAAGAAATTTTTACAAGAAAAGAAAGAATGCAAAGAAAAGGGATTATAAATTTTTCTACATATTCCTTACTACACATATTTCAAGGACGAAACCATTAGAAGGAGGGAAGGATGTAAAACCCTGAATTTTTACACAACATTTTTCATGTTCATATGCCAAGGAAGTACATACCGGGTCCATGTTCTTTTGCCTGAAAAGAAAGAATAAAAAGTTTGAGGGAATATAATTCACAAGGATAAGCAGACTATGTTTTTGGTTGAAAAGGAAGATATTAAGGAACAAAGACATTTCTCTAGTCTGAGAGTTATTGAGAAATCAAAATATTAAAGAAGCTACATGGAAAAGAGATTTGAGATTAGGATCAAGATTTTGATAAATAAGGAAACCACATTAGTTTAAATTATTATGGCGTAACCGCAAAGAGAAGGAGGATATGTGAAGCCTACTATTCATAGTTATTTAAGTTTCAAGGATGAAACTCCTATAAGGTGGGGAGAATTGTAACGTATGTCATTTACTTATACGGAAACTTATGTTAATTTAACGTTAGAATATGAGATTTTAAGTGCTATTATTATTTATGTTAAGTGAATTAACTTTTTATTTAGTAATGTCACAGGTGATGGTCACATGGGATCGATATGCTTAGGATATTTATGTCAAAAGTGATGATAAGCTTAAAGTATTCATTGTTTTTTTTAACATTTTTAACGTGCTCTAAATTTATAATCTTTATAATGCTCTAGGGTTATGTATGCCTAGAGTTATATTCTTGATGATGACATAAATTTTGTTGCATGTTTTCTTATTTTTTTAATATTAATAATGTCATGATAATTACATGTATAGTATTTTTTTAATATAATGGCATTAAGCAATTAGATAATATAAAGTGTCTAAAAAAATATGTAAATTAATATTTTTAGGGCCATGGAAGTACATATTATTGTTGTGCATAAATAATTATGTATTTATAATTATATTATATTATACTATATTATACTATATTATATTATATTATATACACACAAAGATATAATCGTATTATACTATACGATTATAAAAAAAATATTAAATTATATTATACATTATATTATATTATTATATATATATATAAATTACGTTAAGTATAAAGGAAATGAAAGGAAAGAAAAAAAAAGGGCAAGTTGCCATGCAAAAGAAAAAAAAAAGAAAAAGAACAAGGAGAACAAAAAAGGGAAATTGAATTAGATTAGGATTAGGGTTTTCTATACTCATCCAATCTCTTCTCTCTCATAAACCTATAAATATACTTTTAAACTACCAAAGTCTTCATTCCCTTAATTTCTAGCCCAAGAAAATTCTCTCCGTCACCCCCTCTCAAAAATCTATCCAAGAAAGTCTCCCTCATCTCTCTAATTCTAAAAGCCAAGAATTCATTAATCTTATTTTCTTTCGAGCCAAAGTAGAAGGAATTATTTTTAGAGATTTTGTATGCAAGTATTCATCTTTGTTGAAGAAAACATAAGAATTAAAGGTATGTTTTAAAGTTTTCATGGTTTTGAATTCTTATGATTGATGCATATTGTTTTGTGATAAACTTTGTTGGAAAATTGTTCTTTTATGATTGTGAATGTGTATGCATGTATATTTATATGAAAAATAAATTATTTTGTCTAATACTTAGATTATAACCATATTACTTTACAGTTGAAAGCATTTGTGTTCATATGATATCCTGAAATTTCATGAGAAGTTTTGTTGTTGGAAGGTGATAATAGAATTCGAGGGTTTTTGGTTTGTCGATAAGCTGGCTGGTAATGTTTTGAAACCAAATGATTTTATTTTGCTACGATTTTTGGGTATGATGTGTATATATATGTTAATAATGTCTCAAATTTTTTATAAATTTGCATTCAAAATAATTTTAGGATTATGAGCTTTCAATTAAACACTGCTCATGGAATTTTAATTGCTAGCAGATTTATATTTGTGATTTGTATAGCCTATTTTACTAGGCAAAAAATGTCTTTTAATTCTAAAAAAAATTATGATCATTGTGAATATGTTAACTAAATGTCTGTAAAGTTTTAGTTTCATATCCTTATTATGTTTTAAGATAAAATTTGTTGATTGACAAGTACTTGGTGGTTATAAATGTCTGCCTGATATGCTCTATATAATTCATGAGATGATAAATCATATTTTTAAATATGTTTTGCATGATTTATTATTTTTCTAACTTATATTTATATGTTAACCATGTCACATAAAAATTTCAAAAGCACATCATATATATTTGATTTTATAAAAAAGTTTGAATTGAACTTGTGTTTTGAATTCCTCTGAATTTCTTTGAAGCTAAATTTTTGATATGTTATTATCTTATGTGTCTAATATATGTAGTAATTTTAATAAATTATTATATGACATAAATAATTTAATACATAGCTTTTACTTAGGACTGCTCACTACCTAGACTTTGCTAGTAGATTTTATGGTATTGAATATTTGATTTTTTTTAATTATCAAATGAAAATTTTATGGCTAAAAAAAATTGAGCATTATATATACATGTTACTTTATTCCTACAAATTTTCGTGTTCTAATTGAGTGTGAATTGAAAGATATAAGGTTATGAATTCTTAATGGTAAGGCAGTTTTTGTTATTGGGAGAATTACTTGAATGTTTTAAAATTTAGAAAAAGATATTTTGGATTAATATTTTTAAGAGCAGAAAATTTGAGTGATGTTCATGTATGTTAGCTATGTTGTAAAATAATTCTTATACTTTATTCATGCTTATAAGTTGAGATTTATTTCTCTAAGTCATTAAAGGTCAAGCTTTCTATCTTTATGCTTATTGTTTTTAAGTGCATGCTTGTGACTCAAAGATGCTTTGTTTTATTAAGAATAACTTATGATGATGTAATATGGTATTAAATGATATCATGAAGAGGAATATTAATTTTATGTATTAAATGAATGATTATCATGAATACTCCAAAAGGCGAGCACATCGAGAACTGCAGCAACGTCACCCAAGTTAAGATTTAGTAAGCAAACAAGATATGTAAGTACATTTTCACCTACAACATGATAAAAGTTTACAAAAAAGTTTTGAGAATATGTTTTATGATAATTTTTAAGTTTGTTTTTACATATTGTTTTCTCATGAAAACTTTTGTTGCAACAAGAAGGTATAACGAATGTTTCAATGATGAGGTATGTTACTAGTATATCTATATATATATATATATATATGTATCACTTAGTTAAGTGTTGCACACCCTATGTTTATGTTTATGATGTCCCAAAGGTTGGACTTGTAAGTTTGGTTTAGGATTAGCTACCTCACTCCTCTTGTATACTATGTTTATGTTTATGGTGTAATACTTTGGCCCCTAAAGATAAAATGAATGATGTTTTAACATGGAAGTTTAAATGAAAAGATATGTTCTATATAAACTTGTATATCGTGCACTACTACGATTATGATTGCGATTTTATGTAATGATTTTTATGAAATATTTTATGTTGTGAGATAGGAATGTATACTTACTTCGCTTATGCTTGCTTAGTTTATATCATGATTACAGATAAGGATAAGATGCAGGTTGACTAGAATGGAGGACAAGAACAGACGTGTGTGCAAAGAGTGTTGGATTAAAAACGGAGTCATGTCATGAAAGGAATTTAAACTCAAACAAAATTTAATATATTATGTTCTGTATTTTTATTTGTTTGAGACTTAGTTCTATTTGTGATATGTTCTTTTGAACTTATGTTTTGTTGAATACAAAATTGTGTTTCTAGATTTTTGTTTCTTAGTTTTACTTTATCAAAACAAATATATACATGTGTTTCCTGGGATATTTCTCTGAGTGTTGTTGATTGTTTCAAACTTCTTATCGGTAATTGTTAAGTTTAACGGTAAAAGCAATGTCTCCTATGGCACTCATAAGGGGGCATTACATTAATGAACGATTTGGACCTAACAAAATCATACCCCAACAGTTAGCCCCCTAGTCGATGCAATCAATTATAGGAGTAAATTCATTCGAAACAAGCCTAAAAGCCTAATTCAATGACACATATTTGGTCGAAGCTTTGTATTCACACTATGATCATTGCCCTTCCTCGAGAAAAAGCAGCACTCAACCACCCATTACATGTGGCGCACAATGATTAGAGGCTTCTTAAATATCTCTGTACCACTAATGTCAGCATTCAATTCGAAAAGACAATGCCTCAGTTTGAGCAGGAAGTCAAAAGGAAACATTATCTCTACCGTCAGATTATCTCCCTAAAAATTACTTCAGGCCATTAATTCATCACCCTTCAAACAATATGTACTTCTCTCTCTCTCTTTCCATTTCATCGTATTTTCTTCTCGAGTTCAAGAGCTTTTCCTTTGGTTTCTCAAGATTTTCTATTATCCTTAGGCAAGATTTCTTTCCTTGCTTTTGATTTTCTTGCAATTTTCTTTCCATAGGTCTATTCTTCTTACAGTTCAAACACTTTAGCACCACTTTCGACTCATTTTTTTAGAAAATTTGTAGTTTTTAATTAGATTTGGTTCTTTCAGGTTTAGAACCTCTAAGAACTTCTATAAAACTCTTTACATACTGAAATGCTTAAGCCTTTAGATATTTGTAACTCTAGATTCCCTTAGGATTCTGTTTCTGGCAAAAACATGTCAAAGGCAAATAGACATTAGTTTAAGTTAAAGTGAAGACTGCGATCCCTGGTCTAGCTATGACAATAAAGTATCGATGAATAGCTTTTGGAGCAATCAAAGATAGAATGGGCTTCCAAAGTCGATGGGGCAAGAAGTAGCAAAGAAGAAGAAAAGGGCATTACTAAAATATAAAGAAGAAATAGAACCATAGGTCCTTCCAATCTAAGCGAGCAAATCAAATCGCTCAAGAAAAGGGGTATATACTTCACCTACAAAAGGGGTATCATATTTCTGGGGAAACCCAATATCAATTCTTGGGGAGGAGGACCTATTGAGCATTAAGATCAAGTATGGGATTCCTTTCTCTATTGAAACTCGACTTCCATGCCCAGGTGAGCGAGTGGATATGTAGAACGATAATTGTTGTGTGTGTACACTAAGTGGTTTAAGCTAGGGTTTTGACTACCAATCCCAGAATTTATATTCAAAGTCACTTTCCAAGAAGAGATCTCAGTAACACAACTTATGTCGAATAGAATATGATTACTAGATGCTCTGATAATACTCATTGCAGAGGCTGGGATCAACTTCGACCTTCATGATTTCCTTCGATGCTACTATTTAAAACCCAACAACAAGAACAGAGACTAATTCTACTTCATTTATCAGCAATCGAAGCATATCATTGCCAATTTCATTAATGTGGACAGACATTGGGAAGAGAAATACTTCTTCATGTCAATCAATCGCGGTTCAGTCAAGTTGACCACTTGATTTCCATTCCCTTTCACATTTGATCATATTGATGAGCATTGATGCTTGTATTATTTGATGTAGTCATTCCGACTAATCCTTACATTTCTTTTTTGCTTGGTAGATTACAAATTGAACCATCCTGCTCCCATTGAGGAATGATTCCATGAGAAGCTTGATACCTTATCGTAAAAGCTACCATATCATCAATGAAGATATCACTATCTTAGATGGAGGAAGTGAAGAAGAGGAAGGTTGCCACGAGAGTTATAGCAAAAAAGAAGAAAAGAGGCGAAGCAAGCGAATCTTGTGTCTTAGATAAATAGAAAACTCCTCCACCTACGAATACTTTAAATCTATCTCCACCTCTGTCATTCAGCATTCAGTCCCTGATGTCAAAGAAGAGAAAAATTATTGGGCACTCTAAAGCTGACAAGGACGTTGACAAGAGAGCTGCTAATAAACTTCATGACATTCCTGAGGATGAAAGCATCTGACTGGGCAAGGAATCAACTTTGAAGGCCTCAAAAAGTTTCAAATTCACTTCTGATGAAAACAATTACTAAATCTTACATTAAGTCTTGTATTTTGCAAGCCCTTCAATTGCACAACATTTTCGTCAATAAGGCCGCGTACAGAAACGAGAAGCATAACGAAGCCATTAAAGGGATGAAAGAGAAACTGGGGAGGGCTAAGGCCAAGTGGGATGATACAATAAAAGAAAAGGATGAAGCCATAGCTCGATAGCTAAGTCTAACGAGAAAGTCCTTAACTTAAGAGCAGCCTTGATTTGGAAAAGGAAGATAATGATCGATTGAGGAAGGAGATGGAGAAAAAGACTAGACAAGTAGAGGAAATCAAGGAGCATCCGCTCAATATCCACGGTGATTCCTCTATCAGGGCAAGACTGGAGACACTAAAAGAAGTAAAGGAAGGCCAATTCAAAAGCCTTGCTATCGACGTCGAGATTGCAATGCTTGAAGAGCTTCTGGCTCTAGATGATTCCAAAGTCAAGGAGGTTGATGTAGCCATAATAGTGCCTAACATTGTTCCAGTCGAAGCTTCTTCAGCTCTTAATATTACTATAGAGGAAGCCTCATCAGCATACAAACAAGTTATTGTTGACCCTCCAACTGATCAAGGGACTGTGGAATAGAACACTTCTTTTTCCTTGTCTTTTTTTTTTACGTTCTAATGAACACTTTTTGGTACTATAATGAATAGCTTTTGTTGATTCTTGAATCAAACTGAATCAAAAAATTTCCTTTGCTCTTTTAATATCTTTTCTAGTATTAATCCCCCTTCAAAGTTTCATTCAATTTTAAATAATTAAACTTTGAATTCGTTAGGTTGACACCCTGATCAATCAAGTACTAATAGGTTTTGGAAATTTCAAATATCGAACAATCATTATAGAAACTATCCTAAATTGAATCGAGGCAAAATATGCTTGTTGTAATAAACATAAATTTAGACCAAAGTGGCTCAACATTTAAGCCATGAAGATGGTTTAGTGAGTCAAACACTAAACATGTAGATCGAATCAAGCACTAAATGAGTAAATCAGATTTATTTAGACTTAAAGCCAATTAAAATGGCAATGTTGAATCAAACACTAGATGACTTGATCGAATCCAGTGTCGATGTAATTTAAGCCGTGAAGATGGCAATGTTGAATCGAACACTGGATAAGTTGATTGAATCCAGTGTTGATGTAATTCGAGCCATCAAGATGGCAATGTCGAATTGAACACTGGATAAATTGATCGAATATAGTGTTGATGTAATTTGAGCCATAAAGATGGCAATGTGGAATTGAACACTAGATAAGTTGATCGCATCTAGTGTTGATGTAATTTAAGCCATGAAGATGGCAATGTCGAGTCAAACACTAGATGAGTTGATCGAATCCATTATTGATATAATTTTAGCCGTGAAGATGGCAAGAAATTAGGGAATGTAACACCTTGAGCAAAAAGGTTGTTGTAATGATGACATGGCTGCACTTGTTTATAATACATGAGCTGCTATATACCCGTGTGTAGGGATCAAGCCAGATATAGTTCAATCTACAGATCTATACATGTTACAACCATGGCTATAGTCGTTCAACTGATGCTCAAAACTTATGTCGATGTACAAACTACCATGAAACGAATCAAACGACAGTCCAAGAAGTTTGAAAAATAAAAAGCAAATTGTTCAGTTCAAAATCTAAAATTATACAAAATAGTTTCGTAAGTGATGGGTATTCTAACTCTTGCTGATGATTAAACCGTCGAGTTTCTCCAATTTGTAGACTCCATCATGTACGATGGCACGGATTCGATATGGACCTTCCTAGTTAGCGACTAATTTTCCCGCATTTGCCTCTCTTATATTCTTAAAAACTCTTTGTAATATAAGGCCTCCCACCTGGAACTTTCTGATTCTTACCTTTTGTGTTGCAATACTTGGTAGCTACCTGTTGATAACGACCAATGCAGTAGAAATCGTTTTCTCTCTTTTTGCCAATCAAGTCCAATGCATCTTTCATCATTTCTTTATTTGTTTCTTCATTGAGAAGAGAGTAATCAAAACAGAGGTCTTGAGCTATAACCTTGCTTGGGATCATTGTTTTGGTGCCATAAACAAGAGAAAATAGGGATTCACCAGTTGCACGCTTTGGAGTTATTTAATAAGCCCAATGAACCATCGGGAGTTCCTCAACCCAATGACTTTTTCTTGCCTCTAGCTTCTTCTTCAAGTTTCTAACAATCATCTTGTTTGTCACTTTGGCTTGTCGTTCCTTTGTGGGTATCTGGGTGTCAAAAAACTCAAAATGGTGTCCCAATCGAGGTAGAATTTCTTAAAGGAAATGGATATGAACAAAGAGCTATTGTTGATGACAATTTCTCTAGGGACTCCAAATCTATAGATGATGCTTTTCCATATGAATCGCTCGACATCTTGCTTTTTGATATCTGTAAAAGCTTCAGCTTTGACCCATTTGGAAAAGTAATCTATTAAAAAGAAGAGGTACTTAACTTGCCCAGGGGCTAAGGGTAAAGGTCCAACTACGTCCATCGAATATTTCATGAAAGAATACAATAAACTGATCAACGAAAGTTCTTTAGCCGGCTGATGAATGGCTGGCGCATGCCTCTGGCAACTATCACATTTCTTGGCGAAGTTCTCTAAGTCGCTTTGCATGGTAGGCTAGTAGTAGCCTTGCCTTTTGACTTTGTTACATAGAGCTCTCCCCCTGAGTGATTACCACACGAACCTTCATGGACTTTTTAGATATCTCTTTTAACTTTGTCCTTTCTGAGGCATCGAAGATAAAGACCTACTATAGAATGTTTGTAGAGTTTCCCATCTATGAGACAGTACCTTGCTACTTAGACTTGTGATTTTTCTTACGATCTGCTTATCATCTGGGAGCCATCCGTCGCTTATCTATATCTTAATTGATGTCCTCAACTCATCTCTTGGGTCTACATAATTTGCCTCGTCTACCATTTCAATGTTGGGTCGCTCGATGCATTCTAGGGGAATGGTCTTCTTTTTTTTCACCTCGACAGATAAACCAAGGTTGGCGAGAGCACTTGCTCTTGAATTCGACTCGTAGGGCACATGTCTCACTTTAAACTGATCGACCTGGCTCTTTAATTTAATTACTAGCTTCATCATCTTCTCAGCTGATGCTTTGTATTCCCCGATAATCGGATTCACAATCAAGGTTGAATCGCTTTCTACAATAAGTTCTATAGCCCCCAGCATTGTAGCAAGTCTTAGGCCGACGATCATAGCCTTGTACTTTGCTTCATTATTGGTTGCTTTGAAACCTAAATTGAACCTTTGTTCGATTTATTCGCCTGTGGGTGATTGTAGCAATATTCTGACTCTTGATCCTTTTTCATTGCTATCTTCATTCACCTGCATGATCCATACTTTGGGCTCATCATCACGCGCCTTATATGCTAGCACTACAATAAAATATGCCAGTACTTGTGCTTTCAACACAATTCATGGCTTATACTCGATATCGAATTCTATGAGTTCAACAGCCCACTTTGTCAATCTTCCTAAAATGTCAATTTTGTGCAGGATGGCTCGCATTGGGTAGGATGATGATACTATGATCATGCGACCTTGGAAGTACGGTCGCAACTTTCGAGCGGATACAACAAGTGCAAGAACAAGTTTCTCAATGATTGAGTACCATGTTTCTGTTTCCAACATTGTGTGACTGACAAAGATGACTAGCTTTTGAGTTGAGTGTTCATCCTTGATTAGGGTTGAGCTAACCGCTATCTCCAAAACCGCCAGGTAAAGATACAGTAGTTCACCATTCTTTGATTTTGACAAGATAGGTAGCATGGAAAGGTAATTCTTCAACTCTTGAAATGCTTGTTGGCATTGATTGCTCCAATCAAATTTTGTGTTTTTCTTTAGCAGTTGGAAAAAGGGTAGGCCCTTGTCTAATGAACGAGCTTTAAATCAACTAAGAGTAGCAACTCACCCAATGAGCTTCTGAATTTCGTGTTTAGTTCTCAGAGATGGCATTAGTTGGAATGCTTTTATCTAGTCTAGGTTTGCCTTAATCCCTCGTTTCGTAATGAGATATCCCATGAACATTCTACTGGCAACTTTAAAAGTACACTTCTCTGGGTTTCAGCTTCATGTTGTATTTTTGGAGTACGTTGAAGCATTCTTGTAGATGTTACACATGAAGATTAGCCTGTAATGACTTTACCAATATGTCGTCAATATAAACCTCAATGTTCTTACCAATCTGTTCTTGGAACATCATGCTTATAAGTCTCTAGTATACTGCTCCTCCATTTTTTAGCCCAAAGGGCATAACTTTGAAGGAAAACAATACCCTGCTTTGTGATGAAGGCGGTCTTCTCTTGATCTTTAGAATGTAGAAGGCTCTAATTATAGCCTGAGAAAGCATCGAGGAAACTTAAGATTTCATGGCCAGCAGTCATGTTGATGAGGCAGTCAATGTGAGGTAACGGGTAGCTTTACACATCTGCCATTTCTCATTTTTCTTCTTTACAATCACTATCTTCACCAACCAGTCTGCGTATTGAACTGAACGAATGAACCCGGCTTCTAGCAAATGCCTCACTTCTTCCTTCACAATATTGTTTCGCTTGACCCTAAGCCTTCTCTGCTTTTTTCACACAGGTTGATGATTAAGATTGATATTGAGATGGTACGAAATGATACTTTGATCGATTCCTAGCATATCTGCATAAGACCATGTGAAACAATCTTTATTAGTTTTCAAGAAATTTATTGTAATACCCCTTAAGCTAACTAATAAGCTCGTGGAAAGTTTATTAAGTTAGGATAAAGAGTATTAACCTTTCATTCACATTATAAATGTTATGGCTTACTTAAAATATCTAGATCATTATAGAAGAGTTTTAAAACTATCATTTCATTCATTTCCTTATTTACAACATATACAGTATTTCAAAACAAGATGTGCAACAACTATCATATCCAGAGTTAGTAATATATCTGTTTACAAATCAATAACATAGCTGCTAGGTTTGATAAAACAAAGTTCCCAAAATAAGCTTCAAAAGCTGATCTAAAATATGGCATATGAACAAATCTCTATCTAGTAGCTCTAGATACTTGGTCAACCCCGAACCCCATACATCCAGACCTGCATCATAAGAACTATAATGAACTAAAAGCTCATTAAGTAGAAACTAATATATGAACATGAACATTGAATGAGAATGCAATCAGAAATTTTCTTTTATCTATTTTCTTTCAACAATTCTTTCTTCTTTCGGGTACCCTTGGAGTGTGGTACTTAACTGGTAATGATAGGCTACGGTTTTCGGAACCTATTCATCATAATTTGGCTAATGTAGTAACAACAATACGGGGTTTTCATCTTGGTCATTAGACCTTGAGTATTTGCCATATTCAGTCTCAGTCTTTGTGGCTTTTCTTATCTTGGTTTTTCAACCCCAAAGTACTCACCACCCTTTATTGGGTCTGCCGGTTCCACCCACGTCTAGTGCCTACACGACCACCAATTAAGCACCAAACCCCTATTTTAGTTAAAAACCTCATTCCTTTTTAGACCATACCACGTGTTCTAATATAAATGTCATGAATCATGAATACATTTCGACATACTATCTCATTTCCAAATAACAATAATCCAATCAATGCACCTTAAAACATAACATGGCATAGTTCTTATGATGCAGTAAATAGTAGTTTCTACTTACCTCAAGTCTAATTTGCATTGAGTGAAAAGATCAGTCCTCTTAGAAGATAAAATGTGCTAAAGGCCTAGCATTATAAAATCATATACCATTTAATTTCTTATAAACAAAACTCATTGATCTAGGTTATAAGTTCATATTATAAGGGTTTTGTATTGAATCAAACACAAAATGGGCTGAGTATAACAATGTCAAAATGCACATTTATGGCCAAAGAACATGCTACACTACTAAACATATGATTAAACATGGAGATTAAATATTCAATCATCTCAACAAACGTGCATTTCCACTCATTCATACTACAAATTATACTATGTCAAATACATAACAATTTTGCCTCATTCTTGCCAAAATTAGGTCTTCAATAAATAGACAACATTTCCAAACATTAAATATCATTAAGGGAAGTATATAATCTTATAAAAACAACTTAAATGATGCATATTTGATTTTCCACTTAACCTAGTTTTGCATTTTCTTTCCATAAATTTAGAAATAACATTCCACCGAATTCCCATCTATCTACAAGTATTCAAAATCGCTTAATAAACGCTTAAGATCAATAGAAATAAAGGAAATAATCATATTCCACAAGATTTTCAATTGTGCAAAGAAACTAACTTAACTAGCTTAGTTTGAGCTCAAATCTGTCCTAGCTTACTTCTTCCACATCTATAATCATATATAATAGAAAATAACTTCATTTCATTATAAGAAACATAAATATAGATGTTACCTTTTAGGGCTTGATGTTAAGACTCTGTTGGAGGTCAAAACACTTAATTTTCAAGCTCAAAATGGTGAAAACTTGGGGCTAGTTTGTGTAACCCAAATTTCTATGGTCTTGTTTAAGTTTTTTGTGAGCTTTAGGACATGGAAAATGGAGAGAAAGAAGTGGGGAGAGTGTTGGATCTTTTTAGACTTGCTTGCAAAAGAAAGATGCAAAAATGAACATTTTAGTTTATTTAACCTAGTCTAAATCAGGTAAGAGAAGGGAGAAGCTTGCCTGGGGGATTTTGCCATCTTTTTCTTAGGTTTGACATGCGGAAAGAGTGCTGAGTAAGAGAATTTAGCAAATATCTAGCCACTTAAATCTAGTACAAGCAAGAGTAATTCAATTTGCTATAACCTAGTCAACCAATAAATCAAATTGCACCATTTTGTATATTTTCAATTCCAATCAAATTTTTCTATGTCAAATATGTAAATAGGCAAAACAATCAGTTTAGAATGCATTTGAAGTGGAAAAACACTTTCCAATCAATTCGTAGCCATTTAGCACACCAATCTTTCTTACTGAGAAACTGAGCTTTTCACTCCAATTAGAACTTTTTAAAAACATGTTAGATCATATATTAATAATTCAACATCATATTTATTTAATATAAACATGTTTATGCAAGATTTAATCTTATAAATAATGATTATTCATGCTCGTAAGTTATTCTTCTATATGCTCAAAATTTAATAATGTGTTCGTTAAATGCATAAGTATGCAGGATGCTTATTACTAGCTAAATGTGAGTTAATTGGGCATTACATTTATTTTGGCAGATTTTACCTCTAGGTCAAGCTGTGAACTGATGTTTACTGTTTTATGTTTATATTCTAGGTCAATATTATCTTCATCAAGTTACTCTAATACTGGTTCATCCTGCTCCTGATGCTCGACCTGTTTGACGGGCTATAATGCAGGTCTTTTCCGCTTCATCATCGTAGCATAGCAACTCCTCCCCACATCTTGACTTCTAGGGATTTCCTATACTCCTCACCTTGTTAGGAATCTGATTCGCTGGTGTAAGATGGATAGGACTATTTTCATTACATATATCTACAGTCGCCCAAGGATGATGTTGTACCCAGAAAGGAAGTCCATGACAAGAAAATTTTTCATTTTGTTTTCCTCAATAATGTAGACAAGTAGTCTGATCTTTCCTAGTGCTGTAGTCATTTCTCCATAGAAACCCACTAGTGCGGTGGTCAATTTCTCTATCTCCTTTTCGTCAATGTCCATTTCTTTGAACATTGAGAGAAATAAAATATCTGTCGAGCTCCTATAATCGACTAGTATTCTTTTATCTCACAGTTTGTGACGTTAAGTTTCATCACTAAAGCATCGTCATGTGGTCTGTCGAGCCCCAACACCTCCTTGCTTTGGAATGAGCTTATATGCTTGCTAAACTCTTCAAATGTTAAACTATTATTCATCTGGCTTCCCTTTCGTTGGTGTGCTGTCATCCGATTAGCGGAATCTTTGCTATAAACATAATCCCAAAAAATGGCTCTGATCACCTTCCTCACTGATGGCGGTGGCGGTGGCCGTTTTTTCTCTTAGGTTAAACTATTCTTCGATCCGCCTCCCTCGCAATCCAACCCGTATGTTCGCCTTCCTTGCTCAGACAAATACTCCCTTAAATCTCCTTTCTTCAATGATTCTATGATCTCAGTTCGTAAGGCTTTGCAATCAACTGTTAAATGTCCTGTGTCTTGTTGAAATTCATAGTACTTCATATGGTCACGAGATTGGCTTGCAGCCATTTTGTTTGGCCATCTAACATAGTCCTTTCCTTCTAACTATGCAATCAGCTTAGTTAGGGATATGTTCAAAGCATATTTGGTGGCAACAGCGTCCTATACCTCCCTTGCGGCTTTCAATCTCCTTCCTTCTCCATTCTCTTCTTGGTGGTGTTCTCATTCTTCCTCTTCTATTTGGTTGATTCTTTGGCAATCTCTCGACCGTCTTATTTTGTTCTCTATTTCTTGCGAGCTCTCGTTTGCATTGCTCGTTCTCTTCTTTGAGATCAATTTACCCTTTGGCTCTGTTCAAATCCTCCGAATTATTTGCGGGTATTCAAAACAAATGCTGTTCTTGAAAGAAGATTTGTGTGGAAGGCCTTTCTTTAAAGCTTCTCAAGCCATCCCATCTTCTACAAATGCTGTTCTTGAAAGAAGATTTGTGTGGAAGGCCTTTCTTTAAAGCTTCTCAAGCCATCCCATCTTCTAGATCTACAATTTCAGAGATGGCCTTGTTGAATCTTTTTATGTAGGCCCGTAGTAATTCTCCTAGGCTTTGGATTACTGACCAAATGTCTTTGGTGGTCTTGCCCATCTTAATAGGTACCGAGTAGGCTTTGACAAACAAATCTGCCAATTCTTCAAAGCTATCTATTGTTCCAGCAGGCAGGTTGCCAAACCACCAGAGAGCTGGTCCCCACAAATTTTGCACGAAGAGTTTGCATATCATTTCATCTAGTATCGAATGTAGTGACGACGTTTTTATATTGCAGAAGGTGATCTTATACATCCCCAGTTCCATCAAAGCGTGCGAACACTAGATTGCCATATTTAAGAGGAATAGCAAAAGTAATTCTCCTTATGAACAAAGTCTCGCAAATATTTTTTGAAATGTCATCTAGTGTTGGGCTCTTACTCATGGCGTTAAAAACCTTTTGGTCAACTTTTTCTTCGACCATTTTGGTGTTCTGGTCGAGCATTTCTCTCATCATCTTTTGGCTAACTTCAACATTTAATGAGGCTGGTGCTCACATAGTCTTTGTTTGAGCAGTTTGCTCAATATCCTCTTCTTGCTCCCTAGGTGTTTGGGGGTTTGACCCACTCACACCCTGTTGAGCATTCGCTATTGCCGTTGTCGTCATTGGTGCTGGTGTCGTTGTAGTTATAGTCACTAGTGTTCATGCTAAAGTCGTCTATAAGGGTTGCATCCTCCCGATGGGGCTGAGTGAAGGCTACTATCCAGTGCTTGGTGGTGTGTAGAACTGCCATTATATTGTTGTCCTGGTTGGAAATGTCGAGTACCCATAGTATGGGTAATAATACGAGTAGGCTGTCAACTAGGAATTTTGGTAACTAATTTGGCTCCTAAGAGCTGTGTTCTTGCTATTGAGTTGCTCTAATGGCCTACAAGTACTTGGGAACGTGCTTTCTACTTATGAAGCATCTTCTTCAATGCTTCCATCTCAATAGCGAGGACCTCCATCTGCTGGTTTCCTTGAGGCGTGGGTTGAGTTTCTTCGTTCTAAGTGTTCGGCGTGTCTTGGTTGTCTCCATTGTCTACCATTTCTGATGGTGAAGCTTAAAAATCCTCCAGTTGGCAATCTGAAGGCCCTACGGTGGGCGTCAAACTATAGACATTGAATCTATAATTAAATATAAATATGTTAGATCAATTTAGCATTTACTATTCAAGAAATTGGGCTCTTAAATCACCATTATTAGGATCCGCTTTAGCTTCAAAGAATTATGTTAAAAATGGCAATAGTGAATAAATCATAAATAAACTGAAAAAAATTAAATACTACTGAAAAATAAATGATACCTATGCTAGGATTTTATAGTGGTTTACTCTGTAATGAGAGCTACATCTATTGTTCTTCACTATTGATGAATAAAGTAAGTACAAATTACAAGGTGTTTGAGAGATAATAAAAAATGGTGAAAGATCTCTGTGTATATCTGTAGAGTTTCTATAAGATTCTTCCTCGTTTTTCCATGAAGTTGTTGATACCTTTATATAGCGCACAACATGAGATCGTGGCTTCACACTGATAAAAGAAATGGGGTACTGATGCATAAAGTAGTGGGACACATGTTAATCTGTGATTGGTCATAAGATTCGGGCTTCTCTCACGTCTCAATTTATGGCTTGACACGCTTCCTCTTATAACTGTCAGGTCATGAACATCGATTATGTCGAGCCAACACTTAGCAAACTTGCAACTATAGTGAATGTTAAGATACAAATGAAACAATTGTGATTGGCTTGTAATCGATCGATTCGATCAAAGCCTCAACCCATTTGAGTACTGGACAAATTGTGCTTCTTATGCCAAACTGCCTCAAATCAAACACTTGCTGGGCTCGACTCACTCTGATTGCAATTTAGATTCCTTATTTTGGGTCTAACCAAATCGTACCCAACAATATAGCCTTCTACAACATTTTAATGGATGTTGGTCTACTGTCGGTGTTACAACAAGGGAACAATGAGTTTGATGACAATGGTGGTGATGATAACGAAGATAAAATACCAAGAGACCATGTATCTGCAGATGATGTTCAAGGTTAGGAAATGATATGTCACGCCCTGAAGTACGGGAGGTGACGTGGTGGATTATTTAAAACAATTAAAAAGAAATTTAATTAAAATCAAGAGTTTAAGGGGTTGGATTAAGTATTAAATGTGAGGTTCTTTAAAACAACACCTTAAGAAAGAGTTCATATACATTAAGCAATTGAAATCATTAAACGAATAATATTAAAACAATAAAATCGCGGGTATGGGTCTCACAGACCCACGACTTGTGCACACACATGGTACTGACAATATCATAAATACAATCATAGTCCAGATACAATGAAGTTAAAATCTTACATGCCTTGATTTAAATAATACAAATAAATTTACTTGTCCCTCTATTGCTCCTGAGTCCTGTCCGTTGAATCTTCTCCAAACCTAAATGGAAAACCACCTAGAGGGGGGAATTTAAAACAAATAAAACGTGAGCGAAAGGCTCAGTAAGACTATGTTTTATAAAATAATTTAATTTAAAGAAACATGACATTATTCAGGAGTTATTTAAAAGAAACCTTGAATAAATAGCTAGTTAAATAAAGTTAATAAAAATGTCCTTACCCAAAACAGTTTATACGAACAACCAAGAATATCATTTTCTTTTTCCTAGGCAAACCATAATAGTATCACCACTGTAGTGGCCCAGCTGGGTTTCAGGACCTGCCCCCAAGGTCGATCGCTACACGACCCGATCTCTGATATGGCATCATGCCTATGTGTTTATTATCATCATCATTCAAAACCCAATTACCGAGTGTTGTTATTTACATTCATTATGAAATTCATTTTAGTTCACAGTATATTAAAACATAACCGATAAATTCATTTTCAAACAACCGCTGAAAACATTTTAATCGAAATCCTTTTCAAAGCCAAATCATTTTGAAACTAGGCTACCAAGGAAATGAGGTAGAAGTCCTACCTCAATACTCGTGCCGGTGTCCCACACCGTAATCCTGGTCTGCTATACGTTAGCTCCGTGGAACCACGAACGATCCTAGATACAAACTAAGTCGATCAATATCTAGTTTGAGACATTCTATGTTACTAAACCATTTCATGATGTCCTAGTGTGCCATTTGTATCTTTAAAATCATTCTATAAGGTTGGAATTTAAATCAGGGTTCAAAACAGTAAAAACGGGTGAAAAATCACAAAATTCTCCATGCCTCGGCCGGCCTGCCGGACTCCCTGCTTCGGCCGACTGAACTGCACAGTTCGGCCTGCTGAAAGCTAGGTCCGGTCGGCCGATCATTTCCCGAGGTTCGGCCTATCGAACGGAAGAACACTGGCCTGCCGATCCCTTGTTCCGGCCTGCCGAACTGGGAAAACCCATAAATTCAGCCACGGGTTTTTAATTCCTCCAAAACACAAATCTTGATTCTAACCTGTTTTTCTCAAATCCCAGGCATGGAAAACAATCATAGTTGATAGAAAAACATAGTAGAACACATTTGAACTCATTTAAACAAGATTTAAACTCAAAAATCTCAAAAATCCAAAAATGAGAAAATGGGGAGAAAAATGAAAAATCTTGAATCCAATCTGTTTTTCTTCAATCTAAGCTTAGATTCTAGTTGTTCTAAGTTCATTTAACTTAAATCCAAGGTTTTCTAAGCTCAAACAAACCTAGATTTCAAAAATGCACAAAATTGAAAATTTTGAAAAAAGTTTAGAAATTTCAAAACTAACCTCGAATCAAAGCTTCAATCCGCGTTCTCGGTTGCCAAATCACGTTCCCGAGCTTCCTCCTCGCTAACCCGAAGCTTGGATTCAAACTTGGTTTCAAAAATTTTGAGAGAGATAGAGAGAGAGGAGAGTGACCGAGAGAAATCAAGAGAGAGAGAGAGAGTGAGCCGAGTGAAGAGAGAAGGAGGGAGAGAAAGAGAATAAATAGAGGAAATCGGTAGGCGGTTTTACTGTACGGAAACCATGTGCCACCCACAGTTTTGTAAAACAGAATATTTTTAACATTTTACAAATTGTTGTGTTTTAAAACTCAAATATCAATTTAAAACAATAAGAAATCATTTGAATTTATCAATTTAACAAAACAACCAAAATTTAAAATCCAACCAAGTAATCAAATTAATGTTGAAACATTAATTATGGCATACTAATTCATCATTTATATTACAATAACATTTAGTAAATTCCGGGGCGTTACAACTCTCCACCCCTAAAAGAAATTTCGCCCTCGAAATTCACATCTCATTCCAGAAACAAAACAAATGTGGATACAATTCCTGCATACTCAACTCTAGTTCCCAAGTGGCTTCATCAGCCCCGTGATGCTGCCACACGACCTTTACCAACGGTATCTCACGACGACCTAAACTAATCACTTTTCGGTCAATGATCTGAATCGCCACTTCTTCGTACGTCGTACCTCCTGAACCTGCACATCGCAAAATGAAACCATCTTACCCTGCTCAGGTGGACACTTCCTAAGCATCGACACATGAAACACATCGTGAACATGAGAAAGTTCGGGCAGAAGATCAAGTCGATAAGCGACCACACCAACACGCTGAGTGACTCGAATGGCCCAATATATATCGGCGCGAGCTTTCCACTCACTCCGAACCACATAGTTCCCTTACGAGGCGATACCCTCAAGAGAACGAAATCTCCAACCGCGAACTCTAAGGGTCTACGTCTCCTATCCGCGTAGCTCTTCTGTCGAATCTGAGTTGCCCTCAATCGATCTCGACTCACCGCGACCTTCTTGTTACTATCACGGATCTCATCCGGCCCAAGAATAACCCTATCTTCCGGCTCGGCCCAACACACAGGTGACCGATACGGTCGCCCATACAACGCCTCAAACGGTGCCATACCAATACTCGCCTGATAACTATTGTTGTATGCGAACTCCGCCAGATGCAAACATTGCTTCCAATTCCCGTCGAAGTCCAACGCACAGGCACGCAACATATCCTCGAGAATCTGAATAACCCGTTCAGACTACCCATCAGTCTAAGGATGAAACGTCGTATTGAAGTTCAAATCCGTACCTAAAGCCTCTTGAAAACTCCTCCAGTACTTAGCAATAAACCTGGTGTCTCGATCAGAGGTGGTGGACAAAGGAACTCCATGCAACCTCACAACGTTCTACAGATACAAATCCCCGAGAACCTTCCTCGAACACGTCGACCTAAACGGAATGAAATGCGTCGATTTCGTCAACCTGTCGACCACGACCCAAACTGCGTCATGTCGCTGCTCCGTCCTCGGCAAACCTGTGAGAAAATCCATCGTCACATGCTCCCATTTCCACCCTATAATAGGAAGCGGCTGAAGCTGACCTGCAGGCTTCTAATGATAGGCTTTCACCTGAAGACACGTCGAACACTTGGCTACGTACCCTCGAACATCTTTCTTCATACCTCTCCACCAATATTGCCTCTTCAAATCGCGATACATCTTTGTGCTCCCCGGATGAATAGAAAACTGAGACCTATGAGCTTCGTCCAAAACGGCTTTCGTCACCTCAGCGATAGCTGGAACTGCAAGACTCTCCCGAAAATACAACGATCCATCTGCATGCACGCTTCATTCTTCAAACTGCTCCCCGTTCTGAATCCGTGACCAAATCCCCTACAAATGCTGATCCTACCACTGACTTTGCTTCACCATCCGAACAAGAGCTGGGGTCGCTTCCACATGATATACCGAAACTCGATCACAGTCTTCATGATACTGTAGCCTATATTTGCTCACTGTCGCCTCCCTGCTCCAGTCTTCAAAAGCCAAACAAGCGAGAATCCCTAAAGACTTCCTGCTAAGCGCGTCTGCGACCACATTAGCTTTCCCGGGATGATACTGCAACGCAAAATCATAATCCTCCATATACTCTATCCATCTACGCTGCCTCAAATAAAGATCCCTCTGAGTGAACAAATATCTCAAACTCTTGTGATCGAAAAAGACCTAAAACGATGCTCCATACAAGTAATACCTCCAAATCTTCAGCGTGTGAATCACCACCGCAAGCTCTAAATCATGAGTAGGATAATTCCGCTCGTGAAGTCATAGCTGTCTCGATCAGTACGCAACCACACGTCCATGCTGCATCAACACGCATCCAAGTCCGTGCCTTGAAGCATCCACATAAACCTCATACGGCTCGTCACTGCTAGGAATAACTAACACAGGAGCTGAAGTCAACCGGTTCTTCAATTCCTAAAAAGCAAGCTCACAATCTTCATCCCACTCAAACCTGACATTTTTCTTGATCAATCTCGTCAACGGAGCTGCAATCTTCGAAAAATCCTTGACAAATTTCTTGTAATAACCAGCAAGACCTAAGAAGCTGCGAATCTCCACTACATTCCTTGGTCGTTCCCAGTCCACTACGGCTTCAATCTTGGACGGATCCACAGAAATACCATGCTCCGAGATGACATGACCCAGAAACTTGACCTCAGTCAACCAAAACTCGCACTTTTCCTTCTTAGCAAACAAAACCGGTGCTCCCCACAGAGATGTGCTATTCCGAATATACCCTTTATCAGCAAGCTCCTGAAGTTGCTTCCTCAATTCCTTCATTTCTACCAGCGCCATCCGATAAGGTGCCATAGAAATCGGTGCTGTCCCTGGAAACAACTCGATTCCAAACTCAATCTCCCGATGAGGTGGTAATCCTGGCAACTCGTCGGGGAAAACATCCTCGAACTCATCAACCACCGAAATCGCTGCACTGCCTCTCAAAGCATAGGGCTCGCAATCTAGATTGGCAAGAAAAGCACAACAACCTAGATTCCTTCGCCCTCCTAGACACGACTTCATGAGACGCTCACTCATTAACCAATCACCACCACCCTGGTAAGTGATCATCGTCCCCCTATCAGACACTAGGGTCACCTTTCTAAGTTGGCAGTCTACAACTGCATTATACCTGGACAACTAGTCCATCCCTAGAATCACATTATAGGAGCTCATGGGGAGTATGATCAAATCACTTTTCAAAACCTCATCCCCAATCTTTATTTTACAAGATTTACACATACAATTTACACACACCCGCCCCAAGGGAGAAGTTATGACTAGGGGTTCATTAAACTCTTCTATCTCTAATCCCAAGGCATGTACAAAAGAACTCAAAATGAAAGAATGAGAGGCACTAGTATCAAATAAAACACGAGCTAAAGATCTAGAAACCAAGATCATACCATCGACAACTGTGTTACCAATATGAGAATCCGAACCTCCAGATGTTATTGCATGAACCCTGCACTGGAGCCTTTCCTTTCCCTCTACCAACATTATTGGGTCTTGGATTATTCTGCCGATGCTGCTGAGATGGAGACGACTGCACACTAGCTGTATTCGACGCTCGATACTGAGGGACACTGCGCTGGAATTGCTACGGCTGCTGCCCCCGTGCCGGATATGAGAACTACTGAGGAGAGAACTGGGGATACTGCAACTGCGGGTACTGCTGAGGCGAAAGTAGGGTCTGAGGCTGAGACTGACGACTGGCATTCTCCCCGGTCTAAGATCCAAGATGGGCACTCCTGATCGGGCAATTCCTCTTGATGTGTCCGGGCTGCTGACAGAAATGACAATGGAAGCTGTAGGGATTGCTGCGCCTGCTGCCAGACGAACTGCTGCTACCACTGGTTGCGCCACCTTGCTTGCCCTTCCCTGGAGCTGGACGACTATTGGTGCTCTTCCTACCACTCCTCTGCGGTCCTCCTGAAGCCTTGGCTCGGTCCTCACAATACTGCACATAATCATTCTCCACGGATATCGCCGATGACACAAGCTCTCCAAAACTCCTAAGCCGTAGAGCAACCAACTATCACCGAATAGGAGCCTTGAGCCCTTCCTGAAACTTAATACACTTCTCACGCTCCGACGCCATCGCTGATGGAGCAAACCTAGCCAACTCATTAAACCTTGCCTCATACTCCCTAACTGACAGATCACCCTACTACAACCTATAGAACTCAGCTGCCTTCTGATCTCTATAACCCTGCAAAAAATATCGATCATAGAACAGCTCATCGAACCTGTCCCAACTGATATCACCACCGCGCTCCAAACGCTTAGCTTGTTTCCACCAAGTATTAGCGCCACCCTCGAGCTTATACGCAGCAAACTCCACACGATACCCCTCAGGCACAGCAAGGGTATCCAAATGCTTCAAGATCGAATCCAGCCAATACTCTGCTAACTACGGATCCCCATTACCATAAAAAGTCAGAACAGATGCACGCCAGAATTCCTTAAAGTACGCATGCCGACTACCAATATCAGACTCTCCCGGCCTAGCCCTGGCTGCCATCTGCCGAAAAGCCGTAAACATAGACCTAATCATACCCTCATCATTTTCGAATTCGACGTCAGCTGTCGAACGACGTCTAGGTGCCATTCTCTCACTTCTGAAAACAAAATTTGGACTGTCAGAGGTATTTCATTGTCAAACCTATGTGTGCACAATTCTGAAGGTTCATAACCTTGAGCTCGATACCATTCTATCACACCCCGAAGTACGGGAGGTGACGTGGCAGATTATTTAAAACAATTAAAAAGAAATTTAATTAAAATCAAGAGTTTAAGGGGTTGGATTAAGTATTAAATGTGAGGTTCTTTAAAACAACACCTTAAGAAAGAGTTCATATACATTAAGCAATTGAAATCATTAAATGAATAATATTAAAACAATAAAATCGCGGGTATGGGTCCCATAGACCCACGACTTGTGCACACACATGGTACTGACAATATCATAAATACAATCACAGTCCAGATACAATGAAGTTAAAATCTTACATGCCTTGATTTAAATAATACAAATAAATTTACTAGTCCCTCTATTGCTCCTGAGTCCTGTCCGTTGAATCTTCTCCAAACCTAAATCGAAAACCACCTAGAGGGGGGAATTTAGAACAAATAAAACGTGAGCGAAAGGCTCAGTAGGACTATGTTTTATAAAATAATTTAATTTAAAGAAACATGACATTATTCAGGAGTTATTTAAAAGAAACCTTGAATAAATAGCTAGTTAAATAAAGTTAAATAAAAGCTGAAACACATCATGAAACATGAGAAAGTTCCTAAGCATCGACACATGAAACACATCATGAACATGAGAAAGTTCGGGCGGAAGATCAAGCCGATAAGCGACCACACCAACACGCTGAGTGATCTCGAACGGCCCAATATACCTCAGCACGAGCTTCCCACTCACTCCGAACCGCATAGTTCCCTTACGAGGCGATACCCTCAAGAGAACGAAATCTCCAACTGCGAAAACCAAGGGTCTACGTCTCCTATCCGCGTAACTCTTCTGCCGACTCTGAGCTGCCCTTAACCGATCTCGAATCATCGTGACTTTCTCGTTGCTATCACAAATCTCATCCGGCCCAAGAATAACTCTATCTTCCGGCTCGGCCCAACACACAGGTGACCGACACAGTCGCCCATACAATACCTCAAATGGTGCCATACCGATACTCGCCTGATAACTGTTGTTGTACGCAAACTCTGCCAAATGCAAACATTGCTTCCAATTCCCGCCGAAGTCCAACGCACAAGCACGCAACATATCCTCGAGAACCTGAATAACCTGCTCAGACTGCCCATCAGTTTGAGGATGAAACGCCGTACTGAAGTTCAAATCCGTACCTAAAGCCTCCTGAAAACTCCTCCAGTACTTAGCATTAAACCTGGTGTCTCGATCAGAGGTGATGGACAAAGGAACCCCATGCAACCTCACAATGTTCTGCATATACAACTCCCCGAGAACCTTCCTAGAGCACGTCGACCTAAACGGAATGAAATGCGCCGGTTTCGTCAACCTGTCGACCACAACCCAAACTGCATCGTGCCGCTGCTCCGTCCTCGGCAAACCTGTGAGAAAATCCATCGTCACATGCTCCCATTTCCACCCTGGAATAGGAAACGGCTGAAGCTGACCTGCAGGCTTCTGATGCTCGGCTTTCACCTGAAGACACGTCAAACACTTGGCCACGTACTCGCGAACATCTTTCTTCATGCCTCTCCATCAATACTGCCTCTTCAAATCACGATACATCTTGGTGCTCCCTGGATGAATAGCGAACTGAGACCTATGGGCTTCGTCTAGAACGGCTTTTGTCACCTCGGTGATAACTGGAACTGCAAAACGCTCCTAGAAGTACAACGATCCATCTGCATGCACGCTCCATTCCTCGAACTGCTCCCCGTTCTGAATCCACGACCAAATCCCCTGCAAATGCTGATCCTACCACTTACTTTGCTTCACCATCCGAACAAGAGCTGGAGTCGCTTCCACATGATACACTGAAACTCGATCACAGTCTTCATGATACCGTAGCCGATACTCACTTACTGTCGCATCCCTGCTCCAGTCCTCAAAAATCAAACAAGCTAGAATCCCTGAAGACTTCCTGCTAAGCGCGTCCGCGACCACATTAGCTTTCCCGGGATGATACTGCAATGCGAAATCATAATCCTCCATATACTCTACCTATCTATGCTGCCTCAAATTGAGATCCCTCTGAGTGAACAGATACCTCAAACTCTTGTGATCGGAGAAGACCTGAAACGACGCTCCATACAAGTAACACCTCCAAATCTTCAGCGCGTAGATCACCACCGCAAGCTCTAAATCGTGAGTAGGATAATTCCGCTCGTGAGGTCGTAGCTGTCTCGATCCGTACGCAACTACACGTCCATGCTGCATCAACACGCATCCAAGTCCGCGCCCTGAAGCATCCGCATAAACCTCATACGGCTCGTCACTGCTAGGAATAACCAACACTGGAGCAGAAGACAACCGGTTCTTCAATTCCTGAAAAGCGAGCTCACAATCTTCATTCCACTCAAACCTGACATTTTTCTTGATTAATCTTGTCAACGGAGCTGCAATCTTTGAAAAATCCTTTACAAATTTCCTGTAATATCCAGCAAGACCTAAGAAGCTGTGAATCTCCGCTACATTCCTTGGTCGTTCCCACTCCAATATAGCTTCAATCTTGGACGGATCCACAGAAATACCATGCTCCGAGATAACATGACCCAGAAACTTGACCTCAGTCAATCAAAACTCACACTTTTCTCTCTTAGCATACAACTGATGCTCACGCAGAGTCTGAAGCACGATCCGAAGATGCTGCTCATGCTCCTCCCAAGTCTTAGAATACACAAGAATATCATCGATGAACACGATCACGAACTGATCCAAATACGGCCTAAATATCCTGTTCATCAAATCCATGAAAGCTGCCGGAGCATTCGTCAACCCAAAAGACATGACCAGAAACTCAAAGTGCCCATACCGAGTCCTAAAAGATGTCTTGGGAATATCCTCTTCCTTGATCCTGAGCTGATGATAACCTGACCGCAAATCAATCTTTGAGAAGTACCGCGAACCTCCCAACTGATCAAACAACTCATCAATCCTAGGCAAGGGATACTTGTTCTTCACCGTGACACGATTCAGCTGTCGATAATCCACACATAACCTGAGAGTCCCATCATGCTTCTTAGCAAACAAAACCGGTGCTCCCCACAGAGATGTGCTATTTCGAATATACCCTTTATCAGCAAGCTCCTGAAGTTGCTTCCTCAATTCCTTCATTTCTGTCGGCGCCATCCGATAAGGTGCCATAGAAATCGGTGATGTCCCTGGAAACAACTCGATACCAAACTCAATCTCTCGATGCGGTGGTAATCCTGGCCACTCGTCGGGGAAGACATCCTCGAACTCATCAACCACCGGAATGACTACACTGCCACTCGAAACATAGGGCTCGCAATCTAGATTGGCAAGAAAAGCACGACAATCTAGATTCCTTCGCCCTCCTAGACACGACTTCATGAGACGCTCACTCATTAACCAATCACCACCACCCTGGTAAGTGATCACCATCCCCCTATCAGACACTAGGGTCACTCTTCTAAGTTGGCAGTCCACGACTGCACTATACCTGGACAACCAGTCCATCCCTAGAATTACATCATAGGAGCTCATGGGGAGTATAATCAAATCACTTTTCAAAATCTCATCCCCAATCTTTATTTTACAGGATTTACACATACAATTTACACACACCCGCCCCAAGGGAGAAGTTATAACTCGGGGTTCATTAAACTCTTCTACCTCTAATCCCAAGGCATGTACAAAAGAACTCGAAATGAGAGAATGAGAGGCACCGGTATCGAATAAAACACGAGCTAAAGATCTAGAAACCAAGATCATACCATCGACAACCGCGTTACCAGTCTGAGAATCTGACCCTCCAGATGCCATTGCATGAACCTGCACTAGCGCCTTCCCTTTTCCTCTACCGACATTGCTGGGTCCTGGATTACTCGGCCGATGCTGCTGAGATGGAGACGACTGCACACTACCTGTACTCAGCACTGAAAATGCTGCGGCTGCTGCCCCCGTGCCGGATATGAGAATTGCTGAGGAGAGAACTGCGGATACTGTAATTGCAAGTACTGCGGAGGCGGAGGTAGGGTCTGAGGCTGAGGCTGAGACTGACGACTGGCATCCTCCCGGGTCTGAGATCCAAGACGAGCACTCCTGATCGGGCAATTCCTCTTGATGTGTCCGGGCTGCTGACAGAAATGACAATGAAAGCTGTAAGGATTGTTGCGCCCGCTGCCAGACGAACTGCTACTGTGTAACGTCCCGAAATTTATTTAACATTAATGTAATGTAAATGATGAATTAGTGTGCCATAATTAAAGTTTTAACTTTAATTAGATTATTTGGTTGGATTTTTAGTTTTTGGTTGTTTTGTTAAATTGATACATTTAAATGATTTCTTATGGATTTAAAATGATGTTTTGAGTTTTAAAACACAACAATTTGTAAAATGTTAAAAATACTCTATTTTGTAAAACCGTAGGCGGCACATGGTTTTCGCACAGTAAAACCGCCCACCGATTTTCTCTATTTATTTCCTTCCTCTCTCTCTCTCTCCTCACTCTCACGCATATCTCCCTCTCTCTTCTCTCATCTCTCTCGGCAGTCTCTCTCTCTCTCTCTAATTTCTTCACAAATTTTGAAACCACATTCGAATCCAAGCTTCGGAACAACAAGGAGGAAGCTCGGGGACGTGATTCGGCAACCGAGAACGCGGATTGAAGCTTCGATTCGAGGTTAAATTCGAAATTTCTAAACTTTTTACAAAATTTTCGATTTTGTGTGTTTTTGAAATCTAAGTTTGTTTTAGCTTAGAAAACCGTGGATTTGTGTTAAATGAACTTAGAACAACTAGAATCTAAGCCTAGATTGAAGAAAAACGGATTGGATTCAAGATTTTCATTTTTCTCCTCTTTTTCTCATTTTTGGATTTTTGAGGATTTCGAGTTCAAATGTTGTTTAAATGATCCCAAACATGTTCTAGAATGTTTTTCTATCAATTATAGTTGTTTTTCATGCCTGGGATTTGAGAAAAACAGGTTAGAAACAAGATTTGGATTTTGGGGATCGAGAAACCCGTGGCTGGGATTTCTGGGTTTTCCCAGTTCGGCAGGCCGAAGTTCATGTTCGGCAGGCCGGAGTGATGATCGGCAGGCCGGTGTTCTTCCGACCGGCAGGCCGAATCTGGGGAAATGTTCGGCAGGCCGAACCTCGTTTCCGGCAGGCCGAACTGTGCAGTTCGGCAGGCCGAAGCAGGGCGTCCGGTAGGCCGACCGAGGCATGAAAAATTTTGTGATTTTTACCCGTTTTCACTGTTTTGAACCCTGATTTAAATCCCAACCTTATAGGATGATTTTAATGATACAAATGGCACACTAGGACATCATGAAATGATTTAGTAACATAGAATGTCTCGAACTAGATATTGATTGACTTAGTTTGTATCTAGGATCGTTCGTGGTTCCGTGGAGCTAACGTATAGCGGACCGGGATTACGGTGTGGGGTACCGGCACGAGTACTGAGGTAGGACTTCCATCCTATTTCTTTGGTAGCCTGGTTTTGAAATGATTTGGCTTTGAAAATGATTTCTAACAAAATATTTTCAACGGCTGTTTGAAAATGGTTTTATCGGTTATATTTTAATATACCGTGACATGAAATGAATTTCATAATGAATGTAATTGACAACACTCGGTAATTGGGTTTTGAATGACAATGATAATAAACACTAAGGCATGATGCCATATCAGAGATCGGGTCGTGTGGCGATCGACCTTGGGGGCAGGTCCCGAAACCCAGCTGGGCCACTACGGTGGTGATTTCATGGTTTGCCTAGGTAAAAGTAAACTGGTGTTTTGATTTGACGAGTAAACTGTTCTGTGTCAGAACGGTTCTACTCAATTTATTTATTTATTTATTTATTCAAGTTCCCTTTTTGTATAACTCCTGATAATGTTATGTTTCTTTGCATTAAATTATTTTATAAAACTTAGTCCTACTGAGCCTTTCGCTCACGTTTTATCTGTTTTTAAATTCCCCCCCCTTCTAGGTGGTTTCCCATTTAGGTTTGGAGAAGATTCTTCGGACCGAACTCAGGAGCAATAGGAGGATTTATTTACATTCTGTATTTATTAATCAAGGCATGTAAGACTTAACTTAATTTGTACTGGGACTGTAATTGTATTTATGATATTGTCAGCTCCATGTGTGTGCACAAGTTGTGGATTGTGGAACCCATATTCGCGGTTTTTATTTAATTGCTATTATTTGCTTAATATTTATAAATTCTTTTATAAAATGTGGTGGAAAATCTTCTTAATTTCTTACTTAATTTGATTCTCAAACTCTTGGTTTTTAATCAAATTCTCTTTTAATTAATCTAAATATTCCGCCACGTCACCTCCCGTACTCCGGGGCGTGACAGAATGGTATCAGAGCTCAAGGTTATGAACCTTGGGAATTGTGCACACATAGGTTTGACAATGAAATACCTCTGACAGTCCAAATTTTGTTTTCAGAAGTGAGAGAATGGCACCTAGACGTCGTTTGACCGCTGACGCCGAGTTCGGAAATGATGAGAGCATGATGAGGTCTATGTTTGCGGCTTTTCGGCAGATGGCAGCCAGGGCTAGACCGGAAGACTCCAGTGTTGGTAGTTGGCATGCTTTCTTTAAGGAATTTCGGCGGGCGTCTATTCCGACTTTTGATGGCAATGGGGATCCGCAGTTAGCAGAGTATTGGTTGGATTCGATCTTGAAGCATCTTGATACTCTTGGTGTGCCTGAGGAGTATCGTGTGGAGTTTGCGGCATATAAGCTCGAGGGTGGCGCTAACACTTGGTGGAAACAAACTAAGCATCTGGAGCGCGGTGGCGATATCGGTTGGGACAAGTTCGAGGATCTGTTCTATGATCGGTATTTTTCGCAGGGATATAGAGACCAGAAGGCAGCTGAGTTTTATAGATTGCAGCAGGGTGATCTATCAGTTCGGGAGTATGAGGCAAAATTTAACGAGTTGGCTAGGTTTGCTCCATCAGCTGTGGCATCGGAGCGTGAGAAATGCATCAAGTTTCAGGAGGGACTCAAGGCTCCTATTCGGCGGCAGTTGGTTGCTCTACGGCTTAGGAGTTTCGGAGAGCTTGTGTCGTCGGCGATCTCCGTGGAGAATGATTACGTGCAGTATTGTGAGGACCGAGCCAAGGCTTCAGGAGGACCGCAGAGGAGTGGCAGGAAGAGCACCAGTAGTCGTCCAGCTCCGGGGAAAGGCAAGCAAGGCGGTGCGACCAGTGGCAGTAGCAGTTCGTCTGGCAGCGGGCGTAGCAACCCCTACAGCTTCCATTGTCATTTCTGTCAGCAGCCCGGACACATCAAGAGGAATTGCCCGATCAGGAGTGCTCGTCTTGGATCGTAGACCGGGGAGGATGCCAGTCGTCAGTCTCAGCCTCAGCCTCAGACCCTACCTTCGCCTCCGCAGTACCCGCAGTTGCAGTATCCGCAGTTTTCTCCTCAGCAATTCTCATATCCGGCACGGGGGCAGCAGCCGCAGTATTTTCAGCGCAGTGTTCCTCAGTATAGAGCTCCAAGTACAGGTAGTGTGCAGTCGTCTCCATCTCAGCAGCATCGGCCGAGTAATGCAGGACCCAGCAATGTCGGTAGAGGAAAAGGGAAGGCGCCAGTGCAGGTTCATGCAATGGCATCTGGAGGGTCAGATTCTCAGATTGGTAACGCGGTTGTCGATGGTATGGTTTTGGTTTTCAGATCTCTAGCTCGCGTTTTATTTGATACCGGTGCCTCTCATTCTCTCATTTCGAGTTCTTTTGTACATGCCTTGGGATTAGAAGTAGAAGAGTTTAAGGAACCCCTAGTTATAACTTCTCCTTTGGGGCTGGTGTGTGTGAATTGTATGTGTAAATCATGTAAAATAAAGATTGGGGATGAGATTTTGAAAAGTGATTTGATTGTACTCCCCATAAGTTCCTATGATGTGATTTTAGGGATGGACTGGTTGTCCAGGTATAGTGCAGTTGTGGACTGCTAACTTAGAAAGGTGACCCTAGTGTCTGATAGGGGGACGGTAATCACTTACCAGGGTGGTGGTGATAGGTTAATGAGTGAGTGCCTTATAAAGTCGTGTTTAGGAGGGCGAAGGAATCTAAGTTGTTGTACTTTTCTTGCCAACCTAGATTGCGAGCCCTATGTTTCGAGTAGTAGTGTAGCGATTTCGGTGGTTGATGAGTTCGAGGATGTTTTCCCCGACGAGTTACCAGGTTTACCACCGCATCGGGAGATTGAGTTTGGTATTGAGTTGTTTCCAGGGACATCATCGATTTCTATGGCACCTTATCGGATGGCGCCGTCAGAAATGAAGGAATTGAGGAAGCAACTTCAGGAGCTTGCTGATAAAGGATATATTCGGAATAGCACATCTCCGTGGGGAGCACCTGTTTTGTTTGCTAAGAAGCACGATGGGACTCTCAGGTTATGTGTGGATTATCGGCAGCTGAATCGTGTTACGGTGAAGAACAAGTATCCCTTGCCTAGGATTGATGAGCTATTTGATCAGTTGGGAGGTTTGCGATACTTCTCGAAGATTGATTTGCGTTCAGGTTATCATCAGCTCAGGATCAAGGAAGAGGACATTCCCAAGACAGCTTTTAGGACTCGGTATGGGCACTTCGAGTTTCTGGTTATGTCTTTCGGGTTGACGAATGCTCCAGCAGCTTTTATGGATTTGATGAACAGGATATTTAGGCCGTATCTGGATCAGTTTGTGATCGTGTTCATCGATGATATTCTTGTGTATTCTAAGACTTGGGAGGAGCATGAGCAGCATCTTCGGATCGTGCTTCAGATTCTGCGGGAGCACCAGTTGTATGCTAAGAGGGAAAAGTGTGAGTTCTGGTTGACTGAGGTCAAATTTCTGGGTCGTCATTTCGGAACACGGTATTTCAGTGGATCTGTCCAAGATTGAAGCTATATTGGAGTGGGAACGACCAAGGAATGTAGCGGAGATTCGCAGCTTCTTAGGTCTTGCTGGATATTACAGGAAATTTGTAAAGGACTTTTCGAAGATTGCAGCTCCGTTGACGAGGTTGATCAAGAAAAATGTCAGGTTTGAGTGGGATGAAGACTGTGAGTCTGCTTTTCAGGAATTGAAGAACCGGTTGACTTCAGCTCCAGTGTTGATTATTCCTAGCAGTGATGAGCCGTATGAGGTTTATGCGGATGCTTCAGGGCGCGGACTTGGATGCATGTTGATGCAGCATGGTCGTGTAGTTGCGTACGGATCGAGACAGCTACGACCTCACGAGCGGAATTATCCTACTCACGATTTAGAGCTTGCGGCGGTGATCTACGCGCTGAAGATTTGGAGGTGTTACTTGTATGGAGCATCGTTTTAGGTCTTCTCCGATCACAAGAGTTTGAGGTATTTGTTCACTCAGAGGGATCTCAACTTGAGGCAGCGCAGATGGGTGGAGTACATGGAGGATTATGATTTCGCGTTGCAGTATCATCCCGGGAAAGCTAATGTGGTAGCGGACGCGCTTAGCAAGAAGTCTTCAGGGATTCTCGCTTGTTTGATTTTTGAGGACTGGAGCAGGGATGCGACAGTGAGTGAGTATCGGCTACAGTATCATGAAGATGGTGATCGAGTTTTGTTGTATCATGTGGAGGCGACTCCAGCTCTTGTTCGGATGGTGAAGCAAGGTCAGTGGCAGGATCGACATTTGCAGGGGATTTGGTCGCGGATTCAGAACGGGGAGCATTTTGAAGAATGGAGCGTGCATGCAGATGGATCGTTGTACTTCTGGGAGCGTCTTGCAGTTCCAGTTATCGCCGAGGTGACGAAAGCCGTTCTAGATGAAGCTCATAGGTCTCAGTTTGCTATTCATCCGGGGAGCACCAAGATGTATCGTGATTTGAAGAGGCACTATTGGTGGAGGGGCATGAAGAAAGATGTTCGCGAGTACGTGGCCAAGTGTTCGACGTGTCTTCAGGTGAAAGCTGAGCATCAGAAGCCTGCAGGTCAGCTTCAGCCGCTTCCTATTCCAGGGTGGAAATGGGAGCATGTGACGATGGATTTCCTCACAGGTTTGCCGAGGACGGAGCAGCGGCACGATGCAGTTTGGGTTGTGGTCGATAGGTTGACGAAATCGGTGCATTTCATTCCGTTTAGGTCGACGTGTTCGAGAAAGATTCTCGGGGAGTTGTATATGCAGAACATTGTGAGGTTGCATGGAGTTCCTTTATCCATCACCTCTGATCGAGACACCAGGTTTAATGCTAAGTACTGGAGGAGTTTTCAGGAAGCTTTGGGTACGGATTTGAACTTCAGTACAGCGTTTCATCCTCAGACGGATGGGCAGTTTGAGCGGGTTATCCAGGTTCTCGAGGATATGTTGCGTGCTTGTGCGTTGGACTTCGGCGGGAATTGGAAGCAATGTTTGCATTTGGCGGAGTTCGCGTACAACAACAGTTATCAGGCGAGTATCGGTATGGCACCATTTGAGGCATTGTATGGGCGACCGTGTCGGTCACCTGTGTGTTGGGCCGAGCCAGAAGATAGAGTTATTCTTGGGCCAGATGAGATTCGTGACAGCAACGAGAAAGTCGCGGTGATTCGGGATCGGTTGAGAGCAGCTCAGAGTCGGCAGAAGAGCTACACGGATAGGAGACGTAGACCTTTAGAATTCGCGGTTGGAGATTTTGTTCTCTTGAGGGTGTCACCTCGTAAGGGAACTATGCGGTTCGGGGTGAGTGGGAAGCTCGCGCCGAG
Organism: Artocarpus heterophyllus; assembly: GCA_025403435.1. Lineage (NCBI taxonomy): Eukaryota > Viridiplantae > Streptophyta > Magnoliopsida > Rosales > Moraceae > Artocarpus > Artocarpus heterophyllus. The sequence goes on along the minus strand of CM046342.1, from coordinate 31,318,978 downwards.
GTATATTGGGCCGTTCGAGATCACTCAGCGTGTTGGTGTGGTTGCTTATCGGCTTGATCTTCCGCCCGAACTTTCTCATGTGCACGATGTGTTTCATGTGTCGATGCTTAGGAAATGTCCACCTGGGCAGGATAAGATAGTATCGTTTCGCGATGTGCAGGTTCAGGAGGATACGACGTATGAAGAAGTGCCGATTCAGATTATCGACCGGAAAGTGATTAGCTTGCGTCGTCGTGAGATACCGTTGGTAAAGGTCGTGTGGCAGCATCACGGGGTTGATGAAGCCACTTGGGAGTTAGAGTCGAGTATGCGGGAGCTGTATCCGCATTTGTTTTGTTTTTGAGATGAGTTGTAAATTTCGAGGACGAAATTTCTTTTAGGGGTGGAGAGTTGTAACGTCCCGAAATTTATTTAACATTAATGTAATGTAAATGATGAATTAGTGTGCCATAATTAAAGTTTTAACTTTAATTAGATTATTTGGTTGGATTTTTAGTTTTTGGTTGTTTTGTTAAATTGATACATTTAAATGATTTCTTATGGATTTAAAATGATGTTTTGAGTTTTAAAACACAACAATTTGTAAAATGTTAAAAATACTCTATTTTGTAAAACCGTAGGCGGCACATGGTTTTCGCACAGTAAAACCGCCCACCGATTTTCTCTATTTATTTCCTTCCTCTCTCTCTCTCTCCTCACTCTCACGCATATCTCCCTCTCTCTTCTCTCATCTCTCTCGGCAGTCTCTCTCTCTCTCTCTAATTTCTTCACAAATTTTGAAACCACATTCGAATCCAAGCTTCGGAACAACAAGGAGGAAGCTCGGGGACGTGATTCGGCAACCGAGAACGCGGATTGAAGCTTCGATTCGAGGTTAGATTTGAAATTTCTAAACTTTTTACAAAATTTTTGATTTTGTGTGTTTTTGAAATCTAAGTTTGTTTTAGCTTAGAAAACTGTGGATTTGTGTTAAATGAACTTAGAACAACTAGAATCTAAGCCTAGATTGAAGAAAAACGGATTGGATTCAAGATTTTCATTTTTCTCCTCTTTTTCTCATTTTTGGATTTTTGAGGATTTCGAGTTCAAATGTTGTTTAAATGATCCCAAACATGTTCTAGAATGTTTTTCTATCAATTATAGTTGTTTTTCATGCCTGGGATTTGAAAAAAACAGGTTAGAAACAAGATTTGGATTTTGGGGATTGAGAAACCCGTGGCTGGGATTTCTGGGTTTTCCCAGTTCGACAGGCCGAAGTTCATGTTCGGCAGGCCGGAGTGATGATCGGCAGGCCGGTGTTCTTCCGACCGGCAGGCCGAATCTGGGGAAATGTTCGGCAGGCCGAACCTCGTTTCCGGCAGGCCGAACTGTGCAGTTCGGCAGGCCGAAGCAGGGCGTCCGGTAGGCCGACCGAGGCATGAAAAATTTTGTGATTTTTACCCGTTTTCACTGTTTTGAACCCTGATTTAAATCCCAACCTTATAGGATGATTTTAATGATACAAATGGCACACTAGGACATCATGAAATGATTTAGTAACATAGAATGTCTCGAACTAGATATTGATTGACTTAGTTTGTATCTAGGATCATTCGTGGTTCCGTGGAGCTAACGTATAGCGGACCAGGATTACGGTGTGTGGTACCGGCACGAGTACTGAGGTAGGACTTCTATCCTATTTCTTTGGTAGCCTGGTTTTGAAATGATTTGGCTTTGAAAATGATTTCTAACAAAATATTTTCAACGGCTGTTTGAAAATGGTTTTATCGGTTATATTTTAATATACCGTGACATGAAATGAATTTCATAATGAATGTAATTGACAACACTCGGTAATTGGGTTTTGAATGACAATGATAATAAACACTAAGGCATGATGCCATATCAGAGATCGGGTCGTGTGGCGATCGACCTTGGGGGCAGGTCCCGAAACCCAGCTGGGCCACTACGGTGGTGATTTCATGGTTTGCCTAGGCAAAAGTAAACTGGTGTTTTGATTTGACGAGTAAACTGTTCTGTGTCAGAACGGTTCTACTCAATTTATTTATTTATTTATTTATTCAAGTTCCCTTTCTGTATAACTCCTGATAATGTTATGTTTCTTTGCATTAAATTATTTTATAAAACTTAGTCCTACTGAGCCTTTCGCTCACGTTTTATCTGTTTTTAAATTCCCCCCCCCTTCTAGGTGGTTTCCCATTTAGGTTTGGAGAAGATTCTTCGGACCGAACTCAGGAGCAATAGGAGGATTTATTTACATTCTGTATTTATTAATCAAGGCATGTAAGACTTAACTTAATTTGTACTGGGACTGTAATTGTATTTATGATATTGTCAGCTCCATGTGTGTGCACAAGTTGTGGATTGTGGAACCCATATTCGCGGTTTTTATTTAATTGCTATTATTTGCTTAATATTTATAAATTCTTTTATAAAATGTGGTGGAAAATCTTCTTAATTTCTTACTTAATTTGATTCTCAAACTCTTGGTTTTTAATCAAATTCTCTTTTAATTAATCTAAATATTCCGCCACGTCACCTCCCGTACTCCGGGGCGTGACATACTGCCACTGGTCGCACCGCCTTGCTTGCCTTTCCCCGGAGCTGGACGACTACTGGTGCTCTTCCTGCCACTCCTCTACGGTCCTCCTGAAGCCTTGGCTCGGTCCTCACAATACTGCACATAATCATTTTCCACGGAGATTGCCGACGACACAAGCTCTCCGAAACTCCTAAGCCGTAAAGCAACCAACTGCCGCCGAATAGGAGCCTTGAGTCCTTCCTGAAACTTAATACATTTTTCACGCTCCGATGCCACCGCTAATGGAGCAAACCTAGCCAACTCATTAAACTTTGCCTCATACTCCCGAACTGACAGATCACCCTGCTGCAACCTGTAGAACTCAGCTGCCTTCTGGTCTCTATACCCCTGCGGAAAATACCGATCATAGAACAGCTCCTCGAACCTATCCCAACTGATATCGCCACCGCGCTCCAGACGCTTAGTCTGTTTCCACCAAGTGTTAGCGCCACCCTCGAGCTTATACGCCGCGAATTCCACACGATACTCCTCAGGTACACCAAGAGTATCCAAATGCTTCAAGATCGAATCCAACCAATACTCTGCTAACTGCAGATCCCCATTGCCATCAAAAGTCGAAATAGACGCCCGTCGAAATTCCTTAAAGAACGCATGCCGACTACCAACACTAGAGTCTTCCGGTCTAGCCCTGGTTGCCATCTGTCGAAAAGCCGCAAACATGGACCTCATCATGCTCTCATCATTTCCGAACTCGGCGTCAACAGTCAAACGACGTCTAGGTGCCATTCTCTCACTTTTGAAAACAAAATTTGGACTGTCAGAGGTATTTCATTGTCAAACCTATGTGTGCACAATTCCCAAGGTTCATAACCTTGAGCTCTGATACCATTCTGTCACACCCCGGAGTACGGGAGGTGACGTGGCGGATTATTTAAATTAATTAAAAGAGAATTTAATTAAAATCCAAAGTTTAAAAGTTTGAGTTAAATATAAAATATGAAAAATTAAATAATAAACATAGCGAATATGAGTCCCACAGACCCACAATTTGTGCACACACATGGTTCTGACAATATTATAAATACAATTACAGTCCAAAATATAAATAAAGTTAAGATTCTTACATGCCTTGATTTAAATAATACAAATAAATTAAATAATCCTCCTATTGCTCCTGAGTTCGGTCCGAAGAATCCTCTCCAAACCTAAATGGGAAACCACCTAGAGGGGGAAATTTAAAACAGATAAAACGTGAACGAAAGGCTCAGTAGGACTATGTTTTATAAAATAATTTAATTTAAAGAAACATTTCATTGTTAGGAGTACTCAAAAGAAACCTTAAATAAACAAATAAATAAATAGATAATTTGAGTAGAACCGTCCTGACCCAGAACAGTCTACTCACACAATCAGAAGTACCATTTTTCTTTTACCTAAGCAAACCATGATATCACCACCGTAGTGGCCCAGCTGGGTTTCGGGACCTGCCCCCAAGGTCGATCGCTACACGACCTGATCTCTGATATGGCATCATGCCTCTGTGTTTATTATCATTATCATTCAAAATCCAATTACCGAGTGTTGTCAATTACATTTATTATGAAGTTCATTTCAGATCACGGTATATTAAAATATAACCGATAAATCCATTTTCAAACAACCGTTGAAAACATTTTAATAGAAATCCTTTTCAAAGCTAAATCATTTCAAAACCAGGCTACCAAAGAAATAGGATAGAAGTCCTACCTCAATACTCGCGCCGGTGCCCCACACCGTAATCCCGGTCCGTTATACGTTAGCTCCGCGAAACCACGAACGATCCTAGATACAAACTAAGTCGATCAATATCTAGTTCGAGACATTCTATGTTACTAAATCATTTCATGATGCCCTAGTGTGCCATTTGTACCTTTAAAATCATTCTATAAGGTTGGGATTTAAATTAGGGTTCAAAACAGTGAAAACGGATGAAAATCACAAAATTTTCCATGCCTCTGTCGTTCTATCGGACTCCCTGCTTCGGCCGGCCGAACTGCACAGTTCGGCCTACCGGAAGCAAAGTTCGGTCGGCCGAACACTTCCCCAGGTTCGGCCTGCCGGTCGGAAGAACACCGGCCTGCCGATCCTCACTACGGCCTGCCGAACTGGGAAAATCCAGAAATCCCAGCCACGGGTTTCTCGATCCTCAAAATTCAAATCTTGATTCTAAACTGTGTTTCTCAAATCTCAGGCATGAAAAACAATCATAGTTGATAGAAAAACATACTAGAACATGTTTGGACTCATTTAAACAAGATTTAAACTCGAAATCCTCAAAAATCCGAAAATGAGAAAATGAGGAGAAAAATGAAAAATCTTGAATTCGATCCGTTCTTCTTAAATCTAGGCTTAGCTTCTAGTTGTTCTAAGTTCATTTAACTCAAATCCACGGTTTTCTAAGCTTAAACAAACCTAGATTTCAAAAATGCACAAAATTGAAAATTTTGTAAAAAGTTTAGAAATTTCAAATCTAACCTCGAATCGAAACTTCAATCCGCGTTCTCGGTTGCCAAATCACGTCCCCGAGCCTCCTCCTTGCTAACCCGAAGCTTGGATTCAAATTCCTTTCAAAAATCTTGAGAGAGAATTGAGAGAAGAGAGAGAGGAGCCGAGAGATATCAAGAGGAAGAGAGAGAGAGGCTGCGTGAGAGTGAAGAGAGAGAGAGAGAGAGGAAGGAAATAAATAGAGAAAATCGGTTGGCGATTTTACTGTGCGAAAACCATATGCCGCCCACGGTTTTACAAAACGGAGTATTTTTAACATTTGACAAATTGTTGTGTTTTAAAACTCAAAACATCATTTTAAAACAATAAGAAATCATTTGAATGCATCAATTTAACAAAACAACCAAAAATTCAAAATCCAACCAAATAATCTAATTAATGTTAAAACGTTAATTATGGCACATTAATTCATCATTTATATTACATTAACATTAAATAAATTTCGGGACGTTACATGATCTGTGCCTCTCACATTGCTAAGCAAGAAAAACCAGAACTCTTCATCAAACATACCAAAAGGTTTCTAATTAGGCACTCGATAACATTAGTTTTTCCACTGCAACGCCATAATTACAATGAAAAGATAAGATCTCTTACTATAAATGAAAAATGATATACATATTGCACTTAGCTCTGTAGTGCACCAAATCGTCCGTAACAACAAAACTCGTGTCACAATTTCTCTGTGCAATAACCGTGACCATAAACAGATAAGGGGCTAGCAAAAACAATACGAGAACTAGCCCAATTACAGACAAATTCTAGAAACTCTTGTAGTATTTTTCCTTGCCAGTATCTTTTTCTTCACTCTTCTGAAAGCAGCTTCATTCCTTACTTTAGAAAATAAACGGTACTTAAAATTGTATTTGATCCGATCCAATTACAGTGCTTCTGATTCAGTTCATTCTTGTACTGTTCCTTCTTCCCCACCACTTCTTTTTCACCTGATCAACGTTACCTTCTTCACTTCCAAGCTTATGCAGAATGAGCTTTGTTTCCCTCAGTCTTCCCCCATAATCCTTCTTCCAAGCTTCAAACATCTGCTTCAGCCTTCTCAGCTCCTTGTCAGGATTTAGACTCACATCAACTTGACCAGATTTAACCTCCACCAAGAATTTGGCATCGTCGCCAAACACTTGACACCTCTGCTCAAATTCTTCAGCCAACCGACTTATAACACTTAAACCTGCACTCATTGGTCTTACCCCATTGCTCTCTTGACCTTTATGATTACTTCCTGTGTCCCAGCTATACTCTTGGTCTTCACTAGCATTGACGGAAGCATCAGAATTTCTCTCTGAATCATCAATTGCTAGACTCTTCTTAGCAATAGAGAGGCTTGACTGTAGGGATCTCATTTGTTTCTGCCATACTTCTTCCATGGATTTCATTTTCAACTCATATTCTGACCACCGATTGTCGTATTGTTGGAGACGCTGATGGAGGATATCATTCTCTTCTTCCTTCTCCCGCACAGAAGCTTCAGCCTTGAGAACACGGCGTTGCAATTCAGCAAGTACAGATGCCTTCACCAGCACGTCATCTGACTCATTTGCCTGTATGAACAATGAGCTCGTGAAGTCTGACAGACAAAATGTATTTGCACGCTTGATTTGATAAATCCTACATCGAAAATGTAATCTATGAAACAGAAAAAGAAAATATATAAATTTAAATTTTAATCTAAAAGCATATGGACTTTTGCGTGTATATGGTATGAAAATATCCTACGAGTACAGAGACTTAAACATGATAATTCAAAATAGAAAAGCTATAATAAAGATTCTTTACCATACCCGAAAAAAAAAAAAGAAGAAAGGTCATACCTTTGTGGCAGTAAGCTTCAATAGTCCAATATCTCCAGAGTATCTCCTAACCAACCAGCCATGAATAGCTGCAAAATTATATCAAGGAAATTATGGAGAGTACACGAGGATTGGTTTAGACTTCAAAGTTGACCTTAAAGCTGGACACTGAGACCTCACGAATGGACAAGGTTTAGCACAGCTAAAGAAAAATCTCCCAGTCCTCAATATCCTTAGTTTAGACATGAGCCTTTCCTAAATAGGTTTCCCTTATTTTTAAGATAGAATCACCCCTGATGTGTTTCAGATTCATAAATCAGTACACAAAGAAATTGGTGTCATAAATTCAAACCGAACGCTGATTTGCCTTCAACCATTCTATAACTCTTCGGAGTTGGAGACATTTTTTTTGTTTGACCACAATGAAAAACCATCATGTATAAATAAATAAAGCCAGGGAGATAAACTAATCACTGTAATCAGAGATCATGCAGTTTCACAATAATAAGTGTACCTGATTGTATTACGATTGATGCATCATGAATACTCTTCAAATTCTTCATTGCAATTCTGTTCTTAATCTTCTTTTGTATGATAACAGCAGCCCTATGCCTCTGTATTGAGACTTTATATTCCCTTCTGGCTTTTTCTCCCCGTACATCTGCATGAATAAATTAAAAGATTTGTTTCACAACATCTTGAGTTTTCTTCTTAATGAACAAGAAAAAATTGACCAAACTTTAAAAATAAATAAATATATATATAAATAAAAGAGGGGGGAAAACCAATGGATGGTGCCATACATGATTGAAGTGTAGTTATTCCTCTCCTGAGCTCCTTTAGATAACAGCGAGCTTGATGCCCTCTAAAGCAGCTTTGGACACGTAAGACACCATGAAGGGTACGGTTTCTTGTGTCCTCGAGCACCCCAATCTGCATGGATTTTCGTTACCATTATAAATTACTAACAGTAAGGAATATTAAGGACATGCAATCATTTACTGAATAGAAAGATTGCCTCAACATTTAGATTCACAGCTAACAATAATAAGCAAAATATTGATCAAGATGAATAAATTAGCATCAATCCATTAGTGCTTCTCAAGATAAAAATTCCTTTCATTAATTACTATATTACTACAAAAGCCTGGTTTTCAATAACAATATTCAACAAGAATTCGGTGAGCATATCATTTTTGACAAATTGAAAGAGGAACGCATTGTAAATGCCGCAGCAACTGTTTCAACAATGTCAAAATTTCCTTTTGTGATCAAATAACCAGGAAAATAAAAATGATGAACACAAGCGCTCCCTTCCTCCCTCCAAAACAAATAGTAATCGCAGTAAAGCTATGTGCAATAATAGCAAACACTCAGCAAATTTATTAGACACTCGGCATATATTCTTTCTATATTAATATAGGCATCGGATTTTAATTACGATTCTCATTATCTTCGATTTTTAAAAATTGAAAGATAATAGGATAGACAGGAAATATAGAAAGAATATTTCTTCATGCCAGAATACAGTTAGAAAATTCATAGTTTTACAATTTGATTGTTTCAACTTAAAGATTCCATAAAAACCTGACAAGGAAAATACAAATTAGAGTCATTAAATTTGTCAGACAAATTACAGAATGTCGCTATGTTCGTCTCATTGTCTGAACTTACAATTTCAACAGTCCTAGAAAATGAAAATTCGAGGTGCTCTGAAAGAAAAGGCAAAGGTTCCAAATTACCTGTCCAGTTCGGAAAAACAACTTTGTGTAGCCAACTTGATACATCTCAGGCAAAATATTGAATTGGTGAAGAATTGCGACAGAAACACTAAGTGGATCCTGAGATGTAACACTCTCCAACAGAAGAAAACCATATCTAAAGCAAAATTTAGAACAAGCATACCCACCACCAAAGGGGGAAAACAGTTAGATACAGCACTTAATACTTAACACAAAACTCCAATGTCCTTAGCATAAGAGAAATGTCTTGTATTACCTTCTTGCAAACTTCTGATGAGACATCCTTGTAGGGAAACCAGACCTTGATATTCGGACCACTTCTAAAACTCCACAACATCTAAGCTGCTGCAGAACAAGGTCTTGCTCATATAATCCAGCAGACTGAAGATTGTTTGGCTTGATACAACGTATGAAATGTGGGGTGGTATTTTCTAGACGTTGCATCAACTGGAATAATTGACCCTAATTTAGAAACAAAGGGTTAATGAAATGACTATAAAGATTAGATGAGACTTCGAACATTGTTCGGTTCCAATATGTGTGTGTGTGTGTACATAGATGGCACTTTTTTTTCTCTCTCTACAAGTACATTCAAGAGGCTAAACGGCACTCTTATGTCATGTTCTCCAGCATTCATTTGTTCCATTTGATTTCCTAAGTTTTATTTTTTTTTTCATGGTAAGATTATAGACCAAAAATGAATTTTAATTTTTTTTTTCATGGTAAGATTATAGACCAAACAATGAAACTTATTCAATTCCTTCTCTTTGGCCCCTACTCAGACTGACCAATGAGGTGTTGCTTTCTATATGGTGAAGGTGGCAAAAAAGATTTTGTATCAAGCATTAAAAATAAAAATAAAAAAATCATTTATTTGTTCAGAACATTGCACAAATGGAAATGATCCCCATATTTGAAATGTACATTGTGGAATAAAAGGATAATGAAACCAGTACTGGAACCCTGGTATAAACGAGGGTCAAATGAGCAAACGATCCCCATATTTGAAATGTACATTGTGGAATGAAATAATAATGAAACCAGTGTTGGACCACTGGTATAAAAAAGGTTCAAATGAGAGCATCATAATAGAAAGATAGAAGGGAAGGCAAGCTACACAATGCCTGACAGAAGAATGGACCCAATTACTTTACATCCTTGTCGTGATTCTCAGTCATCTAATCCTCCCATCTCTTTGTTTTTCATTGACATCCAAAACTTTTTGTCAATTGTAATACAACAGATTACTCTCAGCATAAGTCCTTTTTCAATCAAGTAAATCCCTTTATCACTTTTTGCACCTTTCTAACACATGCCAACTTTCAGTCTCTGTACTTATTTGACCGTCCATGATGGTGGACATTGACATCATAATACTGATCCTATCAAAAATAGGATCAGACTCAGTATAATCATAGTGTACTTATTTGACACCATGGTCGCAGACTCTTTACAAGCAATCCAAATACTTATTTGAGTTTCAACCAAAAAAAAAAAAAAAACTAATTTGAGTGTCACTGAAATAGGAATAATATCAAGTTTTGAGACACTTGAAGCTACCTTAAATTTTGTAGCAACACTTAGTTTCTGGGAATCTGCACCCCCTGATTTGTATAAAGGGCCTACAACAGGCTTCTCAGATTGAGCAAGCATGTTGGCAGCAAACTTCTGAGGAAGGTGGCATGAGCACGAGGACATAAGTTGAATGGAATCCATATGTAGCAAATCTCTGTTCTTCTCCAGAAATCCACTTGTGTCGTACGTGACCTGCATGGAGAATCGAATGCAATTATTAAGGCTCCATTCGGCAAACCTAGTTGGAACTGCTACAGTGTAAAACTCTCACATACTACAATATACAATATAAAACTCTCACATGCTACAATGTTTTGGTTCCAACTAACAGTTCCAACTATATTACCAAACAGTTTATAGACAGTTAGGCAGACAGAACAAGCTTATCAAAATCAAACTTTCACATTGAATGAAAAATTATATAAGCTTGTCACACGTTTTCCATTTTCAATTTTTTTTTTAAACCCGTGCCAAATAAAAAGTACAACATGCACAGGGGAAATCAAAAGTATTGAGAATTTGTAAGAACCTAAACAAATTTTACCATCCAAAATCCAAATTCCTTAATAACAAAAGACAACAATGATAAAGTACAATAAGGACGTGGAAATTATTTATGACATAGTCAATACCTCCCCTGCATAATGAGAGACAGTAAATGCTTTGTCTCGTTCCCCTCTGAAACAAGAATTTGAATTTAGATGCTGCTTAAGCTTATTGGCAAAGGTCAAATCTGTGCCATTAGGGAAAGTGGATTCTTCATCCAAAAGAGACAACAATCCCAACGGTTTCTACAAAAGGTAAAAGAAAATTCAAGAATATAAGACGTGATTCCGAAACATACTACCGTAATAAGTTCAACCAACGCTATTAGGACTCATTACGTTACACTCAAAGGCTAACCTTTTCAAAAAGTCCAAGACAGTCTTCGTTGTCTTCAAATTCAACCTTTGCCCAGTCAATCCCATCTTGGATATATTCCTGAAAAACATTAATTACGAGAAGAAAATAGGCATGTGCTTAGCCTTGGTTGCTTTAAAAGCTCTATGATAAATTATTTTAAAGAACAAGAAAATAAAAAATATATCAGGACTGGTTTAAGAATATGGTACAAAGTAAACAGTGGACTCCGTAAATAAAATATATGAGAAAATATTTTTTTTTCGCGTTAACTTCATCACTATTAGGTCTCAACTTAATCAAGATCCCCCTACAAAATCAACCATGGATTTACCATGCCCATTTTACTTAATTTGGCGAACTCTAACTGAAAACTGAAAACGATGCACTGTGAAACAAATTCTGTCACAATCCAGATACTTGGTAGTGTTTTTGGTAATTTTGAAAATGTTTCTGCACGTCTTTTGAGGCATGAAAGTGAAAACGCTTTCTAATTAACATTTGGTTAGCAAATGCTTTAGAAACTCTGAACGAAAACAAAAATTGGTGAGAATGGTTTTCGTTACTGGGCTAGAAAATGGTTGAAAGTTGTTTTCTCATTTCCATTTTTATATGAAATTTCCATTTTCATTTTCTAAGGCATATAACTTAATACACTTTTTCATAAACATACCCAAACATAGTTTTCCTTTTTTTACCTAAAACAATCTCTCAGAAAAATAAGCAATAGCAATTTCAGAAATAAGCCCAACACCATTCTCAAAAAATTCTTATTTCAATCTTCATACCAAAAACAAAACTTTTTTCAAAACACTACCAAATGGGCCCTTCATTTCCATTAGCATAGTTAGTTCATCATAGTGTTACTTCAGATATTCAGATTTTGGATTGAAATCACTCTTTAGGATCTCATTCTAAAATCTGAATTCTTGCACAAAAAGGATTAAAGGAATAAAAATGCATCGATTCTTATACTCTCCCCAGCCAAAAGCAATACAATTTGTTTTCCAATCTAGAATAGACTTTAAGATATTGAAAATGAGGCAAGTGAAAGGAATTCATATTTTTGTTTTTCCTTTCACATGAAGAGGCAGCTTTCTTTCGAGAGAAAGAGAAAGAGGTCTTTTTCAAATGCATGTGTATAATTTTTAAAAAAGTTGTCATGTAGTAAAGGAAAATCATTTCCATAGAGCTACACAGCAAGGAGAATACCTTTAGAACTTCATTGCAAGATTTCAGAATTCTAAAGATTATTATTATCCTAGATAATTTATCGTTTTGTTAGAAATATAAATCAAGAGATGTTTTAGGTTTTATTTCTTGTATGGCTAGATGGTCTAGGTATCATATGCAAACTATACTTTGCTGAAAGTAAAACAATTAAATGGTATGCAACCAACCATTACTCAGAGTTATAATAGTAATTCAAACAATTTTATGACACAAGTATGGGATAATTACCTCTTGTTCTAACTTGAATAAGTGACGATTGAAGTGCTGCTGCAATCTCTCATTCGCATAATTAATACAGAACTGTTCGAAACTATTCCTCTGTAGAAGACATTAAATGGCATAAATAGATGTAAGCAACTGATATTAACCCATATACAGAGAGGAGTATGGGTGCAGGTAGGTGATGGGTGGTGGGTGTGTGTGGGTTGGAGGGGGAGTCGGTGGTTTGCGAGTAAAGAGTCATCGAAACATACATCAAATGATTCAAAGCCGTAAATGTCAAGAATGCTAATCGATCTGCCAGTACGCCGTTTGCCTACTGCAAGTGATTTGTTAATTTGTTCAACCAGCCATTCAAACAAGCAAGCATAAATTGACTTTGCCAGAGCATCTCTTGTGTCAACAGCCTGATAAAACAGCAGAATTATTAATATATATAAGATGATTACGAAAAAAAAAAAAACAAAAAACAAAATATGAAAACAGAAATATGAAAGATAACTTCAAACAAAGAAAAAATGCTTCTTACTTGTGATAGTTTCAGCTTCTGGACAATCGTATCATTCCCAACTCTCATTTTGCGAGTTGACAAAGCTACTTTAAGTTCCTTAACGTTGCATCCGATCAATTCAGCAACCGTAAAGAGACCTGTAAATGAAATTTGAAATTTTCAATAAGATCAAACAAAGCTCGACTCATGAGACTAGAAATTTTGACAACCCAATGAGGAAACTTTATGAGGCTGGTGCCAAACAGCCAAAAGAAACACCAACCAGTTCTAATCGCTGTGGAACTCTAATTCAGTGGCTTAAGAAATTCTAATCAATAAAGAAAGGTCCATTTAGTGTAAATGTAATGTGGAAGATGTTTCGGTTTCAGATGCTACCAACAAAAACCAGTATTGAAAGTTGAAACTCCAATTTTCAACCATGGCAGTTTCGATTTTCATTTATGCTCAAAACTACCAGAGAATTTTGCTGCAATACTTTACATATAAACTTTTTCCAACATAACGTAAAATGTTATTAAAAAATAAAATAAAAAGAGCTATTTTAGTTTAATCGTGCTTTAAATGACTATTACTATTTACATAGAAATATATCTTTGTTAGTTTAGCATGCTGCTGCTGCTGCATCATATCCCTCCTTTTAAAGATTTATTGTTTGAGCATCCAGATTAAAAGTAGAAGCAATATTCATGATTCATGACGCAAAATCATACTTGTGCTCTGGAAGGACATTTTTCTATTTAGCTTCTGGAAGGTGCTTACCTTCATCTTCCACGACTTCAACATGATTTTCATTATCCATCACACTAAAAGAGATGTTTCCCAGCCATAATACTGCAGCAAGCATTGCAAAAACACTTTCTCGGTCTCCTTTGCTTATGTGAACAACATCCAGGGCTTCCTAAAACGACAACAAATATGCTAAATTCATATGCAGAAGTCAACAAATTCCTTGGACAAAAAATGCAGGATAAAATTTTCAAATCTGAATGAAAGCAAGATCAGAAAAAGATACCATAACTATACAAAATTGCTCAGCATCATCAACCCCCGTAATTGAATAACAACTGCTCTGACTCAGATACTTATACTCACTTGCATCCCTTAAATTTAGTTTTTCTGTCACAGAAAATTTGAAGGAAAAAAAATTAGGGAAAAGGAGCATCATTAGACAGCATGCCGCACTACAAGGAAGCTGCTTAGAGTAACTAATACAAATTTTTTTTTTTTTTTTTGCATGAAAACTAACACACACATTTGCAGTTGTGTTTGTGTACATTTTGAACACGTTGGACGAAAAAATAGTGTGCGCGAGGGAAAGAGAGAGATTATCATTTCAGGCTGAGAAAAATGAAGTATTTGGTTTAGACTTTTAGTGCCCTAGTTAAATTTTCAGTTAGACCTACAGAAAAAGAACAAGCAAAAGGTATTAAAATTTCAGCGAGTCAAATACGGAATTATCTGGGTCCTAGAAATAAATTATTTGCTGTAAATGAAAAATGGAATGACCACATGTCATAAGCTACTAGAAGACCAAATCCCAAACAGTAAAATTGAATTCGCTGCTCGGCCTCACTTGTCAAATCTTGGAGAAGATAAATATAAATACATAGAATCGATGCAAACCTTCAATAAGTAAAATCCATCGATGAACAGTGATGGAAAACTGGAAAATAAATATCTACCTCTAAGTGCAGGTGGAGCACCAGCGCAAAGATGATAAAAGATATGGTATGACCGTTCCCCCTCCGTGCATTGAACCACTCTAGACTGTTAATGAAAAATAAGTAATTATCTAAAGTCACTTAGAAAACAAGCAACGGTAATAGTTTAGAGGAGCGGATAATTACCTTTTCAAGCAAAACTACACCAAACATGAGCAAGAAACAATAAAATAAAGATCAGCTTCAATAGTTAAGAAAATAGGTAAATATGGTTCCATTAAGGGACTTTGAGCAAAACAATTAACTTACAAGTTTCAATTCTGGCACCAGATATTTTTCCAGTTTCACTAAAGTGAATCTCAATCAACTTTCCCTGCAAGATTTTTATCAGTTTATTAGCTTGTGCTGCAAGAATTCACAATTTTCAACTCTTTCATGGTGAATACAGCCGCTATCCCTTAATAAAAGTACGTTAACCCAAAAAAAAAAAAGGTTCAAGGCAAAGGAGCTTACAAAACGACTTGAGTTGTCATTTCGTAAAGTTTTTGCATTACCAAAGGCTTCCAAGATTGGGTTAGTCTTCAATATTTCATACTCTATCCCACTCCCACCTCCAAGTGCAGCCAAATATTGCATTGCTATCTTTGCAGTTTCAGTTTTCCCCGCTCCACTTTCACCACTGGACAAATAAAGAATGTTATTGCTAGTAAAAAAATTCTAATTCATTATTTTACTTTGTTTTCCAATATTACGTGATGCCAGGTCTTTTCAAATTATATAAGACCACCTGAGTGTGATTTAGAAGTTCGCATTATGCACAACAAAACCATTTCTAACATAAGTTTTTGTAATTCACACCAAGAGTTCATTACTCGATGAACATCAGAAATAGGCATTACTCAAATGTATAACAAACATGTTTGAAAGGAAAGAGCAGATCGCACAATCAAATTATAAAGACCGCCTGAGTGTGAATTACAGGTTCTCATTATGCACAACAAAACCATTTCTAACATAAGTTTTTGTAATTCACACCAGGAGTTCATTACTCGATGAACATCAAAAATAGGCATTACTCAAATATATAGCAAACATGTTTGAAAGGGAAGAGCAGATTGCACGATCAAATTAAATTGAAGTAATCTTTCATCCACCCCTCTTTCCTTCAATTGGTAATTGTCCAAACAAGGCACGAAAAGTATATATGACAAACAAAATTACATTGTTGAACATTTTTTTATAAGAAACAGGAACTTTTATAGATGAAACAGTGAACAAGCAATTGTTACACTTCAGTAATTCAGTTCCAAAAAGAACTTAAGAGGAGTAAACTAAAAACATCATGAATTCTACAGGGGATCAAAAGCAAGCAAACAAATAAACAAAAAGATATAAGTTATATGAGTTCTAAAACACAAATATAATGTCTGCAAGAGAAGCAAATAGATAACAGACTTAACTGCAAAGTGCAAATACAATATCAAAAATTAAAGTAGATCTGCACTAACCTTATGATGACTGATTGATTTACTTCATCTGCAACAAAGGTAAGAGACAGTAAGACTTCCAAATATTAATGATGATTCTTAAGGCAGAATTTTACAAGTACTTAAAAAGTAACACCTCGTATCATTTCCCAGATGGCTGTATCTGTAATGGCATACACATGAGGGCTTTCAATTGTCTTACGCTTATATGCTTCTATATATTCATTTCCGTATAAAGGAACTTTTTTAAAGGGATTGATGGCGACCAACACTGGCCCTGCTTTTGTCTGCAAAGCACACAATTATAGATAAAGGCATTAAGAAAAAGGGATATTTCTAAGTAGACGTCAAAGTTAGATTACAAATTCAAAAACTTACATAAATCATATCTTGATTGTATCTGTACTCAAGATTGTACAACACTGATGGCTCATTTAAATAACTTAGTTGCATGAGGTCATCTACACCATCAAGGATATCAGGATTTGCTGATACCAACTTATCAGTTTTTACCTTTATAACCTACAAGAGAGATTTAAAACAAAATTGAATCAAACATCTAACTGCAAACAGACAACATTATGTTCAAGAGTAGCCACAGTTCTCTTACTTTCCCATCAGGCAGTGATAAAACAGATTCAGTCCCCAAGGTTGAAGTTATCTTCCCCAACTCCCATATCCCATTTGGAAGTTGAAACCAAGATTGGAGCTTCTGAAACAGTAAACTTTAAGAAATGTGCAACTGCAATTAATAAATACTAGATACTAGATTTGTTAACGAGTTCAACCTCGGCAATATCAGTTTGAATATAACCAGCTTCAAATCGTGGCTTTATGAATCTAAAACTCTCGTGTCAGTTATTTCTTTAAAACAAAACACGGGAAGAAATTCTAATGGCCTCAAAGAAACAATCAAACATCCTATTAGATCTATAATTTGACGACCAACATCACATGAGAATTTTTATTGTTGTGACAGTTTCTCTGATGCAAAAGACAAAAAGGCAATAATCTCCGAAAAGATCAAAATTGACAGACCAAAGCGGTGAAGACTTGTTCACGATGACAAGCGGGGACAAAAGCTTACAAAGAAATACCGGAAAAAATACGTAAATCATGGAGCAAGAGGATTTGAAAATTTGATTTCATATTCACATATTAAATCCTAAAGGGAATTGTGAAAACAAGTCAGTTGATATCTCCAGTGTTTCAACATCATGTTCTCAAAATGTCCATAATTTCGCCAGAAGACTCAAAGTAACTTAAGTTACAAGCACTACAGAATGTAAAACATGATTTTCATCGCTGCTGCATGATAGATATAACGATGATAATGCTAACAACAGTGGTTAGAAGAAGAAGACAGCGAAAGATAACGATGACTACAACAACAACAACAACAACAAAAGCAACAAGTAAGTTCTCCGAAAGCCTAAACATTCAGTATAATTGCATTTGCAGAAAAGAACAATACTATACGATGTATCTTCAGAAAATTCCAGTACATTTCATGGAAAGTGAAACTATACCGAAAGCCAAAAAGTACCTTCTTTGCAGCATAGGAGGTGGTGTCACCCCACCTATGTTCTCTACAAGATGCAGAGATCGATGGCACAGTTGGAGCTACAGAATCCGAGTCTTCATCACCGCTTGAGGGTCTGTCTTCAGCAGAAATGATGTTCCTTCCATAAGGTGAATCTTCATTTACTTGGTCCATGTTGCCAACACTATTCTCAACTCCCTCAACAGCCTCATCCCTGGAACCGCCATTTTCAGGTATACATGATGAGGTGACATCACTGTTTCTTAACTTTGCTTCACTCAACTTCTCTAAGCAATCGGAGGTTGGGGAACCCATGAACCTAAAATCGCCAGGCAACGATTTGATCGAATGGAAGTATGGCGGTGTATGAGATTTCTGGAACATTTTCTCTGAAGAGTTCTGGAAAACCAAGATTTAATATCGAATAAAAAATTGGGATCAAAAAGCTTTACTTCTTCAATAAAAAAAAAAACGCATATCAAACTTTGAAAGGACCCACTCAAGGCCTTATCAGATGAGCTTAATGGCGGGGACCATGAATGAAGGTTAGACTCTATTGCTCTTCTCTTCTGGGTCACAACTGACGAGCTTAACACAAGAAGATGTTTCCAAAGATTTTCAAGTATATCAGAATAACCAGCACAACTCGCTAGCAAGCTAAATTCAAAAAATTAAAAAGAAAAGAAAAAGAAAAAGAAAAAGAACAAGAGAGAGTTATATTTTGGCATCCGGAGATGGTTCATGAGAAAGAGAAATCCTCCGGATTCGTAATAGAGCCTCGACATCCAAGTAACTAGACAATGTCCTCTGACACTTAATAGATCTTACGCTTTAATGTTTGGTTGCTGAGAAAAAAATGTAAAAGAAAGACGTCACAAAACCAACTATTAGAAACAAAACCATCAATTTAACTCGACTAAGTCCCAAAACAACAACAAAAGCTTCACCAGATTCGCATCTTCGTCATTTTCCACCATATTTCTTCTTCTGAAACGGAAAGCAGAGACTTCATATTTTCAGACACGGATTCCAAGAAACTCGAACCGATCCACTCACCTCAGATAAAACCGAAACCGAGTCAGAATTTCTCCGAGACCTTCCGATCGACGGTAGAAAGAGCCACAAATCTGTCCACGGCTCAGCCAAAACAGTTGGATGATTGTCAAAGCTCCGTGTTTTGACGAGGAAAGTTTCCAAGTAACACGCAAGGACGAAGACCGTGTAGAACGAAGCTTCTCAGATGGAACCCTAGAAATCTTGAGGAGCTTCTGAAGAGTAATGAAGCTGCGTAGTGAGAGTCTTGACAATGGATGTTTGGAGCCCAAGAATGTAAGGAGCGAAAATAAAAGAAAATCCAAGGCGTGTGAAGGAGAAGCGGCCTTCTTTTTTTTAACCTCCGCTTCACAGTTCACAGATTAAATTGGATTTTAAGTTTGAACTCTATTATTAAATTGGATTTATTATTTATTTCTATGGCATTTAAACTTCGGAGTTTTGGTGCCAACCAAATTTAAACCACCATTTTTAACGGTTTACTCTATTATTTTCGTTGACGATATTGCCCCTGTCGTTATGTGACAAAGGCGTGTGCGCCCCGGAAGCCTGCTTATGGCTCAAAATCATCTTCCCTTGAAAATTTGTTTGCTGCGTTTTTTTTTTTTTTTTGAATTAACAAATGTCTCTTTTATCATTTTATTTTATTATAAGACTGTCTAAAATAATATATATGTGTAATAACATTCCTATAAATTTCAATCTTATAAAGACTTATAAGTTTATGATAAAAAAATAAGATTGTCCCTTCAAAAAATAAAATAAAATAAGATTGCCAACTTTCATAAGCTCAATTGTATTACTACGAGGTGTTTGGAACAATGATTCAAATCATTGATTTGAACTATAAACAGTGAAAAACTCTCATATGCTATAGTTCTTAAACTTAAAATGATAGTTTAAATTAATCTCTCAGACACCCTATATAAATTTCACTTATGGGATAAAAGTCAGTTTCACTTCAAAAAATACTTAGAAATGAAAAGAAGTCTAACAGTAGTTATGTCGTAATATATAAATATATTCATTATTATAAAGTTTTGTTACTTTATGATAATGATTATCATTGTTAATGATGTTGAACAAGAAAACACTCCTATGATTCCCTTCCAAAAAAACACTCCATTAATCAACAACCAAGAGCATAAAAATTGTAATTTTATGCTAATAAAATGAAGTTACAAATTTAAATAGACATTTTTTAAAAAAGTCTAACAATGGTTATGCGTAATATGTCAATATATTCGTTATTATAAACATTTATTATTTTATGATAATGATCATCATTGTTGATAAAATTGAACAACAAAAACACTTTAATAATCAACAACCAAGAGCATAAAAACTGTGAATTTTAGGTTAATAAAGTAAAGTTATAAATTTAAAAAGATAAATCTAAATATTAAAATATATAAGGATTAATCATATAACTATACCTCTTAGTTTTAGTTATTTTTTAATTTATCGTTTTGTTTTAAAAAAATACAAAGTATCTTTTGAATTTAAAATTTATTTTAATTTTACCCTCGTAAACTTTTTAGACAAAAAAAAATATGTTGATAAAACAAAAATACACTTAATTAAAATGAATTTATTTCTAAAATATATTTTTCTTGAGAATAATTTTTTAAAACAATTCTATTTAAAAAGCTATAAAATTTAAGATCTTCTTTTTTAAATTTGATGCTTTATTCAAGGAGTTTTTATTTTTTAAAATCTATAAAATATTTTTCATAACTATTTAAAAGTAATTAAATCATTTTGCCTTATTTTTTCTATTTATAGTGATGAAATTGAAACAAGTTTTTAAATACAAATGATACATTTATAGTTTTTAAAAACAGAGAGACCGATTTAAAAATAATTAAAACGATGAGATATAATTATATAATTAACCAAAATATATAACTTTGGGCATCACAGCAAAAATTGCAACGTTGTAATAATGATAAATATAAAAAATGGTTGGATTTTTGTGTAGAAATATTGCAAATCAATATCAAAATATGACACCGGTACCATAAACAACTAATTTATAAAAATAGAAAAATTATAATATTATAAAAAGTAAATTTTTTAAAGTTGGGGTTTTAAAATGGATAATTATTCCTTAAAAAAAAAGAGACAATTATTATATAAGAAAGATAAGGTGGTAAACAAGGTGCATTGCTATTCTTGAATGGGAAAAAAAGTTAGTTGTATGCCTTTCGAATTTCGCTTATGTTTTCATTATCATACGCGATGCAAGATAAATTATTTATGTTAGAAAAATAATACACAACGAAATTTTAAAAATTTTATATTAGAGTATTTTTCAAAACATAAGTTTGACATGCTATATGCATAAATTAACTAGATCTTACTAACCTTTAAATGCCGAAGAACTCCCACAATCTGTGAAGAGAAGTAACGCCCCAAAAGAGCCTCAACCAATTGGTCTTCTTTGCTATTCTCTATCCACGATCAGAGTGAGTGTGGGCTCACACGTACAGCTCTTTCTCCAGGTGACTCTCCTTCCAACCAATTGAGATAACCCAAAGCTAGTGTTTGTGATTTGTGAACAAGAGCTCTAAGGGAGTTTCATATTCTCACCAGCAGAGTATCACTATTAATCTCTCAATTCATCTAAATAACTTATGAGACTTACTCCCTATTTATAGAGGTTGGGTCTAGGGTCGGTCCTTCCCAAATAAGGTCTCAAAAATTCAAATCAAAATTAAATTCGGATCAATATCTGATGAAATCCGTGTGAAAATGTGTAATCTTTTTTTTGTGCATCGGCAGGCCGAACTTGAGGATCGGCATGCCGAACTGCGAAAAAAAATCTCAGCGAATCTTTTATTTTCTACCCGAGATTCTATAGGATAAAGTCTCAGTTTTAATTCAAATAACCCAATAAAGAAGTTATTTAATTAAAAACAACTTTATCTAGATAATCTATAGGAAAATAAATGAATTTCTAATAATTCTACAAGTTTATCTTGATCTAATTTATTCAAAAATTAAATCAACCAATAAACAGACAAGAATTATCCGATCCCAATAATTCAACAAGTTTATCTTGAATTAATTTTATTACAAAATTAATTCAACTGATAAACAGACATGAATTATTTGATTCTTCTGAATTTCAACCAATCTAATAAATCTGACATAAGTCATCAATTATTGGAAAAGCATACTGTATCGTTACAGGATGTTGTAAATTAGCAAAGGAGACCAAATGACCTATATAGTTCAAGCTCCCGATAATTACAAAACCCAATATCCCAAATATACATTTCATAATTATCAACTCCAATGCTACTCCACTAAAAGCTTGGAGCTGCACTCTCGAACTACATAGAATTACAAAGCCTGTATAGCTAAGTCTCCATGACATATCATAATGTATCGTATCCCATAGGATTATCCATAACTAGCTTAAGGACAAGTTCTGTCTTACCTTCCCAATCATTTTTATCTTACGTTCCATTATCTCACCATCGGAAAACATACCATCCAAAGACAGTATACCATGTATCCAAATGGTTGAGCGCTCTAGTTTTTCAATTACAGGATAACCCATATAAGAGGATATCACTACTCCTAAAGAGGAGCTATGGATTCCATATCTATGAATAATAGGTCTACGCTATCAAGAGTCTTGCCTTCAATGTATCGACATGCATACCACTATTAAGATATGGGTGTCACCCTTTGGTACATCAAAAGATACAAGTCAAGACATCGGGCCTACTATTCATCTTAGGATTAAGATATAATACAAATGATTGTCTAAAGTGAATCGATTTGTCGAATTATTAATCCAAATCAATTCACTTTATGTCCCGATCCAACACATCGTCACCTATGACAACATGCCAATGTTTCTATTCATAGAGTCCACCTCCGATGGTCAAGACAAACCATCTCCCAATAGGGATATAGACAACATAACAATCTTTACATGAATAAAGCGCCCAACTTTATTCCCTCGATTGCAGATCTTATGATTTAGACCGTCACTTTAAGAATGGTGTCTTCTGCATAATCTGTCCATCATATGCTCAATTCTTAAAGGTTTAGACTGACAGTCTTAGACTTTTGTTTGCTTAACATACATTCAACAAATATGAATGTAAAAAGGACAAGATTTAGTATATAAAACAATAAATAAATTCTTTATTGATAAAAATGTCTCTAAGAAACTAATTACATTTTTACTTCTTAGGGCATACATGTCTAACAATCTCCCACTTGCACTAAGGAGTAAATATGACAATCTCACATCCCCATAGCTTCTACATGCCTCTCGAAGACTCTCCCAGTAAGTGTCTTCGTAAATGGATCAGCTAAATTGTCCTCTGATGCGATCTTGCACACCGTGATATGCCCACCCTCAACGAAGTTCTTTATAACATGATACTACCGATCAATATGCTTACTCTTCTTGTGAAATCTTAGTTCCTTAGCATTAGCTACCGCCACACTGTTATCACAATAAAGTGATACCGCCTTATCCATACCAGGAACTACCTCAAGATCCCCAAGGAACTTGCGGAGCCATACTACTTCTTTTGAAGCATCATTAGCTGCCACATACTCGGCCTCCATTGTTGAATCCGAAGTATAATCTTGCTTCACACTTCTCCAACTGATAGTACCACCGCTAGAGTAAACACAGAACCTAAAGTCGAATTCCTAGAATCCAAATAGGATTGAAAATATGAGTCAGTATATCCTAAAGGAGTCAAGTCCTCACCCGAATACACAAGCATATACCCTCGAGTCCTTCTCAGGTACTTGAAAATATGCCTAACCGCAACCTAGTGGTTCGGTCCTGGATCCGCCTGAAATCGACTTACAATCCCGACTGCATAACAAATATCTAGTCGTGTGCAAACCATGGCATACATGAGACTACCCACTGTCGAACCATAAGGCACCTTCTTCATGTATTCTCTTTCTTCATTAGATTTTAGAGAGTCTTTCTTAGAAAGAGTAATTCCAGACCTAGTTGATTGCCTACTTTTCTTGGAATCCTGCATTGTAAACCTCTTGAGAATTTTATCTATCTAGCCAACTTGGGATAAAGTTATCATTTTGTACATCCTATCCTAAAAGATCTGGATACCGAGAACAAAATTAGCCTCACCCAAGTCTTTCATGTCAAACTGCTTGGTCAACCATAATTTGACCGATGACAATGCCCCAATATCATTACCAATTAGCAGAATGTCATCTACATAGAGCAGTAGAAAAACCACCTTCCCATCCTTAATGTGTTTGTAAACACATGGCTCATCCACATTTTGTGAGAACCCATAAGTCTTAATCACTTGATCAAATCTTATGTTTTAAGAACGAGAAGCCTGCTTAAGTCCATAAATTGACTTTAGCAGCTTACAAACCTTACCCTCTTGACCCTTGACCTTAAACTTGTCTGGTTGTTCCATATAAATGAACTCATCAAGATAGCCATTCAGAAAAACTGTCTTGACATCCATTTGCCAAATCTCGTAGTTGAGAGTGGCAGCTATGGACAAGAGAATTCGGATGGACTTGAGCATGGCTACAGGCGAAAAGGTTTCCTCATAATCGATTCCTTCCTTTTGCATATAACCTTTAGCTACCAGTCTAGCCTTAAAGGTTTCGACCTTTCCATCCACTCCTCTTTTCCTCTTGTAGATCCACTTACACCCTATGGGTTTTACTCCTTCGGGAAGATCCATAAGCTCCCAGACCTGATTAGTCTTCATAGACTTCATCTTTGTGTTCATGGTCTTTGTCCAGAGTTTTGAATTAACATCCTCCATAGCCTCTACGTAAGTATAAGGATTCCTGTCATGTTCATCCAGCTCAGCCAAAAAGACCTCCCCATTGAATATATACCTCTCAGGTTGATGGCCGATCCTCCCACTACGTTGAAGCCCCTTAGGTTGTTGTTTAGGTTTGTTTAGTTTTTCTACATTGATCGGAATGGTTTCATTTGGAACCTCTAGAGTGATTAGATCACTCCTTAACTCCTTAAGCACCACTTTGCTTCGAGGCTTAAAGTCATCCATGTAACTCTCCTCAAGGAAAGTTGCATTAGTTGAAACCACGACTTTATTTTCCTTTGGGTTATAGAAATAACCCCCTTTAGTCCCTTTTGGATATCCTATAAACACGCAAACTTCTGAACATGCTTCCAACTTATTCACATCCTTAAACAGGACATGAGCCGGACATCCCCATATGCGATTATGGTTTAAGGATGTCTTCTTGCCCGTCCACAACTCGTGAGGAGTTTGAGGGACCGATTTTAAAGGCACATTGTTCAAAAGATAACATGCGATTTGTAGTATATATCCCCAAAAGGATAAAGGTAATGATGAATAACTCATCATGGACCTTACCATGTCTAATAAAGTCCTATTTTTTCTCTCCGCTATGCCATTCTGCTGTGGAGTACTCGGCATAGTCAAATGGGAGAAAATCCCATTCTCTAATAAGTGTCCTAAGAACTCATCAGAAAGGTATTCTCCACCTCGATCGGATCGAAGTGCCTTTATGGGTCTACCCAATTGCTTTTCCACTTCAGCCCGAAACTCCCTAAACTTGTCAAAAGTTTTTCTTTTGTGGTGCATCAGGTACATATACTCATATCTTGAGTAATCGTCAATAAAAGTGACGAAGTACTCATACCCTCCTTATGCCTAGATGTTTATCGGTCCGTAAACATCACTATGCACAAGTTCTAGAACCCCTTCGGCCTATTGCCCTTAGACCCGTGTGCCATTTTGGTCGTTTTACCCTCCAAACAAGATTCACATTGAGGTATATATTTCACCTTTAACTGACTTAAAGGTCTATCACTTACCAACCTTTGAATCCTATTCAGATTAATATGACCAAGGCACAAATGCCAAAGATAAGTCTTATTAGAGTGAGAAGTTTTAAGTCTTTTAGAGTTATTATCATTCATCTCAACATTAAGTAGTAAGTCCATCTTAGGTTTGATAAAATATAGATTATTTTACATCCATCCAGAACAGATAAAAGATTTGTTTTTAGGAATCACCACTTTATCATTAAAAGAAACTAAATATGAGTCTTTAAATAAACAAGCTACAGAAATTAAATTCCTTTTAAATTTAGGAACATAAAAACAATCTTGCAAAGTTAAATTCCTATAATTATCAAAATAAAGATGGATGTCTCCCATTGCTTCCGCTAAGACCAAGGATCAATCGCCCATCCGAAGCGTGAAGTCTTCATGTAGCAGACTTCTCATTTCTTTGAACCCCTATAGAGAAACACAAACATGATTAGTTGCACCAGAATGTATGACCCAAATGTCACTAGATTCCTCAATCAAAAAAGTTTCTAAATACAGAAGATCACACCTACCTCCTTTGGAAATGAAGTCCTTGTAATGTTTCTTTATGTGCCCGACCTTCCGCAGAATAAGCACTTAAGCTTCTTCGAGTTCTTCTTCTTCTTTTTCTTGCTCTTGGTGCTAGCAGGAATAAAAGACTTACCATTCTTGGCCCGTTGTTTCTTTCCATTCCTAGAATTGAGATTGGAACCAGAAACAACTACCATATTGGCCTCTCCACCCACAGGAGACTCCTTAATCAGCAGCTCAAACTCTTGTAACTGTTTCATTAATTCCATCAAGGTCATATCACGTCTATTGCTTAAATTAAATGTAGCTCTAAATGGAATAAATTCCTTTGATAGAGTCTCAAAGACCATAGTCATCTGAGTTTCAGCATCAATGTCGGCTCCATTGATTTGAGCCTCAGCGAGGTAACCCATGACCAACATCATGTGCTCCTTTACAGATGTCCCCGGTCACTGCTTACAGTTCAAGAGTTTTTGAAGCGCCCCTTGCCGCGTTGTTATGTCCTGGCCTCTAAACATATCTTCAAGGTTATCCAAGATCTGCTTCGTAGTCTCATAATCTTCATGTTGAGCCTACAACACATTATTCATGCTAGCCATAACATAGCAGTGGGCCTGATCATTTGCATCTTTCCAGCGATCGTATTAGTGGAATCTCCCATAGGTTTGGGAGGACAAGGAGTTGTCACCATAAATTCAGTTTCTCAAAAGAGAGGACGATATCCAAGTTCTGTTTCTAAGCATTATAATTCTCTCCAGTTCATAGGTTGTTGTCAAGTATCGAAGATAAAGCATTTTTGGACATTTTTAATCTACAATAAAGAATCATATACCAAACATAAGCAAACATATAATAATAATTTAGTAAGATAACACAATCATGTAAAAACATACAAATGTGTTTATGTGTCAAAACCTTGAAAATATCACAACCTTACAATGATAATTCCTAACTCAGAATTCAACAAGCTCCTAGGGGAGTCATGCCAAATTCAATTAGGAACACGGATCCTCTCCTAATTAATATATGCCATCCAGGACCCGTATGATCTAGCATATATTAATAATCGTTTCTTTGGCCATCAATTTTATTATCAGAGCTCCTAGGGGAGGTTAATAATAAAATTAACGTGAGTGCATAACCATCGTTTCAATATTTTATCCATGATTTATAATCACCACCTAGGGGTGTGCAACCATAAATCATGCTAAAATATCTTATCCTCTTAGAGATCCAATCTGGTACATGATAGAAATCCCTTCCTAGGGGTTGGAACCACCATGTTCTTCATATGGACCAATGATGGAGGCCATAGGTCCTCTCTTCGAAAATCTTCTCCCACTCAATCTTTTGAAATCAAGGTTTTATTTTAAGAACATGCATGAACAATTTTAATATGAGCGGCACTCCCTATTCTATATAATATGTTATCAATATACATGGCAAATCATATTATAATGTAGACAAGTAAAGCAATCAAGCAAAACTACAAGCAAAATAATAATAACTGTAATATTATGGTTCCATCCTAGAGAATAGAAAATAAAGATTACAAGAGAATAATCGAAACATTTTATCGATTCTTCATCCTTGAATCTCCAAGCTGTATCCTTCTTCATGCAATGCCCATCTTCAAGTTTCCAATCCCGTATGAATCGAATACTTCATATTTCCAGTCATATCTAAATTTAATATCTCTCAGAATTATCCCAAAAATAAAATTAAAACTGCAATGAAAAACTACACCTTTTTTGGAAAATTTTTTACCTCTTTACCGACAAGCCGATCTGGGTGATCAGCTTGCCAGTCATGACCCATCGGCTTACTAATCTTCACAGATCAGCCTACCGATTCATGACAGATCAGCTTACCAAACTAAAAGTTCGGCCTACCGCCAGAGCCACCTGATTTCTGCCTCACTGTCGACCTGTCGAACCTCACATCTGGCCTGCGGATCTACGATTATCGGCCTGCCGAACTAGTGGGTCGGCATGCTGACTGAGCAGAAATCACACTTTCCAAAAAATACAATTTTTAACGCAATTCATCAATTTTATTTTCAATAATTCAAACACATAAAATTAGAGACTCATGAAATACCTAGGAGCGTCATCATCCATCTTCTAGATCCGCCTACTAGATCCGTCTTCTCCGAATGATTATTTAATTACAAAATTCTTACAAATTTAAATTTAAATAATAATTCCTAAACGGAGATGATAGTCTGCCATCTAATTACATAAAAAACCGAGATATATATTCTAACCTCTAAGGAACCGTAATCGATATAAATAATTAAATATAATTTAATCAACTATAATTAATTAATAAACATTCACCACATAATCCATGACAACATAAAGTTATATAGAAACTTAGAGTGTTAACTCTCTATAAGATTAAATTCAAGCATAAAAGAGATTAAGATCACAAAATTTATACATATAGTATGATCTCAAACTTGCAAATTTATGTAAAAACCATGTCTCTTATACCAATTGTTGGAAAAATAGTACGTAGCGGAATTTTAAAAATTTTATATCAGATTATTTTTCAAAACATAAGTTTGACATGCTATATGCATAAATTAACTAGATCTTACTAACCTTTGAATGCCGAAGAACTCCCGCAATCCGTGAAGAGAAGTAACGTTCGAGAAGAGCCTCAACCAACTGGTCTTCTTTGCTATTCTCTATCCACGATTGGAGTGAGCGTGGGCTTACACATATAGCTCTTCCTCCAGGTGGCTCTCCTTCCAACAATTAAGATAACCCAAAGCTAGTGTTCGTGATTTGTGAACAAGAGCTCTCAGGGAGTTTCAGATTCTCACAGTAGAGTATCACTCTTAATCTCTGAATTGATCTAAATAACTTATGAGACTTACTCCTTATTTATAGAGGTTGAGATTAGGGTCAGTCCTTATCAAATAAGGTCTCAAAAATTCGAATCAAAATCAAATTTGGATTAATATTTGATGAAATTCGCATAAAAATGCGTAATCTTTTTTCCGCGCATCGGCAAGCCAATCTACCTAATCGGTCGGCTGAACTTGCCCCATCGGCAGGCTGAACTTGAGGATTGGCATGCCGAACTGCCAAAAAAAAACCTCAGCGAATCTTTTATTTTTCACCTGAGATTCTATAGGATAAAGTTTCAGTTTTAATTCAAATAACCCAATAAAGAAGTTATCTAAATAAAATAACTTTTTTTAGATTATCTATAGGAAAATAAATGAATTCCTAATAATTCTACAAGTTTATCTTGATCTAATTTATTCAAAAATTAAATCAACCGATATACAGATAAGAATTATCCGATCCTAATAATTCAACAAGTTTATCTTGAATTAATTTTATCACAAAATTAATTCAACCGATAAACAGATATGAATTATTTGATTCTTCTGAATTTCAACCAATCTAATAAATCTGACATAAGTCACCAATTATTGGAAAAGCATGCCGTATCGTTACAGGATGTTGTGAGCTAGCAAAGGGGACC
Organism: Artocarpus heterophyllus; assembly: GCA_025403435.1. Classification (NCBI taxonomy): domain Eukaryota; kingdom Viridiplantae; phylum Streptophyta; class Magnoliopsida; order Rosales; family Moraceae; genus Artocarpus; species Artocarpus heterophyllus. Next base: position 31,289,290 of record CM046342.1, on the reverse strand, counting down.
AAATGGACCTATATAGTTCAAACTCCCGATAATTACAAAACCCAATATCCCAGATATACATTTCATAATTATCAACTCCAACGCTACTCCACGAAAAGCTTGGAGCTGCACGCTTGAACTACATAGAATTACGAAGCCCGTATAACTAAGTCACCAAGATATATCATAGTGTATCGTATCCCTATAGGATTATCCATAATCGGCTTAAGGACAAGTTCTGTCTTACCTTCCTGATTATTTTTATCTTATGTTCCATTATCTCACCATCGGAAAACTTACCAACTAAAGACAGTATACCATTTGGTTACGCCTATGTATTCAAATGGTTAAGCGCTCCAGTTTTCCAATTACAAGATAACACATATAAGAGGATATCACTACTCCTAAAGAGGATCTATAGATTCCATATCTATGAATAGCAGGTCTATGCTATCAAGAGTTATGCCTCCAATGTACCAGCATGCATACCACTATTAAGATGTGGGTGTCACCCTTTGGTACTTCAAAAGACACAAGTCAAGACAACAAGCCTACTATTCATCTCAGGATTAAGATATAATACAAATGATTGTCTAAAGTGAATCTATTTGCAAGACAGAATTATTAATCCAAATCAATTCACTTTATGTCCCGATCCAACATATCGTCACCTATGACAATGTGCCAATGTTTCTATTCATGGAGCCCACCTCCGATGGTCAAAGACAAACCAGCTCCCAATAGGGATATAGACAACATAATAATCTTTACATGAATAAAGTGCCCAACTTTATTCCCTCAATTGCGGATCTTATGATTTAGACCGTCACCTTAAGAATTGTGTCTTCTGCATAATCTGTCCATCATATGCCCAATTCTTAAAGGTTTAGACTAACAGTCTCACACTTTTGTTTGCTTAACATACATTCAACAAATATGAACGTAAAGAGGACAAGATTTGGCATATAAACAATAAATATATTCTTTATTGATAAAAATATCTCCAAAAAACTTATTGTTGGAAAAAAAACAATGTGAGGTGCACAGCGGGAATTTTAAAATTTTTAACATCAGAGTATTTTTCTAAAACACAAGTTGGACATGCTATATGTATAAATTAAACAGATCTTACTAACCTTTGCATATCGAAGAACCTCTACAACCTGTGAAGAGAAGTAACGTTCCAGAAGAGCCTCAACCAACTAGTCTTCTTTGCTATTCTCTATCCATGATCAGAGTGAGTGTGTGCTCACACATACAGCTCTTCCACCGATGACTCTCCTTCCAACCATTCGAGAGAACCCAAAGCTAGTGTTCGTGATTTGTGAACAAAAGCTCTTAGGAAGTTTTCAAATGCTCACCAGAAGAGTATTACTCTTAATCTCTCAATTGATTTGAGTAACTCATGGGACTTACTCCTTTTATATAGCAATTGGTCCCAGGGTCAGTCCTTATCAGATTAGGTCTCAAAAACTCTAAACAGAATCAAGTTTGGATCAATATCTGATAAGATCTGCGTGAAAAAGCGTAATCTTATCTCTTGTTGATCGACAGGCCAAACAGGCCCCATCGGCAGGCCGAACACGTAGATCGGCAGGCCGAACTTCTGCGTAAATATCTCCGCGAATCTTTTATTTTCCACCCGAGATTCTATAGGATAAAGTCTCAGTTTTGATTCAAATAACCCAATAGAGAAGTTATCTGATCAAAACAAACTTTATCAAGATAATCTCTAAGAAAATAAATCAACTTACAATAATTCTACAAGTTTAACTTGATCTAATTTATCCAATTAAATCAACCGATAAAAAGACAAGAATTATCCGACCCCAATAATTCAACGAGTTTATCTTAAATTAATTTTATTACAAAATTAATTCAACCAATAAATAGACATGAATTATTTGATTCTTTCAAATTTTAAACCAATCTGATAAATCTGACATAAGTCACCAATTATTGAAAAAAGCACGGCGTATCGTTATAGGATTTTGTGAAATAGCAAAGGGGACCAAAATGGACCTATAAAGTTCAAGCTCACAATAATTATGAAACCCAATATCCCATATATACATTTCACAATTATCAACTCCAACGCTACTCTACTAAAAGCTTGGAGCTGCACTCTCGAACTTTATAGAATTACGAAGCCCGTATAGCTAAGTCTCCATGACATATCAAAGTATATCGTATCCCCATATGATAATCCATAATCAGCTTAAGAACAAGTTCTATCTTACCTTCCCGATTGTTTTTATCTTACGTTTCATTATCTCACCATTAGAAAACTTACCATCTAAAGATAGTATACCATTCGGTTACACCTATGTATCCCAATGGTTGAGCGCTCCAATTTTCCAATTACAGGATAACGCATATAAGAGGATATCATTACTCCTAAAGATGAGCTATGGATTCCATATCTATGAATAACAAGTCTACGCTATCAAGAGTCATACCTCCAACGTACCAGCATACACACTACAATTGAGATGTAGGAGTCACCCTTTGGTATATCAAAAGACACAAGTCGAGACAACGGGCCCGCTATCCATCTCAGGATTAAGATACAATACAAATGATTGTCTAAAGTGAATCAATTTGCCAAGACAGAATTGTTAATCCAAATCATTCACTTTGTGTCCCTATCCAACACATCGTCACCTATGACAACGTGCCAATGTTTCTATTCACAAAGTCCAACTCTGATGGTTAAGACAAACCATCTCCCAAGAGGGATATAGACAACATAACAATCTTTGCATGAATAAAGCGCCCAACTTTATTCCCTCGATTGCGGATCATATGTTTTAGACCGTCACCTTAAGAATCGTGTCTTCCACATAATCAGTCTATCATATGCCTAATTCTTAAAGGTTTAGACCGACAGTCTCAGACTACTATTTGCTTAACATACATTCAACAAATATGACCATAAAGAGGACAAGATTTGTTATACATAAATGAAGAAATTCTTTATTGATAAAAATGTCTCCAAAAACATATTATATTTTTACTCCTTAGGGCATACATGTCTAACAATCTCCCACTTGTACTAAGTGAGTAAATATAGCAAATTTCACATCCCAATAGCTTCCACATGCCTCTCGAAGACTCTCCCGTAAGTGTCTTCGTAAATGGATCAACTAAATTGTCCTCTGACGTGATCTTGCACACCGTGACATGCACGCCCTCAACGAAGTCCTTTATCACATGATACTTTCGATCAATATGCTTACTCTTCTTGTGAAATTTTGGTTCCTTAGCATTAGCTACCGCCGCACTGTTATCACAGTTCAGTGATATCGCCTTATCCGTACCTGGAACTACCACAAGATCCCCAAGGAACTTGCGGAGCCACACTACTTCTTTTGAAACATCACTAGCTACCACATACTCGGCCTCCATCGTTGAATCCGAAGTGCAATCTTGCTTTACACTTCTCCAACTAATGGCACCGCCACCCAGAGTAAACACAAACCCCGAAATCAATTTCCTAGAATCCAAATAGGATTGAAAATTCGAGTCAGTATATCCTAGAGGAGTCAGGTCCTCACCCGAATAGACAAGCATATACCCTCGAGTCCTTCTCAAGTACTTGAAAATATGCTTTATCGTAACCCAATGGTTTGGTCCTGGATCCACTTGAAATCGACTTACAATCCTGACCGCATAGCTAATATCCAGTCGTGTGCAAAGCATGGCATACATGAGACTACCCACTGCTGAAGCATAAGGCACCTTCTTCGTGTATTCTCTTTCTTCATAAGACTTTGGGGAGTCTTTCTTAGAAAGAGTAACTCCAGACCTAGATGGTTACCTACCTTTCTTGGAATCCTGCATTGCAAATCTCTTGAGAATTTTGTCTATGTAGCTAGCCTGTGACAAAGCTATCATTTTGTTCTTCCTATCTCGAAAGATCTGGATACCGAGAACAAAATTAGCCTCTCCTAAGTCCTTCATGTCAAATAGCTTGGTCAACCATAATTTGACTGATGACAACGCCCCAACGTCATTGCCAATTAGCAGAATGTCATCTACATAGGGCAGTAGAAAAACCACCTTCCCATCCTTAATGTGTTTGTAAACACATGGTTCATCCACATTTTGTGAGAACCCATAAGTCTTGATCACCTAATCAAATCTTATGTTCCAAGAATGAGAAGTCTGCTTAGGTCCATAAATTGACTTTAGCAGCTTACAAACCTTACCCTCTTGACCCGTGACCTTGAACCCGTCTGGCGGTTCCATATAAATGGACTCATTAAGTTAGCCATTTAGAAAAGCTGTCTTGACATCCATATGCCAAATCTCATAGTCGAGAGCGGCAACTATGGCTAAGAGAATTCAGGATGGACTTAAGCATGGCTATAGGCGAAAAGGTTTCCTCATAATCGATTCCTTCCTTTTGCGTATAACCCTTAGCTACCAGTCTAGCCTTAAAGGTTTCGACCTTTCCATCCACTCCTCTTTTCCACTTGTAGATCCACTTACACCCTATGATTTTTACCCCTTCGGGAAGATCCACAAGCTCCCAGACATTATTAGTCTCCATAGACTTCATCTTTGCGTTTATGGCCTCTGTCCAGAGTTTTGACTCAACATCCTCCATAGCTTCAGCGTAAGTATAAGGATCCCTATCATGTTCATCCAGTTTAGCCAAGAAGACCGCCCCATTGAACATATAACTTTCAGGTTGACGCCCGATGCTCCCACCACGTCGAAGCCCCGGAGATTGTTGTTTAAGTTTGTTCGGTTTTTCTACACTGATCGAAACGGTTTCATTCAGAACCTCCGGAGTGATCTGATCACTCCTTAACTCCTCAAGCACCACTTTGCTTTGAGGTTTAAAGTCGTCCATGTAACTCTCCTCAATGAAAGTTGCATTAGCAGAAATCATGACTTTATTTTCCTTCGGGTTATAAAAATAACCCCTTTTAGTCCCTTTTGGATATACTACAAGCACACAAACTTTCGAACGTGCTTCCAACTTATTCGGATCCTTAAACAGGACATGAGCCGGACATCCCCATATGCGAATATGGTTTAAGGATGTGTTCCTTCTTGTTCACAACTCGTGAGGAGTTTTAGGGACCGATTTTGAAGGCACATTGTTCAAAAGATAACATGCAGTTTGTAGTGCATATCCCCAAAAGGATAAAGGTAATGATGAATAACTCATCATGGACCTGACCATGTCCAACAAAGTCCTATTTCTTCTCTCCGCTACGCCATTCTACTGCAGAGTGCCCGGCGCAGTCAAATGGGATAAAATCTCATTCTCTAACAAGTGTCCCAAGTGCTCATTAGAAGGTATTCTCCACCTCGATCATATCGAAGTGCCTTTATGGGTCTACCTAATTGCTTTTCCACTTAAGCCCGAAACTCCCTGAACTTGTCAAAAGTTTCGCTTTTGCGGTGCATCAGGCACACATACCCATATCTTGAGTAATTGTCAATAAAAGTGACGAAGTACTCATACCCTCCTCGTGCCCGGATGTTCATCGGTCCGCAAACATCACTATGCACAAGTTCTAGAACCCCTTCGGCCCTATTGCCTTTAGACCCGTATGGTCTTTTGGTCATTTTACCCTCCAAACAAGATTCACATTGAGGTATAGATTCCACCTTTAAGTGACTTAAAGTTCCATCCCTTACCAACCTTTGAATCCTATTCAGGTTAATGTAACCAAGGCGCAAATGTCAAAGATAAGTCTTATTAGTGTGAAAAGTTTTAAGTCTTTTAGAGTTATTATCATTCATCTCAATATTAAGCAATAAGTCCATCTTAGGCTTGATAAAATATAGATTATTTTGCATCCATCCAGAACAGATAAAAGATTTGTTTTTACGAATCATGACTTTTTCATTAAAAGATACCACGTAGGAGTCTTTAAATAAACAAGATACATAAATTAAATTCCTTTTAAATTTAGGAACACAAAAACAATCTTGCAAAAATAAATTCCTATATTTATCAAAGTAAAGATGGACATCTCCCACTACTTCCGCTGAGACCAAGGATCCATCACCCATCCGAAGCGTGAAGTCTTCATGTAGCAGACTTCTCGTTTCTTTGAACCCTTGCAGAGAAACACAAACATGATTAGTTGTACCGAAATCTATGACCTAAATGTCACTGGATTCCTCAACCAAACAAGTTTCTAAATACAGAAGATCACACCTACCTCCTTTGGAAAAGAAGTCCATGCAATGCTTCTTTATATGCCTGACTTTACCATAGAAGAAGCACTTAAGCTTCTTTGGGTTCTTCTTCTTCTTCTTCTTACCCTTAGTATAAGCAGGAACAGAAGACTTCCCGTTCTCGGCCCGTTACTTCTTTCTATTCCCAAAATTAGAATTGGAACCAGAAGCAGCTACCATATTGGCCTCACCACCTGCAGGAGACTCCCTGATCAGCAGTTCAAACTCCTGTAACTGTTTCATTAATTCTGTCAAGGTCATATCCCGTCTATTGCTTAAATTAAATATAGCTCTAAACGGAATAAATTCCTTAGACAGAGTCTCAAAGACCATAGTTATATGAGTTTCAGCATCGATGTCGGCTCCATTGGTTTGAGCCTCAGCGAGGTAACCCATGACCAACATCATATGCTCCTTTACAAATGTCCCCGATCTCTATCTACAGTTTAAGAGTTTTTAAAGCGCCCCTTTCCGCTTTGTTATGGCCTGGCCTCCAAACATATCCTCAAGATTATCCAAGATTTGCTTCGTAGTCTCATAATCCTGATGTTGAGCCTGCAACACATTATTCATGTTGGCCATAACATAGCAGCGGGCCGAATCATTAGCATATTTCCAGCGGTCATACGCTTGGAATTGCTTATTAGATCAGTCTCCCATAGGCTCGGGAGGACAAGGGGTTGTCAGAACATATTTCAGTTTCTCAAAGGACAGGACGATATCCATGTTGGAAACAAAGTGCGCAGCGGAATTTTTAAAAATTTTTCATCAGAGTAATTTTGAAAACACAAGTTTGACATGTTATATGTATAAATTAAACAGATCTTACTAACCTCAGTGTGCCGAAGAACCTCCGCAACCTGTGTAGAGAAGTAACGTTCCAAAAGAGCCTCAACCAACTGGTCTTCTTTGCTATTCTCTATCCACAACCGGAGTGAGTGTGGGCTCACACGTACAGCTCTTCCACCGGTGACTCTCCTTCCAACCAATAGGGAGAACCCAAAGCTAGTGTTCGTGATTTGTGAACAAAAGCTCTCAGGGAGTTTTCAGATACTCACTAGAAGAGTATCACTCTTAATCTCTCAAATTGATCTGAGTAAATCATGAGACTCACTCCCTTTATATAGCTATTGGTCCTGGGGTCAGTCCATATCAGATTAGGTCTCAAAAAACTCGAAACAGAATCAAATTCAGATCAGTATCTGATAAGATCCGCATGAAAACACGTAATCTTATCTCCCGTTGATCGGCAGGCCGATCAGTTCCAGTTCGGCAGGCCAAACACGTCATCCTACAGGCCGAACTCCCGAGAAAAAATCTCCGCGAATCTTTTATTTTCCACCCAAGATTCTAAAGGATAAAGTCTCAGTTTTGATTCAAATAACCCAATAGAGAAGTTATCTGATCAAAACAAACTTTATCAAGATAATCTCTAAGAAAATAAATCAATTCACAATAATTCTACAAGTTTATCTTGTTCTAATTTGTCCAAAATTAAGACAACCGATAAACAGACAAGAATTATTTGATCGCAATAATTCAACAAGTTTATCTTGAACTAATTTCTCACAAAATTAATTCAACCGATAAACAGACATGAATTATTTGATTCTTACAAATTTTAAACCAATCTGATAAATTCGATATAAGTCACCAACTATTGGAAAAGCATGCCGTGTGTTATAGGATTTTGTGAGCTAGCAAAGGGGACCAAAATGGACCAATAAAGTTCAAGCTCATGATAATTATGAAACCCAATATCCCAGATATACATTTCACAATTATCAACTCCAACGCTACTCCACTAAAAGCTTGGAGCTGCACTCTCAAACTTTATAGAATTACGAAGCTCGTGTAGCTAAGTCTCCATGACATATCATAGTGCATCGTATCCCCATATGATAATCCATAATCGGCTTAAGGACAAGTTCTGTCTTACCTTCCCGATTATTTTTATCTTACGTTCCATTGTCTCACCATTAGAAAACTTACCATCCAAAGATAGTATACCATTCGGTTACACCTATGTATCCAAATGGTTGAGCGCTCCAGTTTTCCAATTAAAGGACAACGCATATAAGAGGATATCATTACTCCTCAAGAGGAGCCATAGATTCCATATCAATGAATAACAAGTCTACGCTATCAAGAGTCATGCCTCCAACGTACCGGCATGCATATCACTATAGAGATGTGGGAGTCACCCATTAGTACATCAAAAGACACAAGTCTAGACAACGGGCGTACTATTCATCTCAGGATTAAGATATAATACAAATGACATTCTAAAGTGAATCGATTTGCCAAGACAGAATTATTAATCCAAATCAATTCACTTTATGTCCCGATCCAACACATCGTCACCTATGACAGTGTGCCAATGTTTCTATTCACGGAGTCTAACTCCGATGGTCAAGACAAACCATCTCCCAGTAGGGATATAGACAACATAACAATCTTTACATGAATAAAGCGCCCAACTTTATTCCCTCGATTGCGGATCATGTGTTTTAGACTATCACCTTAAGAATCGCGTCTTCCGCATAATCATCCCATCATATGCCCAATTCTTAAGGTTTAGACTGATAGTCTCAGACTACTGTTTGCTTATCATACATTCAAAAAATATGAACATAAAGAGGACAAGATTCGGTATATACAAATGAATAAATTCTTTATTGATAAAAATGTCTCCAAAAACGTATTACATTTTTACTCCTTAGGGCATACATGTCTAACAATCTCCCACTTGCACTAAGTGAGTAATTATAGCAAATTTTGCATCCCCGTAGCTTCCACATGCCTCTCGAAGACTCTCCCAGTAAGTGTCTTCGTAAATGGATCAGTTAAATTGTCCTCTGACGCGATCTTGCACACCGTGACATGCCTGCCCTTAACGAAGTCCTTTATCACATAATACTTCCGATCAATGTGCTTACTCTTCTTGTGAAATCTTGGTTCCTTAGCATTAACTACCGCCGCACTGTTATCACAGTATAGTGATACCGCTTTATCCATACCAGGAACTACCTCAAGATCCCCAAGGAACTTGCGGAGTCACACTGCTTCTTTCGAAGCATCACTAGCCGCCACATACTCGGCCTCCATCGTTGAATCTGAAGTACAATCTTGCTTCGCACTTCTCCAACTGATGCCACCACTGCCCAGAGTAAACACAAACCCTGAAGTCGATTTCCTAGAATCCAGACAGGATTGAAAATCCAAATCAGTGTATCCTAGAGGAGTCAAGTCCTCACCCGAATACACAAGCATATACCCTCGAGTCCTTCTTAGGTACTTGAAAATATGCTTTACCGCAACCGATTGGTTCGGTCCTTGATCCGCCTGAAATCGACTTACAATCCCGACCGCATAGCTAATATCCGGTCGAGTGCAAACCATGGCATACATGAGACTACCTACTGCCGAAGCATAAGGCACCTTCTTCATGTATTCTCTTTCTTCATAAGACTTCAGAGAGTCTTTGTTAGAAAGAGTAATTCCAGACCTAGATGATTGCCTACTTTTCTTGGAATCTTGCATTGTAAACCTCTTGAGAATTTTATCTATCTAGCCGACTTGGGATAAAGTTATCATTTTGTACATCCTATCCTAAAAGATCTGGATAACGAGAACAAAATTAGCCTCACCCATGTCTTTCATGTCAAACTGCTTGGTCAACCATAATTTGACCGATGACAATGCCCCAATATCATTACCAATTAGCAGAATGTCATCTACATAGAGCAGTAGAAAAACCACCTTCCCATCCTTAATGTGTTTGTAAACACATGGTTCATCCACGTTTTGTGAGAACCCATAAGTCTTGATCACTTTATCAAATCTTATGTTCCAAGAATGAGAAGCCTGCTGAAGTCCATAAATAGACTTTAGCAGCTTACAAACCTTACCCTCTTGACCGGCGACCTTGAACCCGTCTGGTTGTTCCATATAAATGGACTCATCAAGATAGCCATTCAGAAAATTCATCTTGACATCCATCTGCCAAATCTCGTAGTCGAGAGCGGCAGCTATGGACAAGAGAATCCGGATGGACTTAAGCATGGCTACAGGCGAAAAGGTTTCCTCATAATCGATTCCTTCCTTTTGCCTATAACCCTTAGCTACCAGTCTAGCCTTAAAGGTTTCGACCTTTCCATCCACTCCTCTTTTCCTCTTGTAGATCTACTTACACCCTATGGGTTTTACCCCTTCGGGAAGATCCACAAGCTCCCAGACCCGATTAGTCTCCATAGACTTCATCACAATGCTCATGGCCTCTGTCCAGAGTTTTGAATCAACATCCTCCATAGCTTTTGCGTAAGTATAAGGATCCCTGTCATGTTCATCCGGTTCAGCCAAGAAGACCTCCCCATTGAACATATACCTCTTAGGTTGACGCCCGATCCTCCCACTACGCCGAAGCCCCTGAGGTTGTTGCTCAGGTTTGTTTGGTTTTTCTACACCGATCGGAATGGTTTCATTCGGAACCTCCGGAGTGAACTGATCACCCCTTAACTCCTCAAGCACCACTTTGCTTCGAGGTTTAAAGTCATCCATGTAACTTTCCTCAAGGAAAGTTGCATTAGTTAAAACCACGACTTTATTTTCCTTTGGGTTATAAAAATAACCCCCTTTAGTCCCTTTTGGATGTCCTACAAACACGCAAACTTCCGAATGTGCTTCCAACTTATTCGGATCCTTAAACAAGACATGAGCTGGACATCCCCATATGCGAATATGGTTTAAGGATGTCTTCCTTCTTGTCCACAACTCGTGAGGAGTTTTAGGGACCGATTTTGGAGGCACATTGTTCAAAAGATAACATGCGATTTGTAGTGCATATCCCCAAAAGGGTAAAGGCAATGATGAATAACTCATCATGGACCTAATCATGTCCAACAAAGTCCTATTCCTTCTCTCCGCTACGCCATTCTGCTGCGGAGTGCCCGGCGCTGTCAAATGGGATAAAATCCCTTTCTCTAACAAGTGTCCCAAGAACTCATCAGAAAGGTATTCCCCACCTCGATCAGATCGAAGTGCCTTTATGGGTCTACCCATTTGCTTTTCCACTTCAGCCCGAAACTCCCTAAACTTATCATAAGTTTCGCTTTTGTGATGCATTAGGTACACATACCCATATCTTGAGTGATCGTCAATAAAAGTGACGAAGTACTCATACCCTCCTCGTGCCCGGATGTTCATTGGTCCGCAAACATCACTATGCACAAGTTCTAGAACCCCTTCGGCCCTATTGCCTTTAGACCCGTATGGTCTTTTGGTCATTTTACCCTCCAAACAAGATTCACATTGAGGTATAGATTCCACCTTTAAGTGACTTAAAGGTCCATCCCTTACCAACCTTTGAATCCTATTCAGGTTAATATGGCCAAGGCGCAAATGCCAAGGATAAGTCTTATTAGAGTGAGAAGTTTTAAGTCTTTTTGAGTTATTATCATTTATCTTAGCATTAAGCAATAAGTCCATCTTAGGTTTGATAAAATATAGATTATTTTGCATCCATCCAGAACTGATAAAAGATTTGTTTTTACGAATCACCACTTTTTCAGTAAAAGATACCACGTAGGAGTCTTTAAATAAAGAAGATACAAAAATTAAATTCCTTTTAAATTTAGGAACATAAAAACAATCTCGCAAAAATAAATTCCTATAATTATCAAAATAAAGATGGACATCTCCCACTGCTTCCGCTGAGACCAAGGATCCATCGCCCATCCGAAGCGTTAAGTCTTCATGAAGTAGACTTCTCGTTTCTTTAAATCCCTGCAGAGAAACACAAACATGATTAGTTGCACCGGAATCTATGACCCAGATGTCACTGGATTCCTCAACCAAACAAGTTTCTAAATATAGAAGATCACACCTACCTCCCTTGGAAAGGAAGTCCTTGCAATGCTTCTTTATATGCCTGACCTTACCACAGAAGTAGCACTTAAGCTTCTTTGGGTTCTTCTTCTTCTTCTTCTTGCTCTTGGTTGCAGGAGGAATAGAAGACTTCCCACTCTTGGCCTGTTACTTCTTTCCATTCCCAGAGTTAGGATTGGAACCAGAAGCAGCTACCATATTGGCCTCACCACCAGCAAGAGACTCCCTAATCAGTAGTTCAAACTCCTGTAACTGTTTCATCAGTTCTGTCAAGGTCATATCCCGTCTATTGCTTAAATTAAAAGTAGCTCTAAACGGAATAAATTCCTTAGACAAAGTCTCAAAGACCACAGTCATCTGAGTTTCAGCATCGATGTCGGCTCCATTGGTTTGAGCCTCAGCGAGGTAACCCATGACCAACATCATGTGCTCCTTTACAGATGTCCCCGGTCTCTGTCTACAGTTTAAGAGTTTTCGAAGCGCCCCTTGCCGCATTGTTATGGCCTGGCCTCCAAACATATCCTCAAGATTATCCAAGATTTGCTTCGTAGTCTCATAATCCTGTTGTTGAGCCTGCAACATGTTGTTCATGCTAGCCATAACATAGCAGCGGGCCTTATCATTAGCATCTTTCCAGCAGTCGTACGCTTGGAATTGCTCATTACTTGAGTCTCCCGTAGGCTTGGGTGGACAAGGAGTTGTCAGAACATATTTTAGTTTCTTAAAAGAAAGGACAATGTCCAGGTTCCGTTTCAAATCGTTGTAATTCTCACCGGTTAATTGGTTTTTGTCAAGTATCGATGATAAAGCGTTTTTAGACATTTTCAATCTACAATAATTGAAAATATCACAACGATTGGAAACATAAGCAAACATAAGCAAACGTATATAATAATTTAGTAAGCAAACATACCAAACATAAGCAATTAACACAATCATATATAATAATTTAGTTGTCAGAATAATTTAGTTGTCAGAATCATATACCAAACATAAGCAAACATATATAATAATTTAGTAAGATAACACAATCATGTAAAATCATACAAATGTGTTTATGTGTCAAAACCTTGAAAATATCACAACCTTACAACGATAATTCCCAACTCAGAATTCAACAAGCTCCTAGGCGAGTCATGCCAAATTCAATTATGAACACGGTTACCCTCCTGATTAATATATGCCATCCAGGACCCGTATGATCCATCATATACTAATAATCGTTTCTTTGGCCATTAATTTTATTAACAGAGCTCCTAGGGGAGGTTAATAATAAAATTAACATGAGTGTATAACCACCGTTTCAATATTTTATCCATGATTTATAATCACCACCTAGGGGTGTGCAACCATAAATCATACTAAAATACCTTATCCTTTCAAAGATCCAATCTGGTACATGATAGAAATCCCTTCCTAGGGGTCGGGACCACCATGTTCTTCCTATGGACCAACGATGGAGGCCTTAGGTCCTCTCTTCGAAAACCTTCTCCCACTTAATCTTTTGAAGTCAAGGTTTTATTTTAAAATTCTGCATGAACAATTTTAATATGAGCGGCACTCCCTATCCTATATGACATGTTATCAATATACATGGTAAATCATATTATAATGCAGACAGGCAAAGCAATCAAGCAAAGCTACAAGCAAAATAATAATAACCGTAATATTATGGTTCCACCCTAGAGAATAGAAAACTAAGATTACAAGAGAATAATCAAGACATTTATTGATTCTTCATCCTTGAATCCTCAAGTTGTATCCTTCTTCATATAATGCCCATCTTCAAGTCTTTAATCTCGTATGAATCAAATACTTCATATTTCCAGTCATATCCAAATTTAATGTTTCTCAGAATCGTCCCAAAAATAAAATTAAAACTGCATCGTAAAAATTACACCTTTTCTGGACACTCGGCAGCTCTCGGTCGGCAGGCCGATCTGGGTGATCGGCTTGCTGGTCTTCCTCCATCGGCCTGCCGATTTGAAACATCAGCCTGTCGATCTATGCAGGTTCGGCCTACCGAACTGAAAGTTTGGCCTGCCAACAGAGCACCAATATTTCTGCCCCACTGTCGGCCTGTCGGACCATACGTCCGGCCTGTCGATCCGTGACCTCCGGCCTGCCGAACTGTGAGGTCCGACATGCCGACCGAGCAGAAAACCCTCAATCCAGAAAATACAATTTTAATGCAATTCATCAATTTTATTTTCAACAATTCAAAAACATAAAATTAGAGACTCAGGAAATACCTAGAGGCGCCATCATCAATCTTCTAGATCCGACTTCTTGATCCGTCTTCTCCGAATAATCATTTAATTACAAAATTTTTACAAATTAAAAATTAAATAACAATTCCTAAACGAAGATGATAGTCCGCCATCTAATTACATGAAAAACCTAGATACACATTCTAACCTCTAAGGAACCATAACCGGTATTAATTAATTAATAAATAATTAAACAACGATTTAATCAACCATAATTAATTAATAAACATTCACCACATAATCCATGACAACATATATATTATGTAGAAACCTAGAGTGCCATCTCTCTATAAAATTCAATTCAAGCATAGGAGAGATTAAGATCACAAAATTTATACATATAACATGATCACAAACTTGCAAATTTATGTAAAAACCTCAGCTCTGATACCAATTCTTGGAAACAAAGTGCGCAGTGGAATTTTTAAAAAATTTTCATCAGAGTAATTTCCAAAACACAAGTTTGACATGTTATATGTATAAATTAAACAGATCTTACTAACCTCTGTATGCCAAAGAACCTCCGCAACCTGTGTAGAGAAGTAACGTTCCAGAAATGCCTCAACCAACTGGTCTTCTTTACTATTCTCTATCCACAACCGGAGTGAGTGTAGGCTCACACGTACAGCTCTTCCACCGGTGACTCTCCTTCCAACCAATAGAGAGAACCCAAAGCTAGTGTTCGTGATTTGTGAACAAAAGCTCTCAGGGAGTTTTCAGATGCTCACTAGAAGAGTATCACTCTTAATCTCTCAAATTGATCTGAGTAAATCATGAGACTCACACCCTTTATATAGCTATTGGTCCTAGGGTCAGTCCATATCAGATCAGGTCTCAAAAAACTCGAAACAGAATCAAATTCAGATCAGTATCTGATAAGATTCGCGTGAAAACGCGTAATCTTATCTCCCGCTAATCGGCAGGCCGAACATTCTGATCGGCAGGCCAATCAGGCCAGTTCGGTAGGCCGAACACGTCATCCGGCAGGCCAAACTCCCGAGAAAAAATCTCCACGAATCTTTTATTTTCCACTCGAGATTCTAATGGATAAAGTCTCAGTTTTGATTCAAATAACCCGATAGAGAAGTTATCTGATCAAAACAAACTTTATTAAGATAATCTCTAAGAAAATAAATCAATTCACAATAATTCTACAAGTTTATCTTGTTCTAATTTGTCCAAAATTAAGACAACCGATAAACAGACAAGAATTATCTGATTGCAATAATTCAACAAGTTTATCTTGAACTAATTTCTCACAAAATTAATTCAACCGATAAACAAACATGAATTATTTGATTCTTACAAATTTTAAACCAATATGATAAATCTGACATAAGTCACCAATTATTGGAAAAGCACGCCGTGTCGTTACAGGATTTTGTGAGCTAGCAAAGGGGACCAAAATGGACCTATAAAGTTCAAGCTCATGATAATTATGAAACCCAATATCCCAGATATACATTTCACAATTATCAACTCCAACGCTACTCCACTAAAAGCTTGGAGCTGCACTCTTGAACTTTGTAGAATTACGAAGCTCGTGTAGCTAAGTCTCCAAGACATATCATAGTGCATCGTATCCCCATATGATAATCCATAATCGGCTTAAGGACAATTTCTGTCTTACCTTCCCGATTATTTTTATCTTACGTTCCATTGTCTCACCATTAGAAAACTTACCATTCAAAGATAGTATACCATTCAGTTACACCTATGTATCCAAATGGTTGAGCGCTCCAGTTTTCCAATTACAGGATAACACATATAAGAGGATATCATTACTCCTAAAGAGGAGCTATGGATTCCATATCTATGAATAACAAGTCTACGCTATCAAGAGTCATGCCTCCAATGTACCGGCATGCATACCACTATAGAGATGTAGGAGTCACCCATTGGTACATCAAAAGACACAAGTCTAGACAATGGGCCCACTATTCATCTCAAGATTAAGATACAATACAAATGACTGTCTAAAGTGAATCGATTTGCCAAGATAGAATTATTAATCCAAATCAATTCACTTTATGTCCCGATCCAACACATCGTCACCTATGACAACGTGCCAATGTTTCTATTCACGGAGTCCAACTCCGATGGTCAAGACAAACCATCTCCCAGTAGGGATATAGACAACATAACAATCTTTACATGAATAAAGCGCCCAACTTTATTCCCTCGATTGTGGATCATGTGTTTTAGACCATCACCTTAAGAATTGCGTCTTCCGCATAATCATCCCATCATATGCCCAATTCTTAAGGTTTAGACTGACAGTCTCAGACTACTGTTTGCTTATCATACATTCAACAAACATGAACGTAAAGAGGACAAGATTTGATATATATAAATGAATAAATTCTTTATTGATAAAAATGTCTCCAAAAACGTATTACATTTTTACTCCTTAGGGCATACATGTCTAACAAAAATACCTTATCCTTTCAGAGATCCAATCTGGTACATGATAGAAATCCCTTCCTAGGGGTCGGGATCACCATGTTCTTCCTGTGGAAGAGCTATACGTGTGAGCCCACACTCACCCCAGTTGTGGATAGAGAATAGCAAAGAAGACCAGTTGGTTGAGGTTCTTTTGGAGCGTTACTTCTCTACACAGGTTACGGAAGTTCTTCAACACACAGAGGTTAGTAAGATCTATTTAATTTATACATATAGTATGTCAAACTTGTGTTTTGGAAATTACTCTGATAAAAAAAATTTTAAATTCCGCTGCGCAATGTTTTTCCAACAACCTTACCCTCTTGACTCGTGACCTTGAACCTGTCTAGCTGTTCCATATAAATGGACTCATCAAGATAGCCATTTAGAAAAGCTGTCTTGACATCCATCTGTCAAATCTCGTAGTCAAGAGCGGCAGCTACAGATAAGAGAATCTGGATACACTTAAGCATGGCTACAGGTGAAAAGGTTTCCTCATAATCGATTCCTTCCTTTTGCGTATAACCCTTAGCTACCAGTCTAGCCTTAAAGGTTTTAACCTTTTCATCCATTCCTCTTTTCCTCTTGTAGATCCATTTACACTTTATGGGTTTTACCCCTTCGGGAAGATCCACAAGCTCCCAGACCTGATTAGTCTCCATGCACTTCATCTTTATGTTCATGGCCTCTGTCTAGAGTTTTGAATCAACATCCTCCATAGCTTCAGCGTAAGTATAAGGATCCCTGCCATGTTCATTTGGTTCAGCCAAGAAGACCTCCCCATTGAACATATACCTCTCAGGTTGACGCCCGATCCTCCCACTACGCCGAAGCCCCTGAGATTGTGTTTCAAGTTTGTTTGATTTTTCTATACTGATCGGAACAGTTTCATTTGGAACCTGCGAAGGGATTTGATCACTCCTTAACTCCTCAAGCACCACTTTGCTTCGAGGTTTAAAGTCGTCTATGTAACTTTCCTCAAGGAAAGTTGCATTCGTAGAAACCATGACTTTATTTTCCTTCGGGTTATAAAAATAACCCTCTTTAGTCCCTTTTGGATATCCTACAAACACGTAAACTTCCGAACATTCTTTCAACTAATTCGGATCCTTAAACAGGACATGAGCCGAACATCCCCATATGCGAATATGGTTTAAGGATGTCTTTCTTCTTGTCCACAACTCGTGAGGAGTTTTAAGGACCGATTTTGAAGGCACATTGTTCAAAAGATAACATGCAGTTTGTAGTCCATATCCCCAAAAGGATAAAGGTATTGATGAATAACTCATCATGGACCTTACCATGTCCAACAAACTGCTGCAACTGTTTCATCAGTTCTGTCAAGGTCATATCCCGTCTATTGCTCAAATTAAATGTAGCTCTAAACGGAATAAATTCCTTAGACAATGTCTCAAAGACCATAGTCATCTGAGTTTTAGCATCGATGTCAGCTCCATTGGTTTTTGTCAAGTATCGATGATAAAGTGTTTTTAGACATTTTTAATCTACAATAAAGAATCATATACCAAATATAAGCAAACATATCATAATAATTTAGTAAGATAACACAATCATGTAAAATCATACAAATGTGTTTATGTGTCAAAACCTTAAAAATATCACAACCTTACAACGATAATTCCCAACACAGAATTCAACAAGCTCCTAGGGGAGTCATGCCAAATTCAATCAGGAACACGGATCCTCTCCTGATTAATATATGCCATCCAGGTCCCGTATGATCTAGCATATATTAATAATCGTTTCTTTGGCCATTCATTTTATTAACAGAGCTCCTAGGGGAGGTTAATAATAAAATTAACGTGAGTGTATAATCATCGTTTCAATATTTTATCCATGGTTTATAATCATGACCTAGGGGTGTGCAACCATAAATCATGCTAAAATACCTTATCCTCTTAGAGATCCAATCTGGTACATGATAGAAATCTCTTCCTAGGGGTCGGGACCACTATGTTCTTCCTATGGACCAACGATGGAGGCCTTAGGTTCTCTCTTCGAAAACCTTCTCCCACTCAATCTTTTGAAATCAAGGTTTTATTTTAAAATTATGCATGAACAATTTTAATTTGAGCGGCACTTTCTATTCTTTATGACATGTTATCAATATACATGGCAAATCATATTATAATGCAGACAAGCAAAGCAATCAAGCAAAGCTACAAGCTAAATAATAATAACCGTAATATTATGGTTCCACCCTAGAGAATAAAAAACTAAGATTACAAGAGAATAATCTAGACATATATCGATTCTTCATCCTTGAATTCTCAAGTTGTATCCTTCGTCACATAATTCCCATCTTCAAGTCTCAATCCCGTATGACTCAAATACTTCATATTTCTGGTCATATCCAAATTTAATGTTTCTTAGAATCTTCTTAAAAATAAAATTAAAACTGCATTGAAAAAATTGCACCTTTTCTGGAAATTTTCCAGCTCTCGGTCGGCAGGCCGATCTGGGTGATCTGCTTGTCGGTCATGCTTCATCGGCCTACCGATTGAAAAAATTGGCCCACCGAACCGTAAAGTTTGGCCTACAGGTAGAGCCAGCCTATTTCTGCCCCACTGATGGCCTAGCGAACCACACATCCGGCCTGCCGATCTGTGACCATCGGTCTACCGAACTGAAGGTTTGGCATGCCAACCGAGTAGAAATCTCCATTCCAGAAAAATACAATTTTAATGCAATTCATCAATTTTATTTTTAACAATTCGAAAACATAAAATTAGAGACACAGGAAATACTTGGGTGTGCCATAATCGATCTTCTAGATCCGTCTTCTAGATTCATTTTTTTTGAATAATTATTTAATTACAAAATTCTTACAAATTTAAAATTAAATAACAATTCCTAGACGGAGATGATAGTTTGCCATCTAATTACATGAAAAACCTACATACATATTCTAACCTCTAAGGAACCATAACCGGTATAAATTAATTAATTAATAAATAGTAAAATAACAATTTAATCAACCATAATTAATTAATGAACATTCACCACATAATCCATGACAACATATAATTATATAGAAACCTAGAGTGCCAACTCTCTATAAAATTAATTTCAAGCATAGAAGAGATTAAGATCACAAATTTATACATATAGTATGATCACAAACTTGTAAATTTATCTAAAAACCTAGGCTCTGATACCAATTGTTGGAAAAAATAGTGTGAGATGCGCAGCGGGAATTTTTTTAAAATTTAAACATCAGAGTATTTTCCAAAACACAAGTTTGACATGCTATATGTATAAATTAAACGGATCTAACTAACCTTTGTGTGCCAAAGAACCTTCGTAATACGTGAAGAGAAGTAACGTTCCAGAAGAGCCTCAACCAACTAGTCTTCTTTGCTATTCTCTATCCACGACCGGAGTGAGTGTGGGCTCACACGTACAGCTCTTCCACCGGTGACTCTCATTCCAACCAATCGAGAGGACCCAAAACTAATGTTCGTGATTTGTGAACAAAAGCTCTCAGGGAGTTTTTAGATGCTCACCAGAAGAGTATCACTCTTAATCTCTCAATTGATCTGAGTAACTCATGAGACTTACACCCTTTATATAACGATTGGTCTTGGGGCCAGTCCTTATCAGATTAAGTCTCAAAAACTCGAAACAGAATCAAGTTTGGATCAATATATAACAAGATCCATGTGAAAATGTGTAATCTTATCTCTCGCTGATCGGCAAGCCGAACAGGCCCCATCGGTAGGCTGAACTGCCGCGTAAATATCTCCGCGAATCTTTTATTTTCCACGCGAGATTCTATAGGATAAAGTCTCAGTTTTGATTCAAATAACCCAATAGAGAAGTTATCTGATCAAAAAAAACTTTATCAAGATAATCTCTAAGAAAATAAATCAATTTACAATAATTCTACAAGTTTAACTTGATTTAATTTATCCAATTAAATCAACCGATAAACTGACAAGAATTATCAGATCCCAAAAATTCAACAAGTTTATCTGAAATTAATTTTATTACAAAATTAATTCAACCAATAAATATACATGAATTATTTGATTCTTTCAAAATTTAAACCAATATGATAAATCTGACATAAGTCCCCAATTATTGAAAAAGCACGCCGTATCGTTGCAGGTTTTTGTGACCTAGCAAAGGGGACCAAAATGGACCTATAAAGTTCAAGCTCTAGATAATTATGAAACCCAATATCCCAGATATACATTTCATAATTATCAACTCTAACGCTACTCCACTAAAAGCTTGGAGCTGCACTCTCGAAATTTATAGAATTACGAAGCCCGTATAGCTAAGTTTCTATGACATATCAAAGTGTATCGTATCCCCATATGATAATCCATAATCAGCTTAAGGACAAGTTCTGTCTTACCTTCTCTATTATTTTTATCTTACGTTCTATTATCTCACCATTAGAAAACTTACCATCCAAAGATAGTATACCATTCGGTTACACCTATGTATCCAAATGGTTGAGCGCTTCAGTTTTTCAATTACAGGATAACGCATATAAGAGGATATCATTACTCCTAAAGAGGAGCTATGGATTCCATATCTATGAATAACAAGTATACGCTATCAAGAGTCATGCCTCCAACGTACCAGCATGCATACTACTATTGAGATGTGGGAGTCACCCTTTGGTACATCAAAAGACACAAGTCGAAACAACGGGCCCACTATCCATCACAGGATTAAGATACAATACAAATGATTATCTAAAGTGAATCGATTTACTAAGACAGAATTATTAATCCAAATCAATTCACTTTGTGTCTTGATCTAATCATCGTCACCTATGACGACGTGCCAATATTTCTATTCACGGAGTCCAACTCTAATGGTCAAGACAAACCATCTCCCTTTAGGGATGTAGACAACATAACAATCTTTGCATGAATAAAGCGCCCAACTTTATTCCCTCGATTGTGGATCATATGTTTTAGACCGTCACCTTAAGAATCATGTCTTCTGCATAATTAGTCCATCATATGCCCAATTCTTAAAGGTTTAGACTGACAGTCTCAGACTACTATTTGCTTAACATACATTCAACAAATACGAACGTAAAGAGGACAATATTTGGTATCTATAAATGAATAAATTCTTTATTGATAAAAATGTCTCCAAAAACGTATTACATTTTTACTCCTTAGGGCATACATGTCTAACAAAAATACCTTATCCTTTCAGAGATCCAATCTGGTACATGATAGAAATCCCTTCCTAGGGGTCGGGATCACCATGTTCTTCCTATGGACCAACGATGGAGGCCTTAGGTTCTCTCTTCGAAAACCTTCTCCCACTCAATCTCTTGAAATCAAGGTTTTATTTTAAAATTATGCATGAACAATTTTAATATGAGCGGCACTTCCTATTCTATATGACATGTTATCAATATACATGGCAAATCATATTATAATGCCGACAAGCAAGACAATCAAGCAAAGCTACAAGCAAAATAATAATTACCGTAATATTATGGTTCCACCTTAGAGAATATAAAACTAAGATTACAAGAGAATAATTGAGACATATATTGATTCTTCATCCTTGAATCCCCAAGTTGTATCATTCTTCATGTAATTCTCATCTTCAAGTCTTCAATCCCGTATGAATCAAAGATTTCATATTTTCGGTCATATCCAAATTTAATGTTTCTTAGAATCGTCTCAAAAATAAAATTAAAACTGCACTGCAAAAATTGCACCTTTTTTGGAAAATTTACAACTCTCGGTCGGCAGGTCGATCTGGGAGATCGGCCTGTCAATCATGCTCCATCGACCTGTTGGTCAAAAAGATCGACCTGTCGACCCATGAAAGTTTGGCCTGCCGACAAAGCCAGCCGATTTTTGCCCCACTAATGGCCTGTCGAACCAGACGTCTGGCCTGCCGATTTGTGACCATCGGCCTGTCGAACTATGATGTTCGGCATGTGACCGGGCAAAAATCTCCATTCCAGAAAATACATTTTTAACGCAATTCATCAATTTTATTTTCAACAATTCAAAAACATAAAATTAGAGACTCAAGAAATACCTGGGTGCGCTATCATCCATCTTCTAGATCCGCCTTCTAGATCTGTCTTCTAGATCCATCATTTTTGAATAATTATTTAATTACAAAATTCTCACAAATTTAAAATTAAATAACAATTCTTAGGCGGAGATGATAGTCCACCATCTAATTACATGAAAAACCTAGATACATATTCTAACCTCTAAGGAACCATAACCGGTATAAATTAATTAATTAATAATTAATTAAATAACAATTTAATCAACCATAATTAATTAGTGAACATTCACCATATAATCCATGACAACATATAATTATATAGAAACCTAGAGTGCCAACTCTCTATAAAATTAAATTCAAGCATTGGAGAGATTAAGATCACAAACTTATACATATAATATGATCACAAACTTGTAAATTTATGTAAATCCTTTGGCTCTGATACCAATTGTTGGAAAAAAAACAATGTGAGGTGCGCGGCGGGAATTTTAAAAATTTTAACATCAGAGTATTTTTACAAAACACAAGTTTGACATGCTATATGTATAAATTAAACAGATCTTACTAGCCCTTGTGTATCGAAGAACCTCCGCAACCTGTGAAGAGAAGTAACGTTTCAAAAGAGCCTCAACCAACTAGTCTTCTTTGCTATTCTCTATCCACGATCGGAGTGAGTGTGGGCTCACACGTACAGCTCTTCCACCGGTGACTCTCCTTCCAACCAATCGAGAGAACCCAAAGCTAGTGTTCATGATTTGTGAACAAAAGCTCTCAGGGAGTTTTCAGATGCTCACCAGAAGAGTATCACTCTTAGTTTCTCAATTGATCTGAGTAACTCATGAGACTTACTCCCTGTATATACCGATTGATCCTGGGGTCAGTCCTTATCAGATTAGGTCTCAAAAACTCTAAACAGAATCAAGTTTGGATCAATATCTAATAAGATCTGCGTGAAAAAGCGTAATCCTATCTCTCGCTGATCGACAGGCAGAACACCTGATCGATAGGCCGAACAAGCCCCATCGGCAGGCCGAACACGTAGATTGACAGGCCAAACTGCCGCATAAATATCTCGGTGAATCTTTTATTTTCCACCCGAGATTCTATAGGATAAAGTCTCAGTTTTGATTCAAATAGCCCAATAGAGAAGTTATCTGATAAAAAAAAACTTTATCAAGATAATCTCTAAGAAAATAAATCAATTCACAATAATTCTACAAGTTTATCCTGATTTAATTTATCCAATTAAATCAACCGATAAACAGTCAAGAATTATCCGATCCCAAAAATTCAACAAGTTTATCTTAAATTAATTTTATTACAAAATTAATTCAACTAATAAACAGACATGAATTATTTGATTCTTTCAAATTTTAAACCAATCTGATAAATCTGACATAAGTCACCAATTATTGAAAAAAGCACGCCGTATCGTTACAGGATTTTGTGAGCTAGCAAAGGGGACCAAAATGGACCTATAAAGTTCAAGCTCATGATAATTATGAAACCCAATATCCCCAATATACATTTCACAATTATCAACTCCAACGCTACTCCACTAAATGCTTGGAGCTGCACTCTCGAACTTTATAGAATTACGAAGCCTGTATAGCTAAGTCTCTATGACATATCAAAGTGTATCGTATCCCCATATGATAATCCATAATCAGCTTAAGGACAAGTTCTGTCTTACCTTCCCGATTATTTTTATCTTACGTCCCATTATCTCACCATTAGAAAACTTACCATCCAAAGATAGTATACCATTCGGTTACACCTATGTATCCAAATGGTTGAGCGCTCCAGTTTTCCAATTACAGGATAATGCATATAAGATGATATCAATACTCCTAAAGAGGAGCTATGGATTCCATATCTATGAAAAACAAGTCTACGCTATCAAGAGTCATGCCTCCAACATACCGACATGCATACCACTATTGAGATGTGGGAGTCACCCTTTGGTACATCAAAAGACACAAGTCGAGACAACGGGCCCACTATCCATCTCAAGATTAAGATACAATACAAATGATTGTCTAAAGTGAATCGATTTGCCGAGACATAATTATTAATCCAAATCAATTCACTTTGTGTCCCGATTTAACACATCGTCACCTATGACAAGGTGCCAATGTTTCTATTCACGGAGTCCAACTCCGATGGTTAAGACAAACCATCTCTCAATAGGGATATAGACAACATAACAATCTTTGCATGAATAAAGCGCCCAACTTTATTCCCTCGATTGCGGATCATATGTTTTTGACCGTCACCTTAAGAATTATGTCTTCCGCATAATCAGTCCATCATATGCCCAATTCTTAAAGGTTTAGACTGACAGTCTCAGACTACTGTTTGCTTAACATACATTCAACAAATATGAACGTAAAGAGGACAAGATTTGATATATATAAATGAATAAATTCTTTATTAATAAAAATGTCTCCAAAAACGTGTTACATTTTTACTCCTTAGGGCATACATGTCTAACAATCTCCCACTTGCACTAAGTGAGTAAATACAACAAATTTTGCATCCCCATAGCTTCCACATGCCTCTCGAAGACTCTCCTAGTAAGTGTCTTCGTAAATGGATCAGCTAAATTGTCCTCTGAAGCGATCTTGCACACCGTGACATCCCCGCCCTCAACGAAGTCCTTTATCACATGATACTTTCAATCAATATGCTTACTCTTCTTGTGAAATCTTGGTTCCTTAGCATTAGCTACCGCTACACTGTTATCACAGTTCAGTGATACTGCCTTATCCATACCAGGAACTACCTCAAGATCCCTAAGGAACTTGCAGAGCCATACTGCTTCTTTCGAAGCGTCACTAGCTGCCATATACTAGGCCTCCATCGTTGAATCTGAAGTGCAATCTTACTTCGCACTTCTCCAACTGATGGTACAGCTGCCCAGAGTAAATACAAATCCCGAAGTCGATTTCCTAGAATCCAGACAGGATTGAAAATCTAAGTCAGTATATCCTAGAGGAGTCAGGTTCTCACTCAAATATACAAGCATATACCCTCGAGTCCTTCTCAGGTACTTGAAAATATGCTTTACCGCAACCCAATGGTTCGGTCTTGGATCTGTCTAAAATCGACTTACAATCCCGACCACATAGCTAATATCTGATCATATGCAAAGCATGGCATATATAAGACTACCCACTGCTGAAGCATAAGGCACCTTCTTCATGTATTCTCTTTCTTCATAAGACTTTGGAGAGTCTTTCTTAGGAAGAGTAATTCTAGACCTAGATGGTTGCCCACTTTTCTTGGAATCCTGCATTGCAAATCTCCTGAAAATTTTATCTCTGTAGCCAGCCTGTGACAAAGCTATCATTCTGTTCTTCCTATCCCGAAAGATCTAGATACCGAGAACAAAATTAAGCTCTCCTAAGTCCTTCATGTCAAACTTTTTGGTCAATCATAATTTGACCGATGACAACGCCCCAACGTTATTGCCAATTAGTAGAATGTCATCTACATAGAGCAGTAGAAAAACCACCTTCCCATCCTTAATGTGTTTGTAAACACATGGTTCATCCACATTTTGTGAGAACCCATAAGTCTTGATCACATGATCAAATCTTATGTTCCAAGAACGAGAAGCCTACTTAAGTCCAATTGACATTAGCAGCTTACAAACCTTACCCTCTTGACTCGTGACCTTGAACCCGTCTTGCTGTTCTATATAAATGGACTCATCAAGATAGCCATTTAGAAAAGTGGTCTTGATATCCATCTGTCAAATCTCGTAGTCGAGAGCAGCAGCTATGGATAAGAGAATCCGGATGGACTTGAGCGTGGCTATAGGCGAAAAGGTTTCCTCATAATCGATTCCTTCCTTTTGCGTATAACCCTTAGCTACTAGTCTAGCCTTAAAGGTTTCGACCTTTCCATCTACTCCTCTTTTCCTCTTGTTGATCCACTTACACCCTATGGGTTTTACCCCTTTGGGAAGATCCACAAGCTCCCAGACATGATTAGTCTCCATAGACTTCATCTCTACATTCATGGCATCTGTCCAGAGTTTTGAATCAACATCCTCCATAGCTTCTGCGTAAGTATAAGGATCCCTTTTATTTTCATCTGGTTCAGCCAAGAAGACCTCCCCATTGAACATATACCTTTCAGGTTGACGTCCGATCCTCCCACTACGCCGAAGCCCCTGAGATTGTTGTTCGAGATTGTTGTTCAAGTTTTTTTTTGTTTTTCTACACTGATCGGAATGGTTTCATTTAGAACCTCCGAAGTGATCTGATCACTCCTTAACTGCTCAAGCACCACTTTGCTTTGAGGTTTAAAGTCGTCTATGTAACTCTCCTCAAGGAAAGTTGCATTAGCAGAAATCACGACTTTATAAGCAGAAAATTACACCACGTGGCAAAATTCCTATAGTGGAGTTAACGTTTGGAAAAATATTTAAAATATTATAAAAATAACAAAAGTTAGGTAATAATTATTAATAATGTCAAATTTTATACTATATAATTATATAATAATTGGAGTTATTCTTGCAAATGGTCCTTGAGAATTAGCCTCAGTCTTACTTTAATTCTTACCATTTAGAAACTCTTACTTTGATCCCTAAACTTTGACTTGTTGTAGTTTTGATCTCTCTTTTAGTTAGGTATTAAATATTTAATAGAAAATTTTTAAAATATCTGATTGTTAATTTATTACTTTAGGTAAGTTGAATTTTTTAAAAACCAGTATATTACATATATACATGTTGGATATGTATGCCCTAAAGAGTAAAAATGTAATATGTTTTGGAGACATTTTATCAATAAAGAATTTATTTATTATTTATATACCAAATTTGTCCTCTTTATGTTCATGTTTGTTGAATATTTGTTAAGCAAACAATAGTCTGAGACAGTTAATTTAAACCTTTAAGAATTAGGGATATGATGGACAGATTATGTAGAAGACATGATTTTTTTGGTGATGGTCTAAATCATAAGATCCACAATCGAGGGAATAAAGTTGAGCGCTTTATTCATGCAAAGATTGTTAAGTTGTCTATATCTCTAACGGGAGATAGTTTGTCTTGGCTATTAGAGGTAGTCTCCATGAATAGAAACACTGGCACATTGTCATAGGTGATGATTTGTTGGATCATGACATAAAGTGAATTGATTTGGATTAGTAATTCTATCTTGGCAAATTGATTCACTTTAGACAATCGTATGTATTGTATCTTAATCCTGAGATGAATAGCGGGTCCGTTGTCTTGACTTCTATCTTTTGATATGCCAAAGCGTGACATCCATATTTTAATAGTGGTACGCATGTCGGTACATTGGAGGCATGACTCTTAATAGCGTAGACCTATTATTCATAGATATGGAATCCATAACTCCTCTTTAGGAGTAGTTGATATCCTCTCATATACGTTATCTTGTAATTAGAAAACTAGAGCGCTCAACCATTTGGATACATAGGCGTAATTGAATGGTATACCATATGTAGATGGTAAGTTTTCTGATGGTGTGAAAATGGAATGTAAGATAAAAATAATCGGGAAGGTAAGACAGAATTTATCCTTAAGCCAATTATGAATAATTCTATAAGGATACGATACATCATGATATGTCATGGAGACTTAACTATACGAGCTTCATAATTCTATATAGTTCGAGAATGCAGCTCTAAGCTTTTAGTGGAGTGGCGTTAGAGTTGATAATTATGAAATGTATATATGGAATATTGGGTTTCATAATTATCGGGAGCTTAAACTATATAGGTCTATTAGGTCCCCTTTGCTCGCTCATAATAAATCCTATAATGACACAGCGTGCTTTTCCAATAATTGGTGACTTGTGTCAAAATATCAGATTGACTGAAATTCGATATGTTTAAATAATTCATGTTTGTTTATCGGATTGAATTAATTTTTGTGAGAAATTAATTCAAGATAAACTTGTTGAATTATCGAGATCAGATATTTCATGATTGTTTATCGGTTAAATTAATTTTGAATAAAATTAATTTAAGATAAACTTGTTGAATTATTAAGAATATTTATTTTCCTAGAGATTATCTAAATAGGACTGCTTTCATCAGATCTTTATTGGGTTATTTGAATTAAAACTGAGGCTCTATTCTGAGAATCTCAGGTGGGAAATAAAGATTCGCAGGGATCATTTATTGTTGCTTCAGTAGGCCGATCTTCTAGTTCAGCTTGCCGATGGAGCAAGTTCGGCAGGCCGATCCAGCAGTTCGGCCTGCAGACCAAGCGTTGAATAAATCTCGTGTTTCCATCAGATTTTATCAGATATTATTTCTGATTTGATTCTGATTCGAATTTTTGAGGCTTTAACTAATAAAGACTGACTCTTGGGCCCAACCTCTATATAAAGAGGAGTGAAAGTCATTGTTATTTAGATCCGTTGAGAAATTTAAAGTGAGACTCTGTAACTTCCTGAGAGCTATTGTTCACACATCACTAACCATAGCTTTGAGTTTTCTCAATTGGTTAGAAGGAGAGTCGCCTGGTGGAAGAGTTATATGAGTGTGCCCACACACACACCAGTCGTGGATAGATAATAGAAAAGAAGGCCAATTGGTTGAGGTCCTTCTAGAACGCACATCTCTTCATAGACTGGGGAGTTTTTTGGCATTTACAAGGTTAGTACGATCCGATTAATTTATGCATATAGTGTGTCAAACTTGTATTTTAGAAAATACTCTGGTATAAAAAATTTTAAAATTTCGCTGTGTACTGTTTTTCTAACAAGACGTATATATGTAAATTGAATTTTTAATACCTGTATATTGTACACACACATACATACATATAGTAAAAAAATATTAGCTATACAATTATCTAGTACAATGTATATATCCACTTAATGATACACATTTTTATAAACTATAATGCTTAGCATGTAATCTAAATTGCACAATTATTCAATATTTATATGCTAGCATTAAAAATTTATCTTATCTTTTTTTTTAAATCAAAATTCATTTGACTAACAATATAATAACATTGTTTTTGTATCAATTAGATGCATTAAAACCATTATATTTTAGTTTCTTGTTTTAGATTTTTTAAACTTTGATCCTTGATAACTCTTAGCTAATTGAGAAACCGAAAAAGAAATAAAATAATAGTTAAGAAACGAAAGTGAGACATCTTTAAAAATTTTACATTAAATATTTAATACCTAACTAACGAGAAGACTGAACTGAAATAAAGTAATATATTAAGAATCAAAATAAGACTATTTAAAAGTCAAGGACTAAAGTGTGATTGTAAGTAAACCTTAAAAATTTTATATGGAATTATCCTTAATTATTGATGACATGAATTTTTATTATTCTTGTAATATTTTGAAATTTTTTTTGTATTTTAACTTTATGTAGATGTATAGATCTATAATTGAACTAAATCATATTAGTATTTGATTAACAAACAAATTGGAGTTAATTGGGCCTTAAATCACTGTTTTAGGTCCTAAACAGGGTTCAAAACTAAAAATTGGTCAAGAGAAATTGTTAGTCGGAGGTAATAGCAAGAATTACAAGCTTAAAATCAAAGAAATAAAAATGCTAAATAAAAATACCACACCAAAACTTATAATGTTTCACTAAATTTGAGCTACGTCCACTATTGGGAGTTTCATCACTAGTTGATGAAAATCTAGTACAAGTATAACAATTTCTAGGAATTTTAAGGAAGAATCAAGAACATAAACAAAAATGCTATTGCTTGATCTAAATACTATGGTGCTTGTGGATGGGAATATGTATCTAAATCTATAACCCCTTTAGATGGGGTTCTAAGCCTATTTATAGAGGCCAGACTCAACATATTTAAGTTCCCGTGTAGAGAATAGTGGCCTTGAGCAATCAAAAGGAAGGTGAGACATGTGCTGAATAATCATTGTCCCTACGTTTAGGTCCTACTCAAATTGGGTAACTACTTATTTCATGAATTATAACCCCTTTTTGGCGGTTACTCACACTATTTCAACTGATCTCTATACAAGTCGAGCACTTCTATCCTAATGACCATAAAGGCAGGGTGGATCGAATTTTTTGTTGATCAAGATGAACACTTCAAGCTCTTGATAAATGTTCACAGAATTGGGCTTGTTGGGCTCAACACATGAGTTGGACTTCAAGTAGGCTTGGCCCAACTGTTGGGCCGATGATTTAGGCTTCTTCAAATTAGACCTCAACACTTCATCATTGAAATTTTATTATATGTTAAAAAAGCTTAGATGTAGAGTTTGATTTCACTCCCCTCAAATTCCAATAGAAAATTAAAAATATAATATTGAATACAACAAGTAAACATTGTCCTTTTTTGCCACCTTTCTCTTATCTTTTTCTCCTTATAAAAGAAGCGATTAGTAAATTATAAGTCCGCATGGAGTTTATCCAAACAAAAGAGAGAGAGAGAGAGAGAGTAAAATGCAAGATAGTATGGCAGTGCTACAGGCTTTATCTGATTTCAACATCACCATATGATAACGACCCCCTACAATGTATGTGAACTTCATACTCTTTCTTTTCTTTTTATGTAATTTAACTTCCTTTTTATCACCAATAAAATTTCTTTTTTCTGTAAAATGAAATTTAACTTCACACACTTATACAACGCAATCATTTGGTTTCATAAAAAAATATATATAACAAAATCAAAGTATTGATTTGAACTATCATTTAACTCACTATTTCTTTTTTCTCCACTACCTTGCAATAACTTAGCTGAAAAGATTTGGCCACAATAAAAGTTATGATTTTATTCATTGAAAAAAAAACAAAGAAAAAGTCGGACAAAACAAGCAAGGACAACATGAATTTGAACGGTAGTTTAGAGATATCGATAGATATGGCTAGCGTGGAGGGAGCGAAAGGAGTTAATTTCTCCCATATTTGGCAAAAGTGGTGAGAACTACTTTTTCAATTATAAATAGTGTAAAGCTCTCACATGCTATAGTAATAATAAAAAAAATTGCTACAATATAAAGCTCTCACATGCTACAGCAAAAGTGGTTCTAACCAATGATTTCCACCATCTTTCCAATTCAAAGTCCAAAATATAAGATTCGGGACGGGATTAGGATTGGGATCAATTTGCGTTAATGTGGGAGTGAGAGTACTGGATTGCGGCACTCCAATCACAAACAACAAAAGCCGGCAATGGGGATAGATGTGTAAAGCGTGAATTGTGATGCCTTCGAGTTTGACTATCCCTCTCTGACTGTCGCGTTCGATGGATTGAAATCTAGTGACTTTGGTCTCACCGTCAGTCAGCCTACACCACCTAATTAGAAATCCCTTTGCTTAATTTTCAAACTTAAACTGCTTAAGATCTAACACAATTTTGATTTTTTGAAGGGACTAAAAAAAAAAATGCTTTTCTTGACCTTTTCTTTTTGAGGTTGAAAATGCTTTTCTTGACTCACCTCTAAGGTAATATAATGTGCAAATTATCCACTAGATTTGTTACTATAGGTTTGACTACAAATTTGGATGGTGTCTTAGTCGCTTATGAGGCAAAAGCAAGTTCTAGCCTATTTGAAATGGCTTAAAAAAGTTGTTTTTAGTTTATTTACTACAAAATCTGTTATTTGATAAACTAAAAACTAAAATAAACTTTTAAAGTAAATGTCAGACGGTTCAAGGTGTAAAGATAAGTCATGCTTTTAATGAAACAAATAATGCAAACTATTCTTTGATTTGTTTTGCTCTTTTATAGATGATGAGTTCATTTGGCTGAAGAATCTCTTCTACGTAAACTATTATTGTACCCGACGCTTTAATTAGTTATAATAGTTTTCAATTGTAGCAAAGAAATGTTAATGGGAGTAGGGACACACGCCATCCTCACATTTTGGAACATTTGCTTTTATCCTTATCTATTAGCTAAATTTCAATGGTGCTTTGTCTTTTAAAAAAAAATTATAACCATATTGAAAGGGTAATTGGCAGATTAGTAACAAATTATTTAATAAATGACATTTTAGTCTTTATATTTTTAATTTAAACAATTAAGTATCCAAATTTTTAATTTCTTTATAGTGTTGGTAAAATTGCTGACAAACCCTACATTTTTAATCGATTTGATTTGATTTGTACGTGAGTATCACTTGGACTAATTTTGTCACAAATCTAATAATATAACCTCCTAAAGATTAAATAACTCAAAGGAAAAAGAGAAATTGCAACATGTATCATTTTCCATAAACTTATGGAAGCAAATAAAATATTTTTAAAAATTGAAAAAAAAAAACAGTTTGAAGATTTTCCCTTAAAATCCTTAATCTACTTCTCTCTCTATCCCTCTTCTCTATGAAGAAGAAGAGGAGAAAAGATGTTGCCATGACCTCCTGACAAACCCACCATCAACGTCTCACCATAAACTCATTATCGCCAACTCATAAGGAGCTCATGTTGCTGTCGTCAGCATCAAAGAGAGAGATGGAGGAGGAGAAAGATAAGGTTTTCTAATTTAAGGATTAGACTTTCAAATTTTGGGTGATTTAAGAGTGTAATAGATCTGATTTACAAATTTATTTTGTTATTTACTATCTTTTTAAAAATATTATGCGATTAATTTTAATTGGTTTTTCAAATGTGTTATTTTCCTCTTTCTCCCCCCGAGGAAAAAAACCCAAATAGAAAAATTGATAATATCTCAAGAATTCATCATTCAAAGAAAAAAAGAATTCATCATTTAAAGAAAATAAATCCTAAAGTCTCAAAATTTCAAATCCTAAATCTTATTTAAAGTTTTTCAATCCAAACTTCAAATCGTTCACAAAGTAATCCTTAAATGTTTACCCTCTCTCAATCAACAGATGATTTCGAACAAAGAATTGACAAAAATAATTGACAATAAAAAAATCTAAAAATTTTGATTTTTCATATTTTTAGATTATTTTCCTTTTTTTTTTTCTCTTAAGGGTATTAGGCTAAGTGACACATGGCACCCCTTAATTTTTTTCTTTTTTTTAAACATATAGTGGTTTTAATTTTAATATAGTTGGTATGTGTATAAATTAGATTTGACCCCTTTAAATTAATAGTTCTCTACGCGTTAGTATAATCTTGATAAAAACATTTGACTCGCTACCAATAAATCCTAGCTCCATAATTGTTAGGCTATTTTCATAATCACAACCAACGGTTGACCAAAAACATACATACATTTGCCAATTAAATTGAATAGGAAACCAAAATTATATTTCCTAACTGAACTTATAGTGACAAGTAAGGGAAGCTTAGTTGGTTGTAAGTTCCTCCACCCCAACCATAGGTTGAAAGTTCGAGTCATGCTTAGCCCCACTCAAAAGTGATAAGCATTCTCTCTCCTCTTGTATAAAAAAAATTAGTCTTATGACGCACGATACAAAAATATAATATGAACATATATAAAAATTGATAGCAAACCAAGGAGGCAAGAGAAGATAATCGAGGTTGAGCTTTTTTTTTTTTTTGATGAGTGTTGTTCTTCTTTAGTTGTTGAGAAAAGTCATCATTGGTGTCAACAGTCTTCTCATTATTGCTCTGTTTCTTTTCCTTCTCATTATCTTTCTCACCTCATTTTTTGTTGACTCAAGTACTTCAAAACTCATTGTAGTCTTCAAACAAATTGAACCATAGGGGTATTCCACAACTGACCAACTCAAATTCGAGAGCTTCCCTCTTCGAGAATAACATATGCCAAATAAAACAAACAAATAAAATAACAAAGAAAACAAACTCCTAAAATTCCAAACTCTATGACCTCTTTGTTCTTCAGTCTTAACCTACCACCTTCGACCATACGTCAACTCTATTACTTAAAATATATTTAAGCAGAAGAATAAGAAGAAGATAATGATGATGACGATACAACAAACGAGGATGATACACCATTAGCCTGTTTGGAACGGCTTTAAAAAAGCTGTTTTTGGCTTGTTTACTTCAAAAGTAGTTTTATGAAATGTTTGGAAGAATGCTGAAAAAGTGCTTTTGGCTTTTATAAACACTTTTTGGAGAAGCCAACCATGATGCTTACGAAAAAGTGCTTATAAAAAACTTTTTTATTTGAATTTTGACTTTACATTTAAGAATAACAAATTAACAACCAAATACAGATCCTTAAATTACACTATTTTCTTATATCAATAAGTTCTTCTGACTTATTCAATTAAACATGTTTAAATGCTCTTCTAAGATCAAAAAACAAACACGAGTTAAAAAGCCTTATCTTATTTTTCTCTTCTTCTATTACTTAAAAGTAAGAGAAAAGCACAAGAATGCCCCTAAAGGAGAACATTTTCAAGATTGCCCTCCTAAAAGGCTTTTTTTCAAAACTCCCCTTTAATTAAAAATAATGTGATTTATCAAAACTCCAAGTTATCATTCCTGCTATAATTAAAAAAGGTGATTTATTAAAAGTCTAAATTACCCTCCTTTCTCACTCCCTCATGCGGGATGTCGGAGTAGAATCCGCTAGGTTTTGTTTCAGATTACTGAACCCATGCAAGTTCCATCCTAATGGTAAGTTTTCTGATGGTGAGATAATGGAACGTAAGATAAAAATAATCGAAAAGGTAAAATAGAAATTGTCCTTAAGTGTCACCCCCCACAATACAGGAGGTGACGTGGTGGATTATTTAAGTTAAATAAACAAGAATTTAATAAAAAACATGAGTTTAACGGGTTTAAACTAAATGTGCAAATATGAAAAATCTAAAACCTTTTTAAACAGGCATTCTTGGTAATTAAACAAATAGAATTACCAGAACAATTAATAAGAAAATAATAAAAGATAAAAAAAATGAATATGGGTCCCACTGACCCACATATTGTGCACACACATAGTACTGATAATATCACATTACATTCATAGTCCAAATAAAGAAAAAGTTAAAATGTTACATGCCTTGATTTAATAATAGAAATAACCTACTATGTTCTCCAACTGCTCATGAGTCTTGTTCATTGAATCTTCCCTGAACCAAAGCAGAAATCCACCTAGAGGGGGAAAAAGTTTGAAAACAAATAAAACGTGAGCGAAAGGCTCAGTAGGACTATATTTTAAGAAATAGTAATTTAAAAGGAAATATCCTTATCCAAGAAATCATTTAAGAGAAGACTTGAATAAACAAATTTAAATAAAACCATTCTTACCCCAAAAAAGTTTATTGGTCGACCAGAAAGATCATCAATTTCTTTTCCTGGGCAAACCATATGAATAACACCATTGTAGTGGCCTAGCTGGGTTTCAGGACCTGCCCCCAAGGTCGATCGCTACATGACCTAATCTCTGATATAGCATCATGCCCTTATATTCATTTTCATCATTATTCAAAACCCATTTACCAGGTGTTATCATTTTCATTCATTATGAAGTTCATCTCAGTCCATAGATTATAAAAATAACTAATAAATTTCATTTTCAATCAACTGTTAAAAATATTTTGATAAAAACCCCTTTCAAGGCCAAATCATTTGAAACTGGGTTATCAAAGAAAGAGGGATAAAAATCTTACCTCGATACTCGTATCGGTGTCCCACACTGTAATCTTAGTTTGCTATACGTTAGCTCCGCTGAACCACGAACGACCTTAAATAGAAACTAAGTCTATCAATATCTAGTTTAAGACATTCTACATCGCTAACCTATTTCATGATGTCCTAGTGTGCCGTTTGTATCTTTAAAATCATTTTATAAAGTTGGGGCTTCAATCGGGGTTCAAAACAGTAAAAACATATGAAAATCACAAAATTTGCCCTTGCTTGGTCGGCCTGACCGTCTCCCTAGTTCAGTCGGCCAAACTGCACAGTTCAGCCTGCCAGAAATAGGTCCGGTTGGCCGAACATTTTTCAGGTTCGGCTTGCCGAACGGATGAATCTGACCTGCCGATCCTTTGAATCCGACTTATCAAACATGAAGTTTGGCCTACCGATCTGGAAAATTCCCAGAAATTTCAGGCATGGGTTTTGGGTCTCCCAAAACCCAAATCTTGATTTCAACCTGTTTTTCTCAATTCTTAGGCGTGGAAAACAATCACTAATGATAGAAAAACATAATAGGACACTTTTGAACACATTTAAACAAGATTTGAACACAAAATCTAAGAAAATATGAAAATGGAGAAAAATGGAGAAAATAAAAAATCTTGATTCGAATCTGTTTTTCTTCAAATAAAGCATAGATCCTAGTTGTTTTAAGTACCATTATCTAAAATCAAGGGTTTCTTAAGCTCAATCAAGCTTAAATTTCAAAATGCATGAAAATTAAAAATTTGAAAAAAAAAAGTTTAGAAATTTCAAAACTAACCTCAAATCCAAACCTTAAATCATATTTTTGGTTGGTCAATCACATTCCCGAGCCTTCAATCTGCTAAAAACCCAAAGCTTAAGCTTGATTGAACTTAAAATTTTGAGAGAGAAATGAGAAAAAAGGAGAGAGAGACCGAGAGAGAGATAGAAGCTTGGGGGAGAGAGAGAGAAAGAGTGTGTGAAAGTGAGAGTGAAAGAGATTGTGAGGGATTAAATAGAGAGAAATGTGAGCGGTTTTATTGTGTAAAAACCGTGTACCGCCCACTGTTTTGTAAAATGGTTATTCTGACAAATCAATTTGTTTAAAACTTCAAAATAGCAAAATTTAGAATAATTTGAAGTAATTTAAATTACAAAAATAATCAAAATAACACTAATTGGAAAAATTCAATAAAAGATCAAGTTAAGTTTAAAATATTTATTATGGCACACTAATCCACCATTTTATATTCTCATGTCATTAAATTAATTTTGGTGCGTTACATTAAGCTGATTATGGATAATCCTATGGGGATATGATATATTATGATATGTCATGGAGACTTAGCTATACGGGCTTTGTAATTCTATATATTTTGATAGTGCAGCTCTAAACTTTTAGTGGAGTAGTGTTGAAGTTGATAATTATGAAATATATATCTAGGATATTGGGTTTTCATAATTATTGGGAGCTTGAACTATATAGGTCAATTTGATCCCTTTTGCTAGCTCAAAAAAAATCCTATAACGATACGTCGTGTTTTTCCAATAATTGGTGACTTATGTCAGATTTTTCAAATTGGCTGAAATTTGATAAAATCAGATAATTCATGTTTGTTTATCGATTGAATTAATTTTGTGATAAAATTAATTTAAGATAAACTTGTTAAATTATCAGGATAAGATAATTCATGTCTGTTTATCTATTGGATAAATTTTGAATTAATTCAAGATAAACTTGTTGAATTATCAAAAATATTTATTTTCCTAAAAATTATCTATATATGACTATTTTAATCAAATAACTTCTTGATTGAGTTATTTGAATTAAAACTAAGTTTGAATCTTGGGTGGAAAATAAAGATTCACAGGGATTTTTTTTCAGATATTGATCCGAATTTGATTCTGATTCAAATTTTTGAGGCCTTATTTGATAAGGACTGACTCTTGGGCCCAACCTTTATATAAAGGGGAGTGAGTCTCATTATTATTTTGATTAGTTGAGAAATCTTAAGTGAGACTTTGTCAGTGAGACTCTGAAACTCCCCGAAGGGCAATCATTCACAAATCACGAATTATAGCTTTGGGAATTTCTCAATTAGTTAGAAGGAGAGTCACCTAGAGAAAAGCTGAATGACGTGAGCCCACACTCACTCCGATCGTGGATAGAGAATAGCAAAGAAGACCAGTTGGTTAAGGCTATTCTGGAATGTTACTTCTCTTCATAGATTGCAGGAGTTCTTTGGCATTCAAAGGTTGGTAAGATCTAGTTAATTTATGCATATAGTGTGTCAAACTTGTGTTTTCGAAAATACTCTGATATAAAAAATTTTAAAATTTCACTACGTACTATTTTTTCAACATTTGGTATCAGAACAATGGTTTTTACATAAATTTACGAGTTTGTGATCATGCTATATGTATAAAATATGTTATACTTATCTCTCCTGTGCTTTAATTCAATTTTTAGAGAGTTGACACTCTAGGTTTCTATATATTTATATGTTGTCATAGATTATATAGTGAATGTTTACTAATTAATTATGATTGATTAAATTATTATTTAATTAATTATTAATTAATTAATTTATACCAGTTATGATTCCTTAGAGCTTAGAATATGTATCTAAGTTTTTCATATAATTAGCTGGCAGACTATCATCTCCATCTAGGAATTATTATTTAATTTTAAATTTGTAAGAAATTTGTAATTAAATAATTATTTAGAGAAGATGGATCTAGAAGATGGATGCTGATGTTCCTAGGTATTTCCTGAGTCTCTATTTTTATGTTTTTGAATTGTTGAAAATAAAATTTATAAATTGCATTAAAAACTATATTTTTTGGAAAGAGGTGATCTCTACTCGGTCGGCATGCCAAACCCTCTAGTTCAGGAAGCCGATAGTCATAGGATTGGCAAGCTGGACGTAAGGTTCGACAGGCCATCCGCAGGGTAGAAATTTAGTGACTCTAGCGGTAGGCCAAACTTTTCAGTTTTGGCAAGCCAAACCGTCATGACCGGTAGGTCGACCTGAAAAGATCAACAAGCTAGAGGGTCATAACCGGTAGATCGATCATACAGATCGATTTGCCGATAGAGAGCTGAAATTTTTTTCTAAAAAAGGTGTAGTTTTTGATATAGTTTTAATTTTATTTTTGGGACAATTCTGAGAAACATTAAAATTTGGATATGACTAGCAATATGGAGTATTTGATCTACGCGGGATTGAAGACTTGAAGATGGGCATTACATGAAGAAAGATACAGCTTAAGGATTAAAGGATGAAAAATCGATAATATGTTTCGATTATTCTCTTGTAATCTTTATTTTCTATTCTCTAGGGTGGAACCATAATATTACGGTTATTTTCTATATAGAATAGGGAGTGCCACTTATTTAAAATTGTTCGTGCATGTTTTCAATGTAAAACCTTGATTCAAAAGAATGAGCGAAGAAGGATTTCGAAGAGAGGATCTAAGGCCTCCATCACTGGTCCATAGGTAGCACATGATGGTTTCGACCCCTAGGCAGAGACTTCATCATGTACCTGGTTGGATTTCTGAGAGGATAAGTATTTTAGCATGGTTTATAGTTGCACACCCTTAGGTGGTGATTGTAAATCATGGATAAAGTATTAAAACGATGGTTATACACTCATGTTAATTTTATTATTAATCTTCCCTAAGAGCTCTGTTAATAAAATTAATGGTCAAAGAAACGATTATTAATATATGCTGGATCATATGTATTCTAAATGGCATATATTAATTAAAAGGGGATCTGTGTTCCTAATTGAATTTGGCATGACTCTCCTAGGAGCTTGTTGAATTCTGAGTTGGGAATTATCGTTTTAAGGTTGTGATATTTTCAAGGTTTTGACACATAAATACATTTGTTTGTTTTTACATGATTGTGTTATCTTACTAAATTTTTTGTATATTTGCTTATGTTTAGTATATAATTCTTTATTGTAGATTAAAAATGTCTAAAAACACTTTATAATCGATACTTGACAAAAACCAATTAACTGGAGAGAATTATAATGATTGGAAATGGAACCTAAATATCATCCTCTCCTTTAAGAAACTGAAATTTGTGCTGACAACCCCTTGTCCTCCCGAGCCTACGGGAGATTCCATCAACGATCATATCCAAGCATATGATCGTTGGAAAGATGTAAATGATCAGGCCCGCTGCTATGTTATGGCTAGCATGAACAACATACTGCATGCTCAACATAAGGATTATGAGATTACTCAGCAGATCTTGGATAATCTGGAAGACATGTTTGGAGGCCAGGCCTTAACTAA
Organism: Artocarpus heterophyllus; assembly: GCA_025403435.1. Classification (NCBI taxonomy): domain Eukaryota; kingdom Viridiplantae; phylum Streptophyta; class Magnoliopsida; order Rosales; family Moraceae; genus Artocarpus; species Artocarpus heterophyllus. Next base: position 31,248,662 of record CM046342.1, on the reverse strand, counting down.
GTGGCAAGGGGCGCTTCGAAAACTCTTAAACTATAAGCAGAGACCGAGGACATCTATAAAGGAGCACATGATGTTGGTCATGGGTTACCTCGCTAAGACAAATCAATGGAGCCGACATCGATGTTGAAACTTAGATGACTATGTTTTTGAGACTCTATCTAAGGAGTTTATCCCATTTAGAGCTACTTTAATTTAAGCAATAGGTAGGATATGACCTTAATAGAGTTGATGAAACAGTTATAGGAGTTCGAATTGCTGATCAAGGAATCTCCTGTTAGTGGCAAGGCCAACTTGACAGTTGCTTCTGGTTCCAATCCTAACCTTGGGAATGGAAAGAAGCAATGGGCCAAGAACGGGAAGTCTTTTGTTCCTACTAACAATAAGAGCAAGAAGAAGAGGAAGAAGGACTCAAAGAAGCTTAAGTGCTTCTTCTACAGGAAGGTCAAGCACATTAAGAAGAATTGCAAGGACTTCCTTTCCTGAGGAGGTAGGTGCAATCTTTTATATTTATAAACTTGTTTGGTTGAGGAATCTAGTGACATTTGGGTCACAGATTCTAGTGCAACTAATCATGTTTGTGTTTCTCTATAGTGTTGGAAACAAAGTGCGCAGCGGAATTTTTAAAAATTTTTCATCAAAGTAATTTCCAAAACATAAGTTTGACATGTTATATGTATAAATTAAACAGATCTTACTAACCTTAGTGTGCCGAAGAACCTTCGCAATCCGTGTAGAGAAGTAACGTTCCAAAAGACCCTCAACCAACTGGTCTTCTTTGCTATTCTCTATCCACAACAGGAGTGAGTGTGGGCTCACACGTACAGCTCTTCCACTGGTGACTCTCCTTCCAACCAACAGAGATAACCCAAGGCTAATGTTCGTGATTTGTGAACAAAAGCTCTTAGGGAGTTTTCAGATGCTCACTAGAAGAGTATCACTCTTAATCTCTCAAAATGATCTCTATTGATCTGAGTGAATCATGTGACTCACTCCCTTTATATACCTATTGGTCAAGGGGTCAGTCCATATCAAATTAGGTCTCAAAAACTTGAAGCAGAATCAAGTTCGGATCAATATCTGATAAGATCCGCATGAAAATGCGTAATCTTATCTCCGCTGATCGGCAGGCCGAACATTCTGATCGGCAGGCCGAACAGGCCAGTTCGGCAGGCCGACCACGTCATTCGGCAGGCCGAACTGCCGAGAAAAAATCTCTGCGAATCTTTTATTTTCCACCCGAGATTCTAAAGGATAAAGTCTCAGTTTTGATTCAAATAACCCAATAGAGAAGTTATCTGATCAAAACAAACTTTATCAAGATAATCTCTAAGAAAATAAATCAATTCACAATAATTCTACAAGTTTATTTTTGTTTTAATTTGTCCAAAATTAAAACAACTGATAAGCAGACAAGAATTATCTGATTGCAATAATTTAACAAGTTTATCTTGAACTAATTTCTTACAAAATTAATTCAACCGATAAACAGACATGAATTATTTGATTCTTACAAATTTTAAACCAATCTGATAAATCCGACATAAGTCACCAATTATTAGAAAAGCACGCCGTGTCGTTACAGGACTTTGTGAGCTAGCAAAGGGGACCAAAATGGACCTATAAAATTCAAGCTCATGATAATTATGAAACCCAATATCCCAGATATACATTTCACAATTATCAACTCCAACGCTACTCCACTAAAAGCTTGGAGCTGCACTCTCGAACTTTATAGAATTACGAAGCTTGTGTAGCTAAGTCTCCATGACATATCATAGTGTATCGTATCCCTATATGATCATCCATAATCGGCTTAAGGACAAGTTCTGTCTTACCTTCCGGATTATTTTTATCTTACATTACATTGTCTCACCACTAGAAAACTTACCATCCAAAGATAGTATACCATTCGGTTACACCTATGTATCCAAATGGTTGAGCGCTCCAGTTTTCCAATTACAGAACAACGCATATAAGAGGATATCATTACTCCTAAAGAGGAGCTATGGATTCCATATCTATGAATAACAAGTCTACGCTATCAAGAGTCATGCCTCCAACGTACCGGCATGCATACCACTATAGAGATGTGGGAGTCACCCATTGGTACATCAAAAGACACAAGTCGAGACAACGGGCCCACTATTCATCTCAGGATTAAGATACAATACAAATGACTGTCTAAAGTGAATTGATTTGCCAAGACAGAATTATTAATCCAAATCAATTCACTTTATGTCCCGATCCAACATATCGTCACCTATGACAACGTGCCAATGTTTCTATTCACGGAGTCCAACTCCGATGGCCAAGACAAACCATCTCCCAAAAGGGATATAGACAACATAACAATCTTTACATGAATAAAGCGCCCAACTTTATTCCCTCGATTGCGGATCATATGTTTTAGACCGTCACCTTAAGAATCATGTCTACAGCATAATCATCCCATCATATGCCCAATTCTTAAGGTTTAGACTGACAGTCTCAGACTACTGTTTGCTTATCATACATTCAATAAATATGAACGTAAAGAGGACAAGATTTGGTAGATAGATAAATGAATAAATTCTTTATTGATAAAAATGTCTCCAAAAACGTATTATATTTTTACTCCTTAGGGCATACATGTCTAACATATAGGGGTTCAAAGAAACGAGAAGCCTGCTTCATGAAGATTTCACGCTTAGGAGGGATGATGGATCCTTGGTCTTAGCTAAAGCAATGGGAAACGTCCATTTGTATTTTGATAATTATAGGAATTTGATTTTGTGAGAATGTTTTTATGTTCCAAAACTTAAGAGGAATTTAATTTATGTAACTTATTTATTTAAATACTTCTATTTGGTTTCTTTTAATAATAAAGTGGTGATTTGTAAAAACAAATCTTTTATCTGTTCTGGATGGATGCAAAATAATCTATATTTTATCAAACCTAATAAGACTTATCTTTGGCATTTGTGCCTTGGTCATATTAACTTAAGTAGGATTCAAAGGTTGGTAAAGGATGGACCTTTAAGCCACTTAAAGGTGGAATCTATACCTCAATGTGAATCTTAGTTTGCAGGGTAAAATGACCAAAAGACCATTCGAGTCTAAGGGCAATAGTGTTGAAGGGGTTCCAGAACTTGTGCACGGTGATGTTTGTGGACCGATGAACATCCAGGCACGAGGAGGGTATGAGTACTTCGTCACTTTTATTGACGATTACTCAAGGTATGGGTATGTGTACCTGATGCACCACAAAAGCGAAACTATTGACAAGTACAGGGACTTTCAGGTTGAAGTGAAAAAGCAATTAGGTAGACCCATAAAAGCACTTCAATTCGATCGAGGTGGATAATACTTTCTGATGAGTTCTTAAAACACCTATCAGAGAATGGGATTTTATCCCATTTGACTACGCCGGGGCACTCCGTAGTAGAATTGTGTATCTGAGAGAAGAAATAAAACTTTATTGGACATGATTAGGTCCATGATGAGTTATTCATAATTTCCTTTATCCTTTTGGGGATCTACACTACAAACCGCATATAATCTTTTGAACAATGTGCCTTCCAAATCGGTCCCTAAAACTCCTCATGAGTTGTGGACAAGTAAGAAGACAGCCTTAAACCATATTTGCATATGGGGATGTTTGACTCATGTCCTGTTTAAGGATGCAAATAAGTTGGAAGCATGTTTGGAAGTTAGCATATTTGTAAGATATCCAAAAGGGACTACAGGTGGTTATTTTCATAACCCAAAGGAAAATAAAGTTATGGTTTCAACTCAAGCAACCTTCCTTGAGGAAAGTTACATAGACGACTTTAAGCCTCGAAGCAAAGTGGTGCTTGAGGAGTTAAGGAGTGATCCAATCACTCTGGGAGTTCCAGTAGAAACCACTCCAATTGGTGTAGAAAAACCAAATGAACCTGAACAACAACCTACGGGGCTTAGGCGTAGTGGGAGGATCGGGCATCAACCCGAGAGGTATATGTTCAATGGTGAGGCCTTCTTGGCTGAAGCGGATGAACATGATAAGGACCCTTATACTTACGTAGAGGCTATGGATGTTGGGTTTTGTTGAATTTTGTGGTCAAATAAGCAGCAAAAAATCAAAAATTAATTCCCACAAAACCTCGTAGGATCCATGTAATTCGATTAGATTGATAAGAAAGTCATAGAATCTTACCAGGATGACAAAAGGGGCAAGATTTCTAGAAGGAAGAGAGCGGGTTCACTCTGGTGACACCCTAACTTGAGCTTTTCGTATTTGGGATCAAATTCAGACGTTGTTAGTTAGAGCAATGCCTTTTATAGGTATCCACACGAACAAACTCTCAAAAAACTAAATTGGTGTTGTAGCACCCTCTCCTTGCAGTTAAATGACTCTCTCTGATTTTAGGGTTTTAATGTTCTCGCCTTTTAGAATGAGAGAACACCTTTTCTCATCTAATCTTACCAGAAATCCTAAAACATATATATATATATATATTTTTTGGCTTCAAGATAGAGTTAGATTTTAACTAGGGTAAACTGTAATTCAAATATGATTCAAAGAATCTAGATAATGTTAGATTCAATGAACCTAGACATATCTAGTATATCGAATCTGGACATTATCAGGTTCATTGAACCTAGACATAGTAAACCTAAAATTCGTTATTGAGATGTTCTAAGTGTACGACCCTATAGGTTCACATAACGTTGGTAGTGGGCTTTAAATTCTGTTTCTGGCCCACAAATCATAAGCAGCCTTTAACAAGACATTATGATTACCCAAGTTATGCAAATGTTAATAATCTGACATAACCTAATCCACAATAAGTATTAAAGTCCTTTGTCACTAGATACCTTGATTGAACATAAGGCATAGTTTACGTCATCCTTATACTATTCAATCATATTATTTCTCGATCTTAAGTAGACTGATACTGATAACCCTTATCAATTCATTCCAGTATGGCCATACATTTTTCTTTAGTCTAACTTATCGAGGGGCCCATAGATGTCTTTTTCATAATAAATGAGGGACAAATTCCTTCTTAATCATTCAGATTCCTCACATGATTCACTCTATATCTAACAACAATCCATTCTATCATCCTGTTAAAGATAATATTAGAATGTGTCCAAATATAGAACTTGTCATGTAGGAAACAATGGTGATTTCAGGTCAGAGGACTAGGATAATACTATTGTGATGAGAATCACTTATAACAAATAAAGCATGCAGTATTCTCACAGCGGATCTTATGTTTTAGACCGTCACCTTAAGAATCATGTCTTTCGCATAATCTGTCCATCATATGCCTAATTCTTAAAGGTTTAGACCCACAGTCTCAGACTATTGTTTGCTTAACATATATTTCACAAATATTAATGTAAAGAGGACAAGATTTGATATATAACTAATAAATAAATTCTTTATTGATAAAAATGTCTCCAAAAATATATTACATTTTTACTCCTTAAGGCATACACGTCTAACAATCTCCCACTTGCACTAAATGAGTAAATATGACAAATCTCGCATCCCCATAGCTTCTACATGCCTCTCGAAAACTCTCCTAGTAAGTGTCTTTGTAAATGGATCAGTAAATTGTCCTCTGACGCGATTTTGCCCACCGTGGCACTCCCGCCCTCAACGAAGTCCTTTATCACATGATACTTTCGATCAATATGCTTACTCTTCTAGTGAAATCTTGGTTCCTTAGCATTAGCTACCGCTGCATTGTTATCACAGTACAGTGATACCGCCTTATCCATACTAGGAACTACCTTAAGATCCCTAAGGAACTTGTGGAGCCATACCGCTTCTTTCAAAGCATCACTAGCTACCACATACTTGGCCTCCATCGTTCAATCTGAAGTGCAATCTTGCTTCATACTTCTCCAATTAACGGCACCGCCGCCTAGAGTAAACACAAAACTCGAAGTCGATTTCCTAGAATCCAAAGGATTGAAAATCTGAGTCAATATTGTCACCACCCGCCTTTTCGGGTTGTGATAAAACTCTTTCTTACTTACTTTAGGGCAAAAATTAAGGAAATTTTTTTTTTAAAAAAACGGGAATAAATAATTTGCTTACATTAACTTTGGTAATTCCTAAAATACTTTCACATACTTGTATTTACATAATTAATACTTTTACTTTTACAACATCTTTCTTTTAAAAATTTCATTTCAACATAACTTTAAACATACGTAGCGGAAAACATTACAGCAGCGGACTCCATACCCAATCTGTACATCATCCACCTCTCCGCCAGCTCACCATTTGAACTTATTCTGACCTTCTCGTCGGAATACCTACAACATGAAATACTTAATAAGCTAATGCCCAGTAAGTCCCATAAATCCCACATGGATATTCACATGAATGCATGAATCAATTATGCTTTCTTATAAACTTTCTTTATTCTCATCATTTCTTATCTTTACTAGGGCCCAAGTGTTCGTACCATTGTACAATTTCATTTAGGTCTACGTAACACCGTGACCGTAACATATCCTTTAAACTCCCCTTGAGTTAGGAGTCGGTACGACACTTTTCTTAATTTCTGGTGATACATTTACCAGTCTATTTATTGTGGTTGACATACCATGCATGAAGTGATAATCACATATTATCCATGAAACATAAATTCTCTATCATAGCATAGTACACACAGGTACTTACTTTATATACACACTGGTACACATTAATATACGCACAGGTATATAGCATAATGTACTCACAGGTACTTAACATAAAATATACACACAGATACCTACTTTATACATACTCAAGTATTTATCATTGCACACACAGGTATGAAATCATGATACACATGCTCATTTTCATTATTGTACACACAGGTACATAACATATTATACACATAGGTACGAAATCATGGTACACATGCTCATTTTCATTATTGTACACAAAGGTACATAACATCTTGTACACACTGGTACACATTAATATGCTAACAATTATTCATACATGACTATATCCCTAGGTATTCATATCATTGCAAACATACAAGTTTACACTTAATTATACGCACAGGTATACATATACATACATTTCTTTCTAAACCTACATTTCATACTGTAGGTGGGAAGGGTACTTACTTGATGCAAATGTCGGGCAACTTAACCTCGATTTTCCTTCTCCTAGACTCCTAGGATCCTGTTGGCCAATTACAAAGCCATTAGCCAAATTTCACTATGTTTCGATACTAAACATTCGTTAGTTAATAAATTGAGTTGTATTACTATGTACAACTCTAAAAACTACTGTTTTTTTTTTATTATTTCTATCTAACTTTACCCTATCATTTCTAACGAAGGGCGGGAACTTTTCTAGATGTTTTCTTATCCCATTGGAAACATTTCAAAGCGGTTCAAGTTATTTGGACAAAAATGACGATTTTGCCCTTCGTAGGTCCACTAACCTACTCAAGCTCGATTTCGTTATTCTTATGAAAATAACCACATAATAATTTCAAAACAACACCCTAGTGGGTCAATCTCTTTATTTCTCAATTATGCCCCATTTTCATAAAACTTTGCGGTTTAATCCCTGAACTGAAAATTTTGACGATTTTACCCCCAGGACTAAAATTTACTTCTTTGCATCAAAATTTCCTATTTTTCTCAAGGATCATTTTTACTTAAGGTACCATACCTTAAATCATTTTGAAAAATGACATTTTTGCCATTTAACACTTTTTTCACTTTTAACATATTCTTGAAAAATCAAAAACTCACAAACGATTGAGTTTTTAGACAAACCGTCTGCGAGGCCTAATAGTTTCATCGAGATCTACAACTTTTTTGTTTTAACTTTTCCCAAAATCTCACTGTACAGGGGCATTTTTTACTATTTTTTAAATCTGCCGAGAAGGAACTTTTTCTTTCAATTTAGTCCTTATGGCAGTTTTACAAAAATCCATTTCAAACTTGCAATTCTACCCTGCAGATACCATTCCATGCCTTAATCAAAAGATTCTCATGCTCAAACATCACTTTTGCAAAGTCTAACATCAAAATTGCAAAAATAATACTTTTTGCAAAAATTGTTATTTTGCACTATAAACCAAAGTTTCACAACTTAAACTTGCCATTCATCACATAAACATGAAATTCCATCAAATATGTCCTCAAGAACTCACATGGGTTTTAAGAAATAAAAATCAAAACAAAATTCAAAACTTTGAACTTTAAAACTTGCCCAAATAGCTCTTTTTTTTTATTTCTAGCCTTCAAAGTTCCTTTGAACTCCCTCCTAGGCTTCCTTTCCATGCAAAAATACCATGGATTAATTTTTTCCCTTTACCCATGAAAAATCCCTTGAAAACTCATTAAAAAGTTTAGGATTTTACCTTAAAACTTGTTTGGGGGTATTTTTGCAAAGTTTGGGGGCTGAGAAATTTTTTTAGAACTCTTGGATATGGCTGCCGGATCTTGAAAGGAAAGGAAAGAAATGAATTTTTGTGATAACTTGCCATAAATGCATCCTTATCACATTTGGTGACTCATGGTAACCCATGAGTATACCACTAAGTGTCACGAGGTGATTGGGCCACTTTTCTTGACACGTGGCCCAATAGAAAATCAAGGAGTGTCCACTTTGTGGAGTTAAAAATTTATACTATGTAATTTTTCACCACACAGTATTTTTCCTATACTGTCGTGGTCAAATCAGTGTACTTTCTATCCTTAGACTGTATAAAAATATTTAACTTACTTTTCGTTCACTTTTGGAGGCTAATCGTGACATTTTTCGTATCTGCGTTTTTCATTTAGCAGTATTCTTATACTGCTCTGGCCTCCTTTCTACCCCCGGTTAGGGTTAGGACAACCTCTATGTCCTATTTACATTCCAATCATCCATTCACTTATATCACAATTTCACAATTAATTGTGACATAAAATTTATTTTATGGATATTATGCACAAATCTCTGAGTCATCAAACTCATAAAATTTGTATTTTACAATATCCACCATTGCATCACATATGCCATAAAATTTGCAATCAATGCCGCTCATTCATATTTTATTATAATTTTCACAAAAATTACTATTTTTACAAAATTTCACATTTTAAAGAATAAATTCATTAATTAAACCTAATTAAATATTAGGTTTTATTGATGACGTTTCCTTAGTCATTACAATCTACCCCCCTTAAGAATTTTCGTCCTCGAAAATCAAAATAATTCGGGGTAGTTTTTTTTCTCATTGCGTCCTCCCGTTCCCACGTTGCCTCTTCTACTTGTTGGTTGCGCCATAAAACTTTGACGAGAGGTATCTTCTTGTTCCTTAACTTTTCTTATCTTCTCGTGCTAGGATTTGAACTGGTTTTGCTTCATAAGACAGATTCTCCTGTATGTCAATTTCCTCCCGTTGAAGAACATGTGAAGGGTCTGGTACATACTTCTTTAGCATGGACACATGAAATACATTGTGTACCAATGCTAAATTAGAGGGTAAGGCCAACTTATAAACTATACTGCCTATCCGTTTCAAGATCTCAAATGGTCCAATATACCTTGGACTGAGCTTTCCTTTCTTTCTAAATCTTACAATTTCCTTTCAGGGGCATTATCTTCAAAAAGACCAAGTCTCCTACTTGAAACTTCAAAGGTCTCCGTCGTCGATTAGCATAACTCTTTTGCCGACTAAAAGCCATTTTCATTCATTGACAAATTAACTTTACATCTCCCGTTGTTCTATGAACAAAATCTATGGTCGACAACGCCTTTTCTTGGGTTTCGTACCAATGTAAAGGTGGTCTACATCTCCTTCCATATAGAGCTTCATATGGAGCCATAACAATGGAGCTTCGATAACTATTGTTGTATACAAATTCGAACAGAGGCAGCTTTTTATCCCATCCTCCCTTGAAATCTATCACACATGCTCTTAACATATCCTCTAAAGTCTTGATGGTCCTTTCTGATTGACCGTTCGTTTATGGGTGGAAGGTTTTGCTGAACGTCAGCTTTGTTTCCATCGCTTGATGAACACTTCTCCAAAACTTGGGAGTGAATCTACCATTACGATAAAAAATGATAGACTTCGGAACTCAGTGGTATCTAACTATTTGGGTTACGTATAGTTCAGCTAGTCGTTCTACAAAACTGCTGAGTTTAATGGGTAGGATATAGGTTGATTTAGTCAATCTATCAACAATTACCCTATAGCGTCATGTCCATTTATAGTTCTGGGTAGCCCGGTTACCAGGTCCATAGTTATCTGATTCTATTTCCACCAATAGTGCTCTTTCACATTTTGGTACATTTTAGTAGCTCCTGGATGAGCCACGTATGGTGTTTCATGAGTTTCTTCTAATACTTACTTCTTTAATTCTACATCCTTTCATTTTGCCCTTATAAGGGAGAATGCCATCTTCTGAGATGCTAAATTTAATCTCTTTGTTTTCAAGAACTTCATTCCTAACTTTAAGTAGCGACGGATCTGCTTCTTATCGCTCTTTTAAATTCTCCAAGATAGTTGGTTGAAAGGACAAATTAGCTAATCTTCTAACGACTAGCTCTATTCCTGCTTCCATTAAGTCCTTTTGGAGAGGTTTTGGTAACATCTGTACCGTTACTAGCAAGGACATTGTTCTACGACTAAGGGCATTGGCTACTTGATTAGCCTTTCCCGGGTGATACAAAATCTCACAGCCGTAGTCTTTGACCAACTCAAGCCACCTTTGCTGTCTCATGTTGAACTTTTTCTGCGTGAAGATATACTTTGGACTTTGATGGTCTATGTAAATCTCACATCTTGCTCCATAAAGGTAGTGACACTATATCTTCAACATAAATACAACTGCCGCTAACTCTAAGTCATACGTCGGTAATTCCTTTCATAATCCTTTAACTGTTGGGATGCGTAAGCAATCACTTTTCCATTTTGCATCAATACGGCTCCCAATCCTGTTTTTGATGAATCATTATAGATCACGAACGTTCCATGGTTCGAATCTAGTATTGTCAGTACTGGTGTACTTGTAAGTCGCCCTTTTTAATCCTTGGAAACTTTCTTCGCATTTCTTAGTCTATTCATACTTTGTTGCTTTTCATGTAAGTGCAGTGAATGGTGCTACAAGTCAAGAAAATCCTTCTACAAAATGTCGATAGTAGCTTGCTAAATTGAGGAAACTTCTAATTTTTGACATACTTTTCGATGTAGGCCACTTATTCACTGCTCAACTTCAGAAGGATCAACAGAGACTCCTTCTCGTGTCACCACGTGTTCGTGGAATTGAACCTTCTCCAGCTGAAACTCACATTTTGAGAACTTGGCGTACAATTGATGCCTTCTCAATAATTATAGTGCAATTCCTCAAGTGCTTTTCATGTTCCTCTAGCATTCTTGAGTATATGAAAATATCATCGATGAAGACAATAACGAACTTATCGAGGTATTCTTCGATTCATGAGATCCATGAAAGCTGCTAGGGCATTGGTCTGTCTAAAAGACATGATGTAGAACTTATAATGCCCATAACGTGTTCGGAACGCTGTTCTCGGTATATCTTCTTCTTTAACTTGAAGTTGATGATATCCTGAGCGTAAATCAATCTTTGAGAATACCGACACTCCTTTCAATTGGTTAAATAAATCATCGATCATGGGAAGGGGATACTTGTTCCTAATCATGACCTTGTTTAGTTCCCGATAATCAATACACATTCGTAACATTCCATCCTTCTTCTTAACAAATAGAATAGGTGCTCCCCATGGGGAATAACTTGGTCGGATGAACCCCTTGTCCGATATTTCCTTTAGTTGCACCTGAAGTTCCTTGAGTTTCCCTGGAGTCATTTGATATGGCGCCTTAAAAATCGTGGCTGTTTCGGGCGTCAATTCGATTTCAAACGAAATTTTCTGTTCCGGCGGCAAGCCTGGCAACTCCTCTGAAAACACATAAATAAATTCCTTTACTATGGGGACTTTCTCTAGTCCTAATGAGCTTCTTTATCTTTCCTTATTAAATTCACCAGGTAACTGGTACATCCATTTTCCAATATCTTCCTTGCCTTTAATGCTGAAGTCAACGCCTTGGGAGCTTTGGGAACTTTCCCTAAATACATAAACTTCTCACTTCTGGAAGGTTGAAAGGTAACCTTGCAGTGTTGATGACTAATCTTAACCGTGTATTTTCTTAGAAAATTCGTTCCTAGGATGACGTCATAATCTTGTATATCGATTATTATCAAATCAATATACAATTCCCTTTCACGTATAACTATCGGTACATGACGTAACCAATAATCAGCATTTAATACCTCCCCAGAGGGTAGTGCAATTCTAAAGGTTTGCTCTATCCTATCTCTTTTACTTCCTATTCGTTTCGCAAACTTAAGCAATGCAACGAATATGTTGCTCCAGAATCAAATAAAATATATACATCATGCGTTGGCAACAGAAAACTAACATGTCACCACCGATGAGGTTCCTGCATCTTCTTCCTTCTTCATGTAGACATAAATTCGCCCACTTGGTTCCGGAGCTTCTAGTCGCCCTTGACTGACACTAGGGCCTTCAATTTGTGCCTGAACTTGAACCGCATGCAATTGGTTTCCTTGAGACCTCTGCTGAGCCTGACTGTTCTAACTTTGGGAATTAGAAAAACAATTCCTGGCATAATGCCCTTCTTTCCCCACAAATATAGCACTTGTTCGTGCTAGCCTTACATTCCCCTGCATGTCTTTTCCCGCATTGACTGCAAAGGGGTTTGTTGTTTCCTACATCGTTAATCGTTTTATGGGGTTGACCTTTTGGATTCTTTGAATTATTCACGTTCCATTTCCTCTTGCTGTTAGCAATGCAGTTGCGTCCTGCTTGAACGTTCTAGGACGGCCCTTGACTTGGAACACTTCCTTGTCCTTTTACTTGTACAGCTTGACTTTTCTTGGCTAAAGCTTTCTCCTCCTTCTATGCCTTGAAAATCCTTGCTCTTTCTTCCTTATCACGGGCAATTCTAAACTCAGCTTTGGTCGTCTGTTTGATGCAATCCTCTCATCCTTGGGAGCTTGCCCTCCAATATCGACCACAAGGGCAATGTCGGTTTTGAACATTCTCATTAACCGTCTTATTTGTTCCCGATCAGTAGGTACTAACTCGGGACAAAGCCGTGCTAGCTGATTAAACCTCTTTATAGCGTCAACTATGAACATATTGCCTTGCTTAAAATTATTAAATTCTTTTTGTTGGGCTGCCATGGTTTCTACATTAAAATAAGCCCTGCCAAATTCTTCAACAAAATCTGGCCCTGTCATTTTGCCTACATTCCTTTTATTCTCTACCGACTCCCGCCGTCTCCTAGCATCTTTAGTGAGAGAAAACAAAGCGCATAGGACTTTTTCATGGTCACTAAGTCCCATAAATTTCAGAACCCTTTCTATGCCTGTAAGCCAATCATCGGCCTCTAAGGGGTCTGTAGATCCATCAAATTTCGGGGCCTTCATTCTCCAGAATCTTTCATAAAATTCGGTAGTGGATGCTACCGGAACAGCTAGGACTACTAGTTCCGCTTGCTGTGGCGGCGGTACTAGGGGTGGCGTATCTATACATACTGATGATACGAAATTCTAGTTAGCTAACTGTTTCCTTGAACCTTGCATTTCCTGCTCTTGAGCTTAGAGCTTCTGTTGTAATTCTATGATCATAGCCATTAAATCCAGATTCCTCGGTCCTCCAGGTATATCCGCCATTGTTATTAATCGTTATATACTTATCGTATATTTTCGTTACTATGTTAGTACATACTATTAACTTATTAGTATCCAATCAATAATTGCATGTATTCAAACATCATATATACATGCAAACATACACAATTACATGAACTCAATATCTTGCTTCATACATTTCATTTCATAAGTATTCATACATTTCATTTCATAAGCATTCATACATTTCATTTCCTTTACCTTCATACATTTCATTTCATAAGCATTCATACATTTCATGTCCTTTACCTTCATACATTTCATTTCAAAGCATTCATACATTTCATTTCCTTTACCTTCATACATTTCATTTCATAAGCATCCATATGTCCTTTACCTTCATACATTTCATTTCATTTCCTTTCGTACATTTCATTTCATTCACTTTCATGCATTTCATTTCATGAACTTCTTTCATTTTCTTTTTACATTCTTCATAAGATTACATGCATAACTAACATACAAACATACATACTTTCCTTTTATACATAACTATTCATATCATCTCCGAGAGCAATATTCACTTCCGGCTACATATACCTTCTTGCCGAGAAGGACACCACTAGCCGAACATACATGTATATACAAAGGCATCAAAGCACAAAACTGTACTAATATCTCATCTATGTACATCATAATACACAAAGATTTTCTTATGAATTTTTTTTTTGTCGAACTCGACTTCAGACACGTCACTATGTTCGGAATCCTCCTTAGGATTCCTCTTCTTCCTTCATATCCGAATCAGTCGACTTATCATCACTTGTGATTAAAGGTTCTGAAGGCACAGGCTCTTCATCAAGGTTATCATTATTATCATCATCAGTATCATCATCATCATCCATACCTACTGGAGGATCTTCTAATGGCGCGGCTACATTTTGGTTTGCATGTAATGTTAGACATGTATGCTCTAAGGAGTAAAAATGTAATACGTTTTTGGAGACATTTTTATCAATAAAGAATTTATTCATTTATATATACCAAATATTGTCCTCTTTACGTTCATATTTGTTGAATGTATGATAAGCAAACAGTAGTCTGAGACTGTCAGTCTAAACCTTAAGAATTGGGCATATGATGGGATGATTATGCGGTAGATACGATTCTTAAGGTGATGGTCTAAAACATATGATCCGCAATCGAGGGAATAAAGTTGGGCGCTTTATTCATGTAAAGATTGTTATGTTGTCTATATCCCTTTTGGGAGATGGTTTGTCTTGGCCATCGGAGTTGGACTCCGTGAATAGAAACATTGGCGCGTTGTCATAGTTGACGATGTGTTGGATCGGGACATAAAGTGAATTGATTTGGATTAATAATTCTGTCTTGGCAAATCTATTCACTTTAGACAATGATTTGTATTGTATCTTAATCCTGAGATGAATAATGGGCCCGTTGTCTCGACTTGTGTCTTTTGATGTACCAATGGGTGACTCCAACATTTCTATAGTGGCATGCATGCCGGTACGTTGGAGGCATGACTCTTGATAGCGTAGACTTGTTATTCATAGATATGGAATCCATAGCTCCTCTTTAGGAGTAATGATATCCTCTTATATGCGTTTTCCTGTAATTGGAAAACTGGAGCGCTCAACCATTTGGATACATAGGTGTAACCGAATGGTATACTATCTTTGGATGGTAAGTTTTCTAATGGTGTCACAATGGAACGTAAGATAAAATAATCGGGAAGGTAAGACAGAATTGTCCTTAAGCCGATTATGGATGATCATATGGGGATGCAATACACTATGATATGTCATGGAGACTTAGCTACACGAGCTTCGTATTCTATAAAGTTCGAGAGTGCAGCTCCAAGCTTTTAGTGGAGTAGCGTTGGAGTTGATAATTGTGAAATGTATATCTAGGATATTGGGTTTCATAATTACCATGAGCTTGAACTTTATAGGTCCATTTTGGTCCCCTTTGCTAGCTCACAAAATCCTGTAACGACACGGCGTGTTTTTCCAATAATTGGTGACTTATGTTGGATTTATCAGATTGGTTTAAAATTTATAAGAATCAAATAATTCATGTCTGTTTATCGGTTGAATTAATTATGTAAGAAAATTAGTTCAAGATGAACTTGTTGAATTATTGTGTTCGGGTAATTCTTGTCTGTTTATCGGTTGTTTTAATTTTGGACAATTAGAACAAGATAAACTTGTAGAATTATTGTGAATTGATTTATTTTCTTAGAGATTATCTTGATAAAGTTTGTCTTGATCAGATATCTTTTCTATTGGGCTATTTGAATGAAAACTGAGACTTTATCCTTTAGAATCTCGGGTGGAAAATAAAAGATTCGCAGAGATTTTTTCTCGGCAGTTCGGCCTGTCGGATGACGTGTTCGGCCTGCCGAACTGGCCTGTTCGGCCTGCCTATCAAAAATTTCGGCC
Organism: Artocarpus heterophyllus; assembly: GCA_025403435.1. Taxonomy (NCBI): domain Eukaryota; kingdom Viridiplantae; phylum Streptophyta; class Magnoliopsida; order Rosales; family Moraceae; genus Artocarpus; species Artocarpus heterophyllus. The sequence continues at coordinate 31,232,538 of CM046342.1, read as the reverse complement.
TGTCGACCGATGATAGTTAAGATTACGCGTTTTCACGCGTATCTTATCAGATATTGAACCGAACTTGATTCTGTTTCGATTTTTTGAGACCTAATCTGATATGGACTGACCCTAGGACCAATAGGTATAAAAAGGGAGTCAGTCTAATGATTTACTCAGATCAATTTGAGAGATTAAGAGTGATACTCTTCTAGTGAGCATCTGAAAACTCCCTGAGAGCTTTTGTTCACAAATCACGAACACTAGCTTTGGGTTCTCTCTGTTGGTTGGAAGGAGAGTCACCGGTGGAAGAGCTGTACGTGTGAGCCCACACTCACTTCGGTTGTGGATAGAGAATAGCAAAGAAGACCAGTTGGTTGAGGCTCTTCTGGAACGTTACTTCTCTACACAGGTCGCGGAGGTTCTTCGGCACACTAAGGTTAGTAAGATCTGTCTAATTTATACATATAACATGTCAAACTTGTGTTTTGGAAAATACTCTGATGAAAATTTTTTTAAAATTCCGCTGCGCACTTTGTTTCCAACAATTGGTATTAGAGCCGAGGTTTTTACATAAATTTGCAAGTTTGTGATCATGTTATATGCATAAATTTTGTGATCTTAGTCTCTCCTATGCTTGAATTGAATTTTATAGAGAGATGGCACTCTAGGTTTCTATATAATATATAAATGTTGTCATGGATTATATGGTGAATGTTTATTAATTAATTATGGTTGATTAAATTATTGTTTAATTATTTATTAATTAATTAATACTAGTTATGGTTCCTTAGAGGTTAGAATGTGTATCTAGGTTTTTCATGTAATTAGATGGCGGACTATCATCTCCGTCTAGGATTTGTTATTTAATTTTTTAATTTGTAAGAATTTTGTAATTAAATAATTATTCGGGGAAGACGGAATGAGAAGTCGGATCTTAAAGATTGATGATGGCGCCTCCAGGTATTTCCTGAGTCTCTAATTTTATGTTTTTGAATTGTTGAAAATAAAATTGATGAATTGCATTAAAATTGTATTTTCTGGTTTAAGGTTTCTTCTGCTCGGTCGGCATGCCGGACCTCACAGTTCGGCAGGCCGAAGGTCACAAATCGGCAGGCCGGACGTACGGTCCGGCAAGACGATAGTGGGGCAGAAATTTTGGTGCTCTGCCGGCAGGCCGAACCTTCATGTTCGACAGGCCGAACCACCATGATCGGCAGACCGATCATCCAGATCGGACTGCCGACCGAGAGCTGCCAGGTGTCCAGAAAAGGTGCAATTTTTCCAATGCAGTTTTAATTTTATTTCTGGGACGATTCTGAGAAACATTAAATTTGGATATGACCGGAAATATGAAGTGTTCGATTCATACGGGATTGAGGACTTGAAGATGGATATTACATGAAGAAGGATACAGCTTGAGGATTCAAGGATGAAGAATCGATAAATGTCTCGATTATTCTCTTGTAATCTTATTTTTCTATTCTCTAGGGTGGAACCATAATATTACGGTTATTATTATTATTATGCTTGTAGCTTTGCTTGATTGCTTTGCTTGGCTGCATTATAATATGATTTACCATGTATATTGATAACATGCCATATAGAATAGGGAGTGCCACTCATATTAAAATTGTTCATGCATAATTTTAAAATAAAACCTTGACTTCAAAAGATTGAGTGGGAGAAGGTTTTCGAAGAGAGAACCTAAGGCCTCCATCGTTGGTCCATAGGAAGAACATGGTGGTCCTGACCCCTAGGAAGGGATTTCTATCATGTACCAGATTGGATCTCTAGAAGGATAAGGTATTTTAGTATGATTTATGGTTGCACACCCCTAGGTGGTGATTATAAATCATGGATAAAATATTGAAATGGTGGTTATACACTCACGTTAATTTTATTATTAACCTCCCTTAGGAGCTCTGTTAATAAAATTAATGGCCAAAGAAACGATTATTAGTATATGCTGGATCATACGGGTCCTGGATGGCATATATTAATCAGGAGGGGATCCGTGTTCCTGATTGAATTTGGCATGACTCCCCTAGGAGCTTGTTGAATTCTGAGTTGGGAATTATCGTTGTAAGGTTGTGATATTTTCAAGGTTTTGACACATAAACACATTTGTATGATTTTACATGATTGTGTTATCTTACTAAATTATTATATATGTTTGCTTATGTTTGGTATATGATTCTTTATTGTAGATTGAAAATGTCTAAAAATGCTTTATCATCGATACTTGACAAAAACCAATTAACCGGTGAGAACTATAACGATTGGAAACGGAACCTAGACATCGTCCTTTCCTTTGAGAAACTGAAATATGTTCTGACAACTCCTTGTCCTCCCGAGCCTACGGGAGACTCAACTAATGAGCAATTCCAAGCGTACGATCGCTAGAAGGATGCTAATGATCAGGCCCACTGCTATGTTATGGCTAGCATGAACAATGTGTTGCAGGCTCAACATCAGGATTATGAGACTGCGAAGCAGATCTTGGATAATCTTGAGGACATGTTTGGAGGCCAGGCCATAACAAAGCTGCAAGGGGCGCTTCGGAAAATCTTAAACTGTAGACAGAGACCGAGGACATCTGTAAAGGAGCATATGATGTTGGTCATGGGTTACCTCGCTGAGGCTCAAACCAATGGAGCCGACATCGATGCTGAAACTCAGATGACTATGGTCTTTGAGACACTGTCTAAGGAATTTATTCCGTTTAGAGCTACTTTTAATTTGAGCAATAGACGGGATATGACCTTGACAGAACTAATGAAACAGTTACAGGAGTTTGAACTGCTGATCAGGGAGTCTCCTGCTGGTGGAGAGGCCAATATGGTAGCTGCTTCTGGTTCCAATCCTAACTCTGGGAATGGAAAGAAGCAACGGGCCAAGAGTGGTAAGTCTTCTATTCCTGTTGCTACCAAGAGCAAGAAGAAGAAGAAGAAGAACCCAAAGAAGCTTAAGTGCTTCTTTTGTGGTAAGGTCGGGCATATAAAGAAGCATTGCAAGGACTTCCTTTCCAAGGGAGGTAGGTGTGATCTTCTATATTTAGAAACTTGTTTGGTTGAGGAATCCAGTGACATCTGGGTCATAGATTCCGGTGTAACTAATCATGTTTGTGTTTCTCTACAGGGATTCAAAGAAACGAGAAGTCTACTTCGTGAAGACTTAACGCTTCGGATGGGCGATGGATCCTTGGTCTCAGCGGAAGCAGTGGGAGATGTCCATCTTTATTTTGATAATTATAGGAGTTTAATTTTGCGAGACTGTTTTTATGTTCCTAAATTTAAAATGAATTTAATTTCTGTATCTTCTTTATTTAAAGACTCCTACGTGGTATCTTTTAATGAAAAAGTGGTGATTCGTAAAAACAAATCTTTTATCTGTTCTAGATGGATGCAAAATAATCTATATTTTATCAAACCTAAGATGGACCTATTGCTTAATGCTGAGATAAATGATAATGACCCAAAAAGACTTAAAACTTCTCACTCTAATAAGACTTAGCTTTGGCATTTGTGCCTTGGCCATATTAACCTGAATAGGATTCAAAGGTTGGTAAGGGATGGACCTTTAAGTCACTTAAAGGTGGAATCTATACCTCAATGTGAGTCTTGTTTGGAGGGTAAAATGACCAAAAGACCATACGGGTCTAAGGGCAATAGGGCCGAAGGGGTTCTAGAACTTATGCATAGTGATGTTTGCGGACCGATGAACATCCAGGCACGAGGAGGGTATGAGTATTTCGTCACTTTTATTGACGATTACTCAAGATATGGGTATGTGTACCTAATGCACCACAAAAGCGAAACTTATGATAAGTTCAGGGAGTTTCGGGCTGAAGTGGAAAAGCAATTAGGTAAACCCATAAAGGCACTTCGATCTGATCGAGGTGGGGAATACCTTTCTGATGAGTTCTTGGGACACTTGTTAGAGAATGGGATTTTATCCCATTTGACTGCGCCGGGTACTCAGCAGCAGAATAACATAGCGGAGAGAAGGAATAGGACTTTGTTGGACATGATTCAGTCCATGATGAGTTATTCATCATTGCCTTTATCCTTTTGGGGATATGCACTACAAACCGCATGTTATCTTTTGAACAATGTGCCTTCAAAATCGGTCCCTAAAACTCCTCATGAGTTGTGGACAAGACGGAAGACATCCTTAAACCATATTCGCATATGGGGATGTCCAGCTCATGTCCTGTTTAAGGATCCAAATAAGTTGGAAGCACGTTCAGAAGTTTGCGTGTTTGTAGGATATCCAAAAGGGACTAAAGGGGGTTATTTTTATAACCCAAAGGAAAATAAAGTCGTGGTTTCAACTAATGCAACTTTCCTTGAGGAGAGTTACATGAACGACTTTAAACCTCGAAGCAAAGTGGTGCTTGAGGGGTTGAGGGGTGATCCGTTTACTCCGGAGGTTCCGAATGAAACCATTCCGATCAGTGTAGAAAAGCCAAACAAACCTGAACAACAACCTCAGGGGCTTCGGCGTAGTGGGAGGATCAGGCGTCAACCTGAAAGGTATATGTTCAATGGGGAAGTCTTTTTGGCTGAACCGGATGAACATGACAGGGATCCTTATACTTACGCAGAAGCTATGGAGGATGTTGATTCAAGACTCTGGACAGAGGCCATGAACATAGAGATGAAGTCTATGGAGACTAATCAGGTCTGGGAGCTTGTGGATCTTCCCGAAGGGGTAAAACCCATAGGATGTAAGGGGATCTACGAGAAGAAAAGAGGAGTGGATGGAAAGGTCGAAACCTTTAAGGCTAGACTGGTAGCTAAGGGTTATACGCAAAAGGAAGGAATCGATTATGAGGAAACCTTTTCGCCTGTAGCCATGCTTAAGTCCATCCGGATTCTCTAGTCCATAGCTGCCGCTCTCGACTATGAGATTTGGCAGATGGATGTCAAGACGGCTTTTCTGAATGGCTATCTTGATGAGTCCATTTATATGGAACAACCAGATGGGTTCAAGGTCGCAGGTCAAGAGGGTAAGGTTTGTAAGCTGCTAAAGTCAATTTATGGACTTAAGCAGGTTTCTCGTTCTTGGAACATAAGATTTGATCAAGTGATCAAGACTTATGGGTTCTCACAAAATGTGGATGAACCATGTGTTTACAAACACATTAAGAATGGGAAGGTGGTTTTTCTACTACTCTATGTAGATGACATTTTGCTAATTGGCAATGACGTTGGGGCATTATCATCGGTCGAATTATGGTTGACCAAGCAGTTTGACATGAAGGACTTAGGTGAGGCTAATTTTGTTCTCGGTATCAAGATCTTTCGGGATAGGAAGAACAAAATGATAGCTTTGTCACAGGCTGGCTACATAGATAAAATTCTTAGGAGGTTTGCAATGCAGGATTCCAAGAAAGGTGGGCAACCATCTAGGTCTGGAATTACTCTTTCTAAGAAAGACTCTCCAAAGTCTTATGAAGAAAGAGAATACATGAAGAAGGTACCTTATGCTTCTGCAGTGGGTAGTCTCATGTATGCCATGCTTTGCACTCGACCAGATATTAGCTATACGGTCGGGATTGTGAGTCGATTTCAGGCGGATCCAGGACCGAACCATTGGGTTGCGGTAAAGCATATTTTCAAGTACCTGAGAAGGACTCGAGGGTATATGCTTGTGTATTCGGGCAAGGATTTAACTCCTCTAGGATACACTGATTCAGATTTTCAATCCTGCCTGGATTCTAGGAAATCGACTTCAGGGTTTGTGTTTACTCTAGGTGGCGGTGCCATCAGTTGGAGAAGTGCGAAGCAAGATTGCACTTCGGATTCAACGATGGAGGCCGAGTATGTGGTGGCTAGTGATGCTTCGAAAGAAGCAGTGTGGCTCCGCAAGTTCCTTGGGGATCTTGAGGTAGTTCCTGGTATGGATAAGGCGGTATCACTGTACTGTGATAACAGTGCGGCGGTAGCTAATGCTAAGGAACCAAGATTTCACAAGAAGAGTAAGCATATTGATCAAAAGTACCATGTGATAAAGGACTTCGTTGGGAGCGGGCATGTCACGGTGTGCAAAATCGCGTCAGAGGATAATTTAGCTGATCCATTTACGAAAACACTTACTGGGAGAGTCTTCGAGAGGCATGTGGAAGCTATAGGGATGCGAAATTTGCAGTATTTACTCACTTAGTGCAAGTGGGAGATTGTTAGACATGTATGCTTTAAGGAGTAAAAATGTAATACGTTTTTGGAGACATTTTTATCAATAAAGAATTTATTCATTTATATATACCAAATATTGTCCTCTTTACGTTCATATTTGTTGAATGTATGATAAGCAAACAGTAGTCTGAGACTGTCAGTCTAAACCTTAAGAATTGGGCATATGATGGGATGATTATGCGGTAGACACGATTCTTAAGGTGATGGTCTAAAACATATGATCCGCAATCGAGGGAATAAAGTTGGGTGCTTTATTCATGTAAAGATTGTTATGTTGTCTATATCCCTTTTGGGAGATGGTTTGTCTTGGCCATCGGACTTGGACTCCGTGAATAGAAACATTGGCACGTTGTCATAATTGACGATGTGTTGGATCGGGACATAAAGTGAATTGATTTGGATTAATAATTCTGTCTAGGCAAATCGATTCACTTTAGACAATCATTTGTATTGTATCTTAATCCTGAGATGAATAATGGGCCCGTTGTCTCGACTTGTGTCTTTTGATGTACCAATGGGTGACTCCCACATTTCTATAGTGGTATGCATGCTGGTACGTTGGAGGCATGACTCTTGATAGCGTAGACTTGTTATTCATAGATATGGAATCCATAGCTCCTCTTTAGGAGTAATGATATCCTCTTATATGCGTTGTCCTGTAATTGGAAAACTGGAGCGCTCAACCATTTGGATACATAGGTGTAACCGAATGGTATACTATCTTTGGATGGTAAGTTTTCTAATGGTGAGACAATGGAACGTAAGATAAAAATAATCGGGAAGGTAAGACAGAATTTTCCTTAAGCCGATTATGGATGATCATATGGGGATGCAATACACTATGATATGTCATGGAGACTTAGCTACACGAGCTTCGTAATTCTATAAAGTTCGAGAGTGCAGCTCCAAGCTTTTAGTGGAGTAGCGTTGGAGTTGATAATTGTGAAATGTATATCTGGGATATTGGGTTTCATAATTATCATGAGCTTGAACTTTATAGGTCCATTTTGGTCCCCTTTGCTCGCTCACAAAATCCTATAACGACACGGCGTGTTTTTCCAATAATTGGTGACTTATGTTGGATTTATCAAATTGGTTTAAAATTTATAAGAATCAAATAATTCATGTCTGTTTATCGGTTGAATTAATTATGTAAGAAAATTAGTTCAAGATGAACTTGTTGAATTATTGTGTTCGGGTAATTCTTGTCTGTTTATCGGTTGTTTTAATTTTGGACAATTAGAACAAGATAAACTTGTAGAATTATTGTGAATTGATTTATTTTCTTAGAGATTATCTTGATAAAGTTTGTCTTGATCAGATATCTTTTCTATTGGGCTATTTGAATGAAAACTGAGACTTTATCCTTTAGAATCTCGGGTGGAAAATAAAAGATTCGCGGAGATTTTTTCTCGGCAGTTCGGCCTGCCGGATGACGTGTTTGGCCTGCCGAACTGGCCTGTTCGGCCTGCCTATCAAAAATTTCGGCCTGCCGACCGACGACAGTTAAGATTACGCGTTTTCACGCTATCTTATCAGATATTCATCCGAACTTGATTCTGTTTCTATTTTTTGAGACCTAATCTGATATGGACTGACCCTAGGACCAATAGGTATAAAAAGGGAGTGAGTCTAATGATTTACTCAGATCAATTTGAGAGATTAAGAGTGATACTCTTCTAGTGAGCATCTGAAAACTCCCTGAGAGCTTTTGTTCACAAATCACGAACACTAGCTTTGGGTTCTCTCTGTTGGTTGGAAGGAGAGTCACCGGTGGAAGAGCTGTATGTGTGAGCCCACACTCACTCCGGTTGTGGATAGAGAATAGCAAAAAAGACCAGTTGGTTGAGGCTCTTCTAGAACGTTACTTCTCTACACAGGTCGCGGAGGTTCTTCGGCACACTGAGGTTAGTAAGATCTGTCTAATTTATACATATAACATGTCAAACTTGTGTTTTGGAAAATACTCTGATGAAATTTTTTTTAAAATTTCGCTGCGCACTTTGTTTCCAACATGTAATGCCGCCATAAGAGAATCATGGATACTAAGGTAATTTCGGGGATACGGCATTTGCTGCTGGACCGCATTGGGAAGATTTCTCCAAACCAGATCGTAAATGCACCATAAGGGTAATTGTTGCGGAATCAATGGTACCATAGTACGACAAAATTTAAGAATGTAATGATCTACCAGTTCGCCTACATATCTTCCTTATACCGATTCTACTCGTAGGTACAATCGATGTCTCCCATTCGCCCATAACATCAGAATCACCTAAACTGGAATAACGTTTGCTGGTGGTATGGTGCAACTCAGCTAGAATTTGTCCTCTAAAACCTTACTAATCCTGTGGTTGCTTGTCAGATTCAATCATTAATCACCATACTAAAGCTTCCCTCATCAACAATCCTGAGGCCAATAAAACCTAGAGATGCGATGGCATATGACAAGCGTTAAAAATCACTCGACTGCATGTAGCCATTCGGTCTGCACCATAGGCTGCCGACTCCCATAATACCGCGGTGGCATCTCCTCTTGAAAAGCAATGCTGGCTCTTCGATCAGCTTCCATATCACGATCATGATGCGGCTCTGCCATATACTATATTTATTGTCATAATTAACATAACAGTGTCATATAAAGTAGTACTGAACATTCTTATACTTAAAATCAAACTATCTTACTTGAGCTATGGCAATGGAGCAGACGACGATGTGCAATAGGATGGCAAGATTTCCGCTTTGATACCAACTGTCACAACCCTCCTTTTCGGGTTGTGATAAAACTCTTTCTTACTTACTTTAGGGCAAAAATTTAGGAATTTTTTTTTTAAACGGGAATAAATAATTTGCTTACATTAACTTTGGTAATTCCCAAAATACTTTCACATACTTGTATTTACATAATTAATACTTTTACTTTTACAACATCTTTCTTTTAAACATTTCATTTCAACATAACTTTAAACATATGTAGCGGAAAACATTACAGCAGCGGACTCCATACCCAATCTGCACATCATCCACCTCTCCGCCAGCTCACCATTTGAACTTATTCTGACCTTCTCGTCGGAATACCTACAGCATGAAATACTTAATGAGCTAACACCTAGTAAGTCCCATAAATCCCACATGGATATTCACATGAATGCATGAATCAATTATGCTTTCTTATAAATTTTCTTTATTCTCATCATTTCTTATCTTTACTAGGGCCCAAGTGTTCGTACCATTGCGGAATTTCATTTAGGTCTATGTAACACCGTGACCGTAACATATCCTTTAAACTCCCCTTGAGTTAGGAGTCGGTACGACACTTTTCTTAATTTCTGGTGATACATTTACCAGTCTATTTATTATGGTTGACATATCATGCATGAAGTGATAATCACATATTATCCATGAAACATAAATTCTCTTGCATAGCATAGTACACACAGGTACTTACTTTATATACACACTGGTACACATTAATATACGCACAGGTATATAGCATAATATACTCACAAGTACTTAACATAAAACATACACACATATACCTACTTTATACATACTCAAGTATTTATCATTGTACACACAGGTACGAAATCATGATACACATGCTCATTTTCATTATTGTACACACAGGTACGAAATCTGGTACACATGCTCATTTTCATTATTGTACACACAGGTACATAACATCTTGTACACACTGGTACACATTAATATGCTAACAATTATTCATACATGACTATACCCCTAGGTATTCATATCATGGCAAACATACAAGTTTACACTTAATTATACGCACAGGTATACATATACATACATTTCTTTCTAAACCTACATTTCATACTGTAGGTGGGAAGGGTATTTATTTGATGCGAATGTCGGGCAACTTAACCTCGATTTCCCTTCTCCTAGACTCCTAGGATCTTGTTGGCCAATTACAAATCCATTAGCTAAATTTTACTATGTTTCGATACGAAACATCCGTTAGTTAATAAATTGAGTTGTATTACTATGTACAATTCTAAAAACCACTGTTTTTTTTTATTATTTCTATCTAACTTTACCCTATCGTTTCTAACGAAGGGCGGGAACTTTTCTAGATGTTTTCTTATCCCATTGGAAACATTTCAAAGCGGTTCGGGTTATTTGGACAAAAATGACGATTTTGCCATTCGTGGGTCCACTAACCTACCCGAGCTCGATTTTGTTATTCTTATGAAAATAACCACATACTAATTTCAAAACAACACCCTAGTGGGTCAATCTCTTTATTTCTCAATTATGCCCCATTTTCATAAAACTTTGCGGTTTAATCCCTGAACTGAAAATTTTGACGATTTTACCCCTGGGACTAAAATTTACTTCTTTGCATCAAAATTTCCTATTTTTCTCAAGGATCATTTTTGCTTAAGGTACCATACCTTAAATCATTTTGAAAAATGACATTTTTGCCATTTAACACTTTTTTCACTTTTAACATATTCTTGAAAAATCAAAAAATCACAAAGGATTGAGTTTTTAGACAAACCGTTCGCGGGGCCTAACAGTTTCATCGAGATCTACAACTTTTTTGTTTTAACTTTTCCCAAAATCTCACTGTACGGGGGTGTTTTTGACTATTTTTTAAATCTGCCGAGAAGGAACTTTTTCTTTCAATTTAGTCCCTATGGAATTTTTACAAAAATCCATTTCAAACTTGCAATTCTACCCCTGCAGATACCATTCCATGCCTAATCAAAAGATTCTCATGCTCAAACATCACTTTGGCAAAGTCTAACATCAAAATTGCAAAAATAATACTTTTTGCAAAAATTGTCATTTTACACTATAAACCAAAGTTTCACAACTTAAACTTGCCATTCATCACATAAACATGAAATTCCATCAAATATGTCCTCAAGAACTCACATGGGTTTTAAGAAATAAAAATCAAAACAAAATTCAAAACTTTGAACTTTAAAACTTACCCAAATAGCTCTTTTTTTGATTTCTAACCTTCAAAGTTCCTTTGAACTCCCTCCTAGGCTTCCTTTCCATGCAAAAATACCATGGATTAATTTTTGCCATTTACCCATGAAAAATCCCTTGAAAACTCATTAAAAAGTTTAAGATTTTACCTTAAAACTTGTGGGAAATCCTTGTACTTGCTTGTAAAACTTGTTTGGGGATATTTTTGCAAAGTTTGGGGGCTGAGAAATTTTTTTAGAACTCTTGGATATGGCTGCCGGATCTTGGAAGGAAAGGAAAGAAATGAATTTTTGGGATAACTTGCCATAAATGCATCCTTATCACATTTGGTGACTCATGGGATAACTCCAGTAAGTGTCACAAGGTGATTGGGCCACTTTTCTTGACATGTGGCCCAATAGAAAATCAAGGAGTGTCCACTTTGTGGAGTTAAAAATTTATACTATGTAATTTTTCACCGCAGTATTTTTCCTATACTGTCGTGGTCAAATCAGTGTACTTTCTATCCTTAGACTGTATGAAAATATTTAACTTACTTTTCGTTCACTTTTGGAGGCTAATCGTAACATTTTTCGTGTCTGCGTTTTTCATTTAGCTGTATTCTTATACTGCTCTGGCCTCCTTTCTACCCCCGGTTAGGGTTAGGACAACCTCTATGTCCTATTTACATTCCAATCATCCATCCACTCATATCACAATTTCACAATTAATTGTAACATAAAATTCATTTTATGGATATTATGCACAAATCTCTTAGTCATCAAACTCATAAAATTTGCATTTTACAATATCCACCATTTTATCACATATGCCATAAAATTTGCAATCAATGCCGCTCATTCATATTTTATTGTAATTTTCACAAAAATTACTATTTTTACAAAATTTTACATTTTTAAGAATAAATTCATTAATTAAACCTAATTAAATATTAGGTTTTATTGATGACGTTTCCTCAGTCATTACAAGTATATCCTAGAGGAGTCAACTCCTCACCCGAATACACTAGCATATATCCTTGAGTTCTTCTCAGGTACTTGAAAATATGCTTAACTACAACCTAGTGGTTTGGTCCTGGATCCGCCTGAAATCGACTTATAATCCCGACTGCATAACAAATATCTGGTCGTGTGTAAAGCATGGGATACATGAGACTACCCACTGCCAAAGCATAAGGCACCTTCTTCATGTATTCTCTTTCTTCCTCAGACTTTGGAGAGTCTTTCTTAGAAAGAGTAATTCCAGACCTAGATGGTTGCCCACCTTTCTTGGAATCCTACATTGCAAACCTCCTGAGAATTTTATCTATGTTGCTGGTTTGTGACAGAGCTATAATTTTGTTCTTCCTATCCCAAAAGATCTTGACATAGAGAAAAAAATTAGCCTCACTCAACTCCTTCATGACAAACTGCTTGGTCAATCATAATTTGACTGATGACAATGCCCCAATGTCGTTGCCAATTAGCAGAATGTCATCTCCATAGAGCAGTTGAAAAACCACTTTCCCATCCTTAATGTGTTTGTAAACACATGGTTCATCCACATTTTGTGAGTACCCGTAAGTCTTGATCACCTAATTGAATCTTCTGTTCCAAGAACGGGAAGCCTACTTAAGTCCATAAATTGACTTTAGAAGCTTACAAACCTTACCCTCTTGATCCTTGACCTTGAACCCATCTGGTTGTTCCATATAAATGGACCCATCAAGATAGCCATTTAGAAAAACTGTCTTTACATCCATCTAACAAACTCATAGTCGAGAGCGGCAACTATGGACAAGAGAATCCGGATGGATTTAAGCATGGCTACAAGCGAAAAGGTTTCCTCGTAATTGATTCATTCCTTTTGCGTATAACCCTTAGCTACTAGTCTAGCCTTAAAGGTTTCGACTTTTCCATCCACTCCTCTTTTCCTCTGATAGATCCACTTACACCCTATGGATTTTACCCCTTCGGTTAGATCCACAAGCTCCTAGACCTGATTAGTCTCCGTAGACTTCATCTCTGTGTTCATGCCCTCTGTCCAGAGTTTTGAATCAACATCCTTCATAGCCTCTACATAAGTATAAGGATCCCTGTCATGTTCATCCAGTTCAGCCAAGAAGGCCTCCTCATTGAACATATACCTCTCGGGTTGACGTCCGATCCTCCCATTATACCGAAGCCCTTTAGGTTGTTGTTCAGGTTCGTTTGGCCTTTCTACACTGATCGTAACGATTTCATTCGAAACCTCCAGAGTTATCGGACCACTCCTTAACTCCTCAAGCACCACTTTACTTCGAGGCTTAAAGTCGTTCACTCCAGAGTGATCGGACAATTCCTTAACTCCTCAAGCACCACTTTGCTTCGAGGCTTAAAGTCGTTCATGTAACTCTCCTCAAGGAAAGTTGCATTAGTGGAAACCACGACTTTATTTTCCTTTAGGTTATAGAAATAACGCCCTTTAGTCCCTTTTGGATATCCTACAAACACGCAAACTTGCAAGCGTGCTTCCAACTTATTCGCACCTTAAATAGGACATGAGCCGAACATCTCCATATGCAAATATGGTTTAAGGATGTCTTACTGCCCGAGCATAACTCGTAAGGAGTTTTAGGGACCGATTTTGAAGGCACATTGTTCAAAAGATAATATGCGGTTTGTAGTACATATCCCCAAAATGATAAAAGCAATGATGAATAACTCATCATGGACCTTACCGTGTCTAATAAAGTCCTATTTCTTCTCTCTGCCATGCCATTCTATTGCAGAGTGCCCAACACAGTCAAATGGGATAAAATCCCATTCTCTAGTAAGTGTCCCAAGAACTCATCAGAAAGGTATTCTCCACCTCGATCGGATCGAAGAGCCTTTATGTGTCTACCCAATTGTTTTCCATTTTAGCCCTAAACTCCTTGAAATTGTCAAAAGTTTCACTTATGTGGTGCATTAGGTACACATACCCATACCTTGAGTAATTGTCAATAAAAGTGACGAAATACTCATACCCTCCTTGTGCCCGAATGTTCGTCGGTCTGCAAACATCACTATGCACAAGTTCTAGAATCCCTTTGGCCCTATTGCCTTGAGACCTGAATGCTCTTTTGGTCATTTTACCCTCCAAACAAGATTCACATTGAGGTATAGATTTTATTTTTAAGTGACTTAAAAGTCCATCCTTTACCAACCTTATCCTATTCAGGTTAATATGACCAAGGCGCAAATGCCAAAGATAAGTCTTATTAGAGTGAGAAGTTTTAATTCTTTTAGAGTTATTATCATTCATCTCAGTATTAAGCAGTAAGTCCATCTTAGGTTTGATAAAATATAGATTATTTTGCATCCATCTATAACAGATAAAAGATTTATTTTTACGAATCACCACTTTATTGTTAAAAGAAACCAAATAGGAGTATTTAAATAAACAAGCTACAGAAATTAAATTCTTTTTAAATTTAGGAACACAAAAACAATCTTGCAAAATTAAATTCCTATAATTATTAAAATAAAGATGGATGTCTCCTACTGCTTTCGTCGAGACCAAGGATCCATCGCCCATCCGAAGCGTGAAGTCTTCATGAAGCATACTTCTCGTTTCTTTGAACCCCTGTAGAGAAACACAAACATGATTAGTTGCACCAGAATCTATGACCCAGATGTCACTGGATTCCTCAACTAAACAAGTTTCTAAATATAGAAGATCACACCTGCCTCCTTTAGAAAGGAAGTCCTTGCAATGCTTTTTTATGTGCCCAACTTTCCTGTAGAAGAAGCACTTAAGCTTCTTTGGGTTCTTCTTCTTCTTCTTCTTGCTCTTGGTGTTAGCAGGAATAGAAGACTTCCCGTTCTTGGCCCGTTGTTTCTTCCATTCCCTGGTTGGGATTGGAACCAAAAGCAGCTATCAAATTGGCCTCTCCACCTGTAGGAGACTCCTTGATCAGCAGTTCAAACTCCTGTAACTGTTTTATTAATTCTATTAAGGTCATATCCCGCCTATTGCTCAAATCAAAAGTAGCTCTAAATAGAATAACTTCCTTTGATAGAGTCTCAAAGACCATAGTCATATGAGTTTCAGCATTAATGTTGGCTCCATTGGTTTGTGCCTCAGCGAGGTAACCCGTGACTAACATCATATGCTCCTTTATAGATGTCCCCAGTCTCTGCTTACAGGTCAAGAGTTTCTGAAGTGCCCCTTCTCGCTTTGTTATGGCCTGGCCTCTAAACATGTCTTCTAGATTATCCAAGATCTGCTTAGCAGTCTCATAATCCTCATGTTGAGCCTGCAGCATATTATTCATGCTAGCCATAATAAAGCAGTAGGCCTAATCGTTTGCATCTTTCTAGCGATCGTACGCTTGGAATTGCTCATTAGTGGAGTCTCCCGTAGGCTCAGGAGGACAAGGGATTGTCAGCACTAATTTCAGTTTCTCAAAGGAGAGGACGATATCCAGGTTCTGTTTCTAATCATTATAATTCTCTCTGGTTAATAGGTTTTTGTCAAGTATCGAAGATAAAACGGTTTTAGACATTTTTAATCTACAATAAAGAATCATATACCAAACATAAACAAACATACAATATAATTTAGTAAGATAACACAATCATGTAAAACATACAAATATGTTTATGTGTCAAAACATTGAAAATATCACAACCTTACAACGATAATTCCCTACTTAGAATTCAACAAGCTCCTAGGGGAGTCATGCCAAATTCAATCAGGAACACGGATCTTCTCTTGATTAATATATACCATCCAGGACCCGTATAATCCAGCATATATTAATAATCATTTCTTTGGCCATTAATTCTACTAATAGAGCTCCTAGGGGAGTTTAATAATAAAATTAATATCAATGTATAACCATCGTTTTAATATTTTATCTATGATTTATAATCACCACCTAGGGGTGTGCAACTATAAATCATGCTAAAAATACCTTATCCTCTTAGAGATCCAATCTGGTACATGATAGAAATCCTTTACTAGGGGTTGGGACCGCTATGTTCTTCCTATGGACCAACGATGGAGGCCTTAGGTCCTCTCTTCGAAAACCTTCTCCCACTCAATCTTTTGAAATCAAGGTTTTATTTTAAGAACATGCATAAACAATTTTAATATGAGCGGCACTCCCTATTCTATATGACATGTTATCAATATACATGGCAAATCATATTATAATGTAGACAAGCAAAGCAATCAAGAAAAGCTACGAGCAAAATAATAAATAAACGTAATATTATGGTTCCACTCTAGATAATAGAAAATAAAGATTACAAGAAAATAACCGAAACTTTTTATCGATTCTTCATCCTTGAATCTCCAAGCTATATCTTCCTTCATGTAATCCCTCATAGATCGAATATCCATATTTCCCGTCATATCCAAATTTAATGTTTCACAGAATTGTCCCAAAAATAAAATTAAAACTGCATTGAAAACTGCACCTTTTTTAGAAAAATTTTCAACTCTCTGTTGGCAAGACGATCTGGGTGATCGGCCTACCGGTTATGACCCATCGGCCTGTCGATCTTCATAGATTGGCCTGTCGATTCATGACTAATCGACCTACTGAACCAGAAGTTTGGCTTGCCGCCAGAGCCACTTGATTTCTGTCCCACTAACGGCCTGCCAAACCACATGTTTGGCCTGCCGATCTGCGACCATCAGCCTGCCGAATTAGAGGGTTCGGCATGTCGATCGAACATAAATCAACTTTTTTAGAAAATACAGTTTTTTAATACAATTTGTCAATTTTATTTTCAACAATTCAAAGACAAAATCAGAGACTTAGGAAATACCTAGGAGTGCCATCATCCAACTTCTAGATCCGTCTTCTCCGAATAATTATTTAATTACAAAATTCTTACAAATTTAAAATTAAATAATAATTCCTAGACAGAAATAATAGTCCGCCATCTAATTACATGAAAAACCTAGATACACATTCTAACTTCTAAAGAACCATAACCGGTATAAATTAATTAATTAATAAATAATTAAATAATAATTTAATCAACCAGAATTAATTAATAAATATTCACCACATAATCCATGACAACATATAAAATATATAGACACCTAGAGTGCCAACTCTCTATAAAATTAAATTCAAGCATAAGAGAGATCAAGATCACATAATTTATACATATAACATGATCACAAACTCATAAATTTACGTAAAAACCATGGCTCTGATACCGATTGTTGAAAAAGTAGTACGCAGCAAAATTTTAAAATTTTTTATATCATAGTATTTTCTAAAACATAAGTTTGACATGCTATGTGCATAAATTAACAAGATCTTACAACCTATAAATGCTGAAGAACTCCCGCAATTTGTGAAGAGAAGTAACGTCCTGAAAGAACCTCAACTAGCTGGTCTTCTTTGCTATTCTTTATCCAATATCAGAGTGTGGGCTTACACGTATAGCTCTTCCTCCAAGTGACTCTCCTTTTAGCCAATTGAGAGAACCTAAAGCTAGTGTTCATGATTTGTGAACAAGAGCTCTTAAGGAGTTTTCAGATTCTTACCAGTAGAGTATCACTCTTAATCTCTTAATTGATCTAAATAACTTATGAGACTCACTCCCGATTTATAGAGGTTAGGTCTAAAGTCATTCCTTATTAGATACGGTCTCAAAAATTAGAATTAGAATAAAATTCGGATCAATATCTTATGAATCTACATGAAAATGCGTGATATTTTTTTCATGCATAGGCAGGCCGATCTGTCTAATAGGCAAGCCGAACTTGCCCATCGGTAGGCCGAACTTGAAGATCGGCATGCCGAACTGTGGGAAAAAAATCTTAGTGAATCTTTTATTTTCCACCCGAGATTCTATAGGATAAAGTTTCAGTTTTAATTCAAATAACCCGATAGAAAAGTTATCTAATTAAAACAACTTTATCTAGATAATCTCTAGGAAAATAAATAAATTCCTAATAATTCTACAAGTTTATCTTGATTTAATTTATTCAAAATTAAATCAACTGATAAACAGACAAGAATTATCCGATCCCAATAATTTAAGAAGTTTATCTTGAATTAATTTTCTCACAAAAGTAATTCAACCGATAAATAGACATGAATTATTTAATTCTTTTGAATTTTAACCAATCTAATAAATCTGACACAAGTCACCAATTATTGAAAAAGCACGCCGTCTCGTTACAGGATTTTGTGAGCTAGCAAAGGGGACCAAATAGACCTATATAGTTCAAGCTCCCGATAATTATGAAACCCAATATCCCAGATATGCATTTCATAATTATCAACTCCAATGCTACTCCACTAAAAGCTTGGAGTAGCACTCTCAAACTATATAGAATTACGAAGCCTGTATAGCTAAGTCTCCATGACATATCATAGTGTATCGTATCCCCATAGGATTATCCATAACTGGCTTAAGGACAAGTTTTGTCGTATCTTCCCGATTATTTTTATCTTACGTTCTATTATCTCACATTCAAAAAACTTACTATCCAAAGACAGTATACCATTCGGTTACATTTATGTATCCAAATGGTTGAGCACTCCAGTAATTCAATTACAGGATAACGTATATAAGAGGATATCACTACTCCTAAAGAGGAGCTATGGATTCCATATCTATGAATAACAGGACTACGTTATCAAGAGTCATGTCTCCAATGTACCAGCATGCATACCACTATTAAAATGTGGGTATCACCCTTTGGTACATCAAAAGACACAAGTCGAGACAACAGGCCCACAATTCATCTCAGGATTAAGATACAATATAAATGATTGTCTAAAGTGAATCGATTTACCGAGACAGAATTATTAATCCAAATCAATTCACTTTATGTCCCGATCAAACACATCGTCACCTATAACAATGTGCCAATGTTTCTATTCACAGAGTCCACCTCTGATAGCTAAAACAAACCATCTCCCAATAGGGATATAGACAACGTAACAATCTTTACATAAATAAAGCGCCCAACTTTATTCCCTCGATTGTGGATGTTATGTTTTAGGCCGTCACCTTAAGAATCGTGTCTTCCACATAATCTATCCATCATATGCCTAATTCTTAAAGGTTTAGATCGACAGTCTCAGACTATTGTTTGCTTAACATACATTCTACAAATATGAATGTAAAGAGGACAAGCTTTGGAATATAAATAATAAATAAATTCTTTATTGATAAAAATGTCTCCAAAAACATATTACATTTTTACTCCTTAGGGCATCCACGTCTAATAGAAAAGCAATTGGGTAGACCCATAAAGGCCCTTTGATCCGATCGAGGTGGTGAATACCTTTCTGATGAGTTCTTAGGACACTTATTAAAGAATGAGATTTTATCCCATTTAACTGCACCGGGCACTCTACAGTAGAATGGCATAGCGGAGAAAAGGAATAGGGCTTTGTTGGACATACTTAGGTCCATGATGAGTTATTCATCATTGCCTTTGTCCTTTTGGGGATATGCACTACAAACTGCATGTTATCTTTTGAACAGTTTGCCTTTGAAATCGGTTTCTAAAACTCTTCACGTGTTGTGGACAGGCAGGAAGACATCCTTAAACCATATTCGCATATGGGGAAGTTCGGCTCATGTCATGTTTAGGGATGTGAATAAGTTGGAAGCAAGTTCAAAAGTTTGCGTATTTGTAGGATATCCAAAAGGGACTAAAGGGGGTTATTTTTATAACCCAAAGGAAAATAAAGACGTGGTTTCAACTAATGCAACTTTTCTTGAGGAAAATTATGTGGATGACTTTAAGCCTTGAAGCAAAGTGGTGCTTGGGGAGTTGGCGAGTGATTTGATCATTCTGGGGGTTTCGAATGAAGCCATTTCAATCATTGTAGAAAAACCAAATGAACCCAAACAACAACCTATGGGGCTTTGTCATAGTGGAGGATCGATCATCAACCTGAGAGATATATGTTCAATAGTGAGACCTTCTTGGCTGAACCAAATGAACATGACATGGATTCTTACACTTACATAGAGGCTCTAGGGGATGTTGATTCGAACCTTTGGATAGAGGCAATGAACAAAGAGATGAAGTCTATGGAGGCTAATCAGGTCTGGGAGCTTATGGCTCTTCCTGAAGGGGTAAAACCCACAGGGTGTAAGTAGATCTACAAGAAAAAAAGAGGAGTAGATGGAAAGTTTGAAACCTTTAAGGCTAGACTGGTAGCTAAAGGATACACGCAAAAGGAAGGAATCAACTATGAGGAAACCTTTTGGCCTGTAGCCATGCTTAAATCCATCCGCGTTCTCTTGTCCATAGCTGCCACTCTCGACTACAAGATTTGGTAGATGGATGTCAAGACAGCTTTCTAAATGGCTATCTTGATGAGTCCATTTATATGGAACAACTAGACGGGTTCAAAGTCAAGGGTCAGGAGGGTAAGGTTTGTAGGCTGCTAAAGTCAATTTATGGACTTAAGTAGGCTTCCCATTCTTGGAACATAAGATTTGATCAAGTAATCAAGACTTATGGGTTTGAACAAAATGTGGACAAACCATGTGTGCACAAACACATTAAGGATAGGAAGGTGGTTTTTCTACTGCTCTATGCAGATGACATTCTGCTAATTGGCAATAACGTTGGGGCATTTCATTGGTCAAATTATGGTTAACCAAGCAGTTTGACATAAAGGACTTGGGTGAGGCTAATTTTGTTCTAGGTATGTAGATCTTTTGAGATAGGAAGAACAAAATGATAACTTTGTCGCAGGCTAGCTACATAGGTAAGATTCTTAGGAGGTTTGCAATGTAGGATTCCAATAAAGGTGGGCAACCATCTAGGTTTGGAATTACTCTTTCTAAGAAAGACTCTCTAAAGTCTGATTAAGAAAGAGAATACATGAAGAAGGTGCCTTATTGTTCAGCAGTGGGTAGTCTCATGTATGCCATGGTTTGCACACAACTAGATATTTGTTATGCAATTGAGATTGTAAGTCAATTTGAGGCGGATTTGGAACCAAACCATTGGGCTGCGGTTAAGCATATTTTTAAGTCCCTGAGAAGGACTCGAGGGTATATGCTTGTGTATTCAGGCGAGGACTTAAATCCACTAAGATACACTGACTTGGATTTCCAATCCTGTTTGGATTCGAGGAGATCGACTTTTGGTTTTGTGTTTACTCTGAGCGATGGTGCCATCAGTTGGAGAAGTGTAAAACAAGATTGCATTTCAGATTCAACAATGGAGGCCTAGTATGTGGCAGCTAGTGATGCTTCAAAAGAAGTAGTATGGCTCTGCAAGCTCCTTAGAGATCTTGAGATAGTTCCTAGTATGGATAAGGCGGTATCACTGTACTGTGATAATAGTATAGTGGCAGCTAATGCTAAAGAACCAAGATTTCACAAGAAGAGTAAGCATATTGATCAAAAGTATCATGTGATAAAGGACATCGTAGAAGGTGGGCATGTCGTTGTGTGCAAAATCGCATCAAAGGACAATTTAGCTGATCCATTCACGAAGACACTTACTGGGGAGTCTTCGAGAGATATGGGGAAGCTATGGGGATGCAAGATTTGTCATATTTACTCACTTAGTGTAAGTGGGAGATTGTTAGACATGTATGTCCTAAGGAGTAAAAATGTAATATGTTTTTGGAGACATTTTTATCAATAAAGAGTTTATTTATTATTCATATACCAAATAGTTGTCCTCTTTACATTCATATTTGATGAATGTATGATAAGTAAACAAAGTCTGAGACAGTCAGTCTAAACCTTTAAGAATTGGGCATATGACAGACAGATTATGCAAAAGACATGATTCTCAAGATGACGGTTTAAACCATAAGATCTACAATCGAGGGAATAAAGTTGGGCGCTTTATTCTTGCATAGATTGTTAAGCTGTCTATATCTCTAATGAGAGATGGTTTATCTTGGCCATTGGAGGTGGACTCCATGAATAGAAACATTTGCACATTGTCATAGGTAACGATGTGTTGGATCGGGACATAAAGTGAATTAATTTAGATTAATAATTCTGTCTCAGCAAATCGATTCACTTTAGACAATTATATGTGTTGTATCTTAATCTTGATTTGAATAATAGGCTCGTTGTCTTAACTTGTGTTTTGTGATGTACCGAAGGGTGACATCTACATTTTTATATTGGTATACTTGCCGGTATGTTGGAGGCATAACTCTTGATAGTGTAGACCTATTATTCATAGATATGAAATCCATAGCTTTTCTTCAGGAGTAGTTGATATCCTCTTATATGCGTTATCCTGTAATTGAAAAACTAAAGCGCTCAACAATTTGGATACATAGGTGTAACCAAATGGTATACTGCCTGCGAATGGTAAGTTTTCTGATGGTGTGAAAATGAAATGTAAGATAAAAATAATCAGGAAGTTAAGACATAACTTGTCCTTAAGCCAATTATAGATAATCCTATGGGGATACGATACATTATGATATGTCATCGAGACTTAGTTATACGGACTTTGTAATTCTATATAGTTCGAGAGTGCAGCTCTAAGCTTTTAGTGGAGTAGCGTTAGAGTTGATAATTATGAATGGTATATCTAGGATATTGGGTTTCATAATTATCGAGAGCTTGAACTATATAGGTCCATTAGGTCTCCTTTACTAGCTCATAAAAAATCCTATAATGATGCGGTGTGCTTTTCCAATAATTAGTGACTTGTGTCAAATTATCAGATTGGCTAAAAATTCGATAGAATTAGATAATTCATGCTTATTTATCGTTTGAATTAATTTTGAAAAAATTAATTCAAGATAAACTTGTTAAATTATCGAGATCAGGTAATTCATGTCTGTTTTTTAGTTGGATTAATTTTGAATAAATTAATTTAAGATAAACTTGTTGAACTATCAAGAATATTTATTTTCCGAGGAATTATCTAGATATGACTGTTTTAATCAGATAACTTCTCTATTGGGTTATTTTAATTAAAACTGAGGCTCTATCCCAAGAATATCGAGTAGGAAATAAAGATTCGCATGGATCATTTATCGGACGTTTGACAGGCCGATCTTTAAGTTTGGCCTGTTGATGGAGCAAGTTCAATAGGCTGATCTGGCAGTTTGGCCTGTCGAACAAGCGTTAAATAAATCACGCGTTTTCACATGGATTTTATCAGATATTGTTTCTAATTTGATTCTGATTTGAATTTTTGAGGTCTTATTTGAAAAAGACTAACTCTTAAGCCTAGCCTCTATAAAAAGGGGATGATACTCATTGTTATTTAGATCAATTGAGAAATCTAGAGTTGGACTCTGTGACTCCCCGGAGAGCTATTGTTCACAAATCATAGACTATAGCTTTGGGTTTTTCTCAATTGGTTAGAAGGAGAGCTACCTAGTGGAAAAGTTGTACGAGTGTGCCCACACACACACATCAGTTGTAGATAGAGAATAGCAAAGAAGACTAGTTGGTTGAGGCTCTTTTTAAATGTTATATTCTTTACGGATAGCGGGAGCTTTTCTGCATTTACGATATTAGTAAGATTTGATTAATTTATGCATATAGTGTATCAAACTTGTGTTTTAGAAAATACTCTGGTATAAAAAATTTTAAAATTCTGCTGCGTATTGTTTTTCTAACAAATATCACTCAATCATAACTTGAAAACTCAACCAAACAATAGAAAGATCAAATATACAAGATTGATCAAACAAAAAAATATACAATGGAATGAGCAAAAAATGCAATTAGATTACAACTTATTACACAAAACAACTAGATAATATATATATGTGTGTGTGTGTATATATAAATATATATATATATAACAACCAGAACTTGAATTTTAATTAAACAATAGAAAAATCAGATCTAGGCTTCAACAAAAGAATTGATCTCTTATGTACAAATTGACAGGTTTTTGTACACCTTGATTTTCTTTTTCTTTATAATTTAAACTTAATTTCAAATATTTGTTTTCAAATACATATATGTCACAACCCGCCTTATTTCAGGCTGTGCTTTGACACCTTTCTTGCTTACATATTTATGAAAATCTTAGAAATACTTTTTTTAAAATAACAGTAATAGATCACATATACATACTCAAACTTCTTTTTGTAATTATGTATACATAAATGAACTTTCTTTTTATAACATCATATACTTAACATATCCAAAAGAGGTTTTGTCTTACGTAACCATACTATATCTTTATATACAACAAGTTCTAAGATAACTTAATATACATAGCAAACGGAAACGTAACTGTGGCAGTATCTATACCCTGATCTGCTCATTGCTCATATTCCACTGCTAGCTCATCAGCACGATCATTCTGACCTCTTAGTGGAAATTCCTATAGCATGAAATAACTAGTGAGCTTATGCTTAGTAAGTCCAAACATAGCCCACGTGCATCATAGCTAATATGCATGATCCATTTATGCTTTCTTATGAACATTCTTTATTCTTGTTATATCTTATCTTTAACTAGGGCCCAAGTTCTTGTACCATATGCGCACATAAGTCTTCATAACACCGAGACCATAACATAACTTTAACTTTAAACTCCCCTTTTCATCGGGAGCTGGTACAACACTTTCTTTTTCTTCTGATGATTCATTTACCAGTCCAGTTATTTTGGTTACCATACCATGCATGTCATAATACTTACATACTAAGTGTAAAATATATACACTTTTTTAATTGCATAATATACACAGATATATTCACATAAGTATACTATACTCTTAAACCTACTATTTCATATCGTAGATGGGTTTGGAACTTACTTGTTTATGCTGCTATAAGGATCGTCTTTGGGTTCCTTTGTTACTCATCTAGTGACCTGTTTGGCCAATTATATCATTATTAGCCAAATTATCACTATTTATCTATACGTCGATAAAGTATACTTATCGATTACTACTTCGGATTACTATTTTGATTACTTAAAATTTGACCATCCTTTTGATTCCTTCTATTTTATTGTTTCTAACAAAAAGGGGAAAAATTCTTATTAAAGTCATTTTCTCTATCTTGGACACTTCGGGGTTTGTTCTGGTTATTTTATGAAAAATGACATTTTTGCCCTCGATGGGCCACTTTGAATTACTAGGCCTGATTTGGCTAATTCAAAATGAAACGTTGCTTATTAGTGTAGAAACAAATGGTTAAGGCATTGGGTTGCTTATGTGCAATAAAAACCCAACTTTAACAAAACTTTGCAATTTTACTACTGGTTTAAAGAATTTTGACGATTTTACCCCCAGGACAAAAAATAATCTTTTTAAACCATTAGTCTCTATTTTTCAAGAGGATCAAATTTTCTCAAAGTATCTTGCCCAAATTCCTTTTGTAAAAAGAAGTTTTTTCCCATTAAATTTTTTTTTCCAACTTTAACAAATTTTGTAAAATTAATAACTCACAAACGAAGGCGATTTTCGACGAACCGTCTATAATTTCTAATAGTTTCGTTGAGATCTACAACTTTCATGTTTTAACTTTTTGAAATTCTTGCTGTACAGGGGAGTGTTTAGCCAATTTCTAAATCTGCCGAGGCTAGGACTTTTCTTCCAATTTAGTCCCTAGGTAGTTTTTGCAAAAATATACTTTTGGGCAATATACAACCCACTGTTTGTACAGATTGCATACCTCATTAGCAAAGATTCATGCCAAATTTCAATTCTTCAAAAACCATTTAAAGTTTACAAAATTTCTCTTAGTTTTAAAACCAAATAAAATTTTTAACATGAAAACTCCTAAATCATCATCCAATCACCTTCACAATCCATATGCTTAAACATGCGCACCACAAACTTATATTTTTACATGCCATTTTGAAACCAATCAAAGAAAAAAAAAACCATTTAAACTTTAAAATAGGGAAAATTGAGCGTTACCAAAAAGTTTGGTAGCTTAGGTCCAAAGGGCTTGTTGGCAACTTCCCTAAGCAAGATTCATAGGAAGGAATTCTTAGTTAAATATCCCTCCTCAAATTAAAGAAAACAACCCTAGAAAACTTAGGAAAGGTTTGGATTTACCTTGAAAAGTTTGTGAAATCTTGGGCTTGATCTTGAAACTTGCTTATGAGTGAGGTTTTATGCAATGTTGGCTTGAAAATTTTTTGGAGAGAGAGGGAACCTATGGGCACCGAATTTGGTGGGGGAGAATGGAGAATATTTTTTTTTTGCTTTCTTTAAGCCTTAATTAAAGGTTATCTCATTAGAGATTTCCCTTAAAATGGGTGAGTCACCCCCGGGACATGATTGTAGGTGTTAGTTGGCCTTATGTGATTGGGCCGCATTAAGTAATGTGGTGGCCTAATCATAATACTCAAGGTGTCCCCCTTTTTTTTCACAGTGTAATTTTTTCACTACATTGTCTTTTTCTTATACTATTGGGGTGAAACCTATGAAAAACGTATACTGTTAGATATATATTCCCTAAGGAGTAAAAATGTAATACGTTTTTGGAGACATTTTTATCAATAAAGAATTTATTCATTTATATATACCAAATCTTGTCCTCTTTACGTTCATATTTATTGAATGTATGTTAAGCAAATAGTAGTCTAAGACTGTCGGTCTAAACCTTTAAGAATTGGGCATATGATAGACTGATTATGCGGAAGACACGATTCTTAAGGTGACGGTCTAAAACATATGATCCGCAATCGAGGGAATAAAGTTGGGCGCTTTATTCATGCAAAGATTGTTATGTTGTCTATATCCCTATTGGGAGATGGTTTGTCTTGACCATCGGAGTTGGACTCTGTGAATAGAAACATTGGCACGTTGTCATAGGTGACGATGTATTTGATAGGGACATAAAGTGAATTGATTTGGATTAATAATTCTGTCTTGGCAAATCGATTCACTTTAGACAATCATTTGTATTGTATCTTAATCCTAAGATGGATTCTGGGCCTGTTGTCTCGACTTATGTCTTTTGATGTACCAAAGGGTGACTCCTACATCTCAATAGTGGTTTGCATGCCGGTACGTTGGTGGCATGATTCTTGATAGCGTAGACTTGTTATTCATAGATATGGAATCCATAGCTCCTCTTTAGGAGTAATGATATCCTCTTATATGCGTTATCCTATAATTGGAAAACTGGAGCGCTTAACTATTTGGATACATAGGTGTAACCGAATGGTATACTATCTTTGGATGATAAGTTTTCTAATGGTGAGATAATGGAACGCAGATAAAAATAATCGAGAAGGTAAGACAGAACTTATCCTTAAGCCGATTATGGATTATCATATGGGAATACGACACACTATGATATGTCATGGAGACTTAGCTACACGGGCTTTGTAATTCTATAAAGTTCGAAAGTGCAGCTCCATGCTTTTAGTGGAGTAGCATTGGAGTTGATAATTGTGAATGTATATCTAGGATATTGGGTTTCATAATTATCATGAGCTTAAACTTTATAGGTACATTTTGGTCTCCTTTGCTAGCTCACAAAATCTTGTAACGATACGGCGTGCTTTTTCAATAATTGGTGACTTATGTCAGATTTATCGGATTGGTTTAAAATTTGAAAGAATCAAATAATTCATGTTTGTTTATTGGTTGAATTAATTTTGTAATAAAATTAATTTAAGATAAACTTGTTAAATTATTGGGATCGGATAATTCTTGTCTGTTTGTCGGTTGATTTAATTAGATAAATTAAATCAAGATAAACTTGTAGAATTATTGTGAATTGATTTATTTTCTTAAAGATTATCTTGATAAAGTTTGTTTTGATCAGATAACTTCTCTATTGGGTTATTTGAATCAAAACTAAGACTTTATCCTATAGAATCTCGAGTGAAAAATAAAAAAATCGCAGAAATACTTACACGGTAGTTCGGCTTGCCGATCTATGTGTTCGGCCTGCCGATCAGCGAGAGATAAGATTACGCGTTTACACGTGGATCTTATCAAATATTGATCCGAACTTGATCTGTTTCGAGTTTTTGAGACCTAATCTGATAAGGACTGACCCTAGGACCAATCGCTATATAAAGGGAGTAAGTCTCATGAGTTACTCAGATCAATTGAGAGATTAAGAGTGATACTCTTTTGGTGAGCATCTAAAAATTCCCTGAGAGCTTTTGTTCACAAATCACGAACACTAGCTTTGGGTTCTCTCGATTGGTTGGAAGGAGAGTCACCGGTGGAAGAGTTATACATGTGAGCCCACACTCACTCCGGTTATGGATAGAGAATAGCAAAGAAGACCAGTTGGTTGAGGCTCTTCTGGAACGTTACTTCTCTTCACAGGTTGCAGAGGTTCTTTGGTATACAAAGGTTAGTAAGATCTGTTTAATTTATACATATAGCATGTCAAACTTTTGTTTTGAAAAAATACTCTGATGTTAAAATTTTAAAAATTCCCGCTGTGCACCTCACACTATTTTTCCAATAATTGGTATCAGAGATATAGGTTTTTACTTAAATTTACAAGTTTGTGATCATACTATATGTATAAATTTGTGATCTTAATCTCTCCTATGCTTGAATTTAATTTTATAGAAAGTTGGCACTCTAGGTTTTTATATAATTATATGTTGTCATGGATTATATGGTGAATGTTCATTAATTAATTATGGTTATTAAATTATTATTTAATTAATTATTAATTAATTAATTTATGCTGGTTATGGTTCCTTAGAGGTTAGAATGTGTATCTAAGTTTTTTCATGTAATTAGATGCCAGACTATCATCTCCGTCTTAAAATTGTTATTTAATTTTTAAATTTGTGAGACTTTTGTAATTAAATAATTATTCGCAAAAAACGGATCTAAAAGACGGATCTAGAAGATAGATGATGGCGCACCCAGGTATTTCCTGTGTCTCTAATTTTATGTTTTTGAATTGTTGAAAATAAAATTGATGAATTGCATTAAAATTGTATTTTCTGGAATGGAGATTTCTGCTCGATTGGCATGCTGAACCTTTAGTTCGGTAGACCGATGGTCACAGATCGGTAGGCCAGACGTGTGGTTTGGCAAGCCGTTAATGGGGTAGAAATAGGCTGGCTCTGCCGGCAGGCCGAACTTCCAGTTCGGCATGCCAAACTTTCATGGGTCGACAAGCCGATCTTTTCAATCGACAGGCCGATGAAGCATGACCGGCAAGCCAATCACCCAGATCGGCCTGCCGGCCGAGAGCTGTAAATTTTTCAAAAAAGGTGTAATTTTTGTGATGCAGTTTTAATTTTATTTTTGAGACGATTCTAAGAAACATTAAATTTGGATATGACCGAAAATATGAAGTATTTGATTCATATGGGATTGAAGACTTGAAGATGGGAATTACGTGAAGAAGGGTACAACTTGAGGATTCAAGGATGAAGAATCGATATATGTCTCGATTATTCTCTTGAAATCTTAGTTTTCTATTCTCTAGGGTGGAGCCATAATATTATGGTTATTATTATTTTGCTTGATTGCTTTGCTTCTCTACATTATAATATGATTTGCCATGTATCTTGATAACATGTCATATAGAATAGGAAGTGCCGCTCATATTAAAATTGTTCATGCATAATTTTAAAATAAAACCTTGATTTCAAAAGATTGAGTGGGAGAAGGTTTTCGAAGAGAGAACCTAAGGCTTCCATCGTTGATCCATAGGAAGAACATGGTGGTCCCGACCCCTAGGAAGGGATTTCTATCATGTACCAGATTGGATCTCTGAGAGGATAAGGTATTTTAGCATGATTTATAGTTGCACTCCCCTAGGTGGTGATTATAAATCATGGATAAAATATTGAAACGATGGTTATAGACTCACGTTAATTTTATTATTAACCTCCCCTAGGAGCTCTGTTAATAAAATTAAAGGCCAAAGAAATGATTATCAATATATGTTGGATCATAATGGTCCTAGATGGCATATATCAATCAGGAGGGGATCCATGTTCCTGATTGAATTTGGCATGACTCCCCTAGGAGCTTGTCGAATTCTGAGTTGGGAATTATCGTTGTAAGGTTGTGATATTTTTAAGGTTTTGACACATAAACACATTTGTATGATTTTACATGATTGTGTTATCTTCTAAATTATTATGATATGTTTGCTTATGTTTGGTATATGATTCTTTATTGTAGATTAAAAATGTCTAAAAACGCTTTATTATCGATACTTGACAAAAACCAATTAACCGGTGAGAATTACAATGATTGGAAACGGAACCTAGATATCGTCCTGTCCTTTGAGAAACTGAAATATGTTCTGACAACCTCTTGTCCTCCCGAGCCTACGGGAGACTCATCTAATGAGCAATTCCAAGTGTATGACCGCTGGAAAGATGCTAATGATCAGGCCCGCTGCTATGTTATGGCCAGCATGAATAATGTGTTGTAGGCTCAAATCAAGATTATAAGACTGCGAAGCAGATCTTGGATAATCTTGAGGACATGTTTGGAGGCCAGGCCATAACAAAGCGGCAAGGGGCGCTTCAGAAACTCTTAAACTGTAGACAAAGACCGAGGACATCTGTAAAGGAGCATATGATGTTGGTCATGGGTTACCTAGCTGAGGCTCAAACCAATGGAGCCGACATCGATGCTGAAACTCAGATAACTATGGTCTTTGAGACTCTGTCTAAGGAATTTATTCCATTTAGAGCTACATTTAATTTGAGCAATAGACAAGATATGACCTTGACAGAACTGATGAAACAGTTGCAGGAGTTTGAACTGCTGATTAGGGAGTCTCCTACGAGTGGTGAGGCCAACATGGAGCTGCTTCTGGTTCAAACCCTAACTCTGGGAATGGAAAGAAGCAACAGGCCAAAAATGGGAAGTCTTCTATTCCTGCTAATACCAAGAGCAAGAAGAAGAAGAAGAAGAACCCAAAGAAGCTTAAGTGCTTCTTTTGTGGAAAGGTCGGGCATATTAAAAAGCATTGCAAGGACTTCCTTTCCAAAGGAGGTAGCTGTGATCTTCTGTATTTAGAAACTTGTTTGGTTGAGGAATCCAGTGACATTTGGGTCATAGATTCTGGTGCAACTAATCATGTTTGTGTTAATCTGTAGGGGTTCAAAGAAACGAGAAGTCTGCTGCATGAAGACTTCACGCTTTGGATGGGCGATGGATCCTTGGTCTAAGCGGAAGTAGTGGGAGATGTCCATCTTTACTTTGATAACTATAGGAATTAATTTTTGCAAGATTATTTTTATGTTCCTAAATTTAAAAGGAATTTAATTTCTATATCTTATTTATTTAAAGACTCCTACGTGGTATCTTTTAATGAAAAAGTGGTGATTCATAAAAACAAATCTTTTATCTATTCTGGATGGATGCAAAATAATCTATATTTTATCAAACCTAAGATGGACTTATTGCTTAATGCTGAGATGAATGATAATAACTCTAAAAGACTTAAAACTTCTCACTCTAATAAGACTTATCTTTGGCATTTGCGCCTTAGTCACATTAACTTGAATAGGATTCAAAGGTTGGTAAGGGATGGACCTTTAAGTCACTTAAAGGTGGAATCTATACCTCAAAGTGAATCTTGTTTGGAGGGTAAAATGACC
This sequence comes from Artocarpus heterophyllus, assembly GCA_025403435.1. Lineage (NCBI taxonomy): Eukaryota > Viridiplantae > Streptophyta > Magnoliopsida > Rosales > Moraceae > Artocarpus > Artocarpus heterophyllus. The sequence continues at coordinate 31,200,929 of CM046342.1, read as the reverse complement.
AAAAGACCATACGGGTCTAAGGGCAATAGGACCGAAGGGGTTCCAGAACTTGTGCATAGTGATGTTTGCGGACCGATGAACATCCAGGCACGAGGAGGGTATGAGTACTTCGTCACTTTTATTCACGATTACTCAAGATATGGGTATGTGTGCCTGATGCACCACAAAAGCGAAACTTTTGACAAGTTCAAGGAGTTTCGAGCTGAAGTAGAAAAACAATTGGGTAGACCCATAAAGGCACTTTGATCCGATCGAGGTGGGGAATACCTTTCTAATGAGTTCTTGGGGCACTTGTTAGAGAATGAGATTTTATCCCATTTGACTGCGCTAGGCACTCCGCAGCAGAATGGCGTAGCAGAGAGAAGAAATAGGACCTTGTTGGACATGGTCAGGTCCATGATGAGTTATTCATCATTACCTTTATCCTTTTGGGGATATGCACTACAAATTGCATGTTATCTTTTGAACAATGTGCCTTCAAAATCGGTCCCTAAAACTCCTCATGAGTTGTGGACAAGACGAAAGAAATCCTTAAACCATATTCGCATATGGGGATGTCTGGCTCATGTCTTGTTTAAGGATCTGAATAAGTTGGAAGCACGTTCAGAAGTTTGCGTGTTTGTAGGATATCCAAAAGGGACTAAAGGGGGTTATTTTTATAACCCAAAGGAAAATAAAGTCGTGGTTTCTGCTAATACAACTTTCCTTGAGGAGAGTTACATGGAGGACTTTAAACCTCGAAGCAAAGTGGTGCTTGAGGAGTTAAGGAGTGATCAAATCACTCCGGAGGTTCCGAATGAAACCGTTCCAATTAGTGTAGAAAAACCAAACAAACTTTAACAACAATCTCAAGGGCTTCGGCGTAGTGGGAGGATCAGGCGTCAACCTGAGAGGTATATGTTCAATGGGGAGGTCTTCTTGGCTGAACTGGATGAACATGACAGGGATCCTTATACTTATGCAGAAGTTATGGAGGATGTTGATTAAAAACTCTGGACAGAGGCCATGAACATAGAGATGAAGTCTGTGGAGACTAATCAGGTCTGGGAGCGTGTGGATCTTCCCGACGGGGTAAAACCCATACGGTATAAGTGGATCTACAAGAGGAAAAGAGGAGTGGATGGAAAGGTCAAAACCTTTAAGGCTAGACTGGTAGCTAAGGGTTATATGCAAATGGAAGGAATCGATCATGAGGAAACCTTTTCGCCTGTAGCCATGCTTAAGTCCATCCGGATTCTCTTATCCATAGCTGCCGCTCTCGACTACGAGATTTGGTAGATGGATGTCAAGACGGCTTTTCTAAATGGCTATCTTGATGAGTCCATTTATATGAAACAGCCAGACGGGTTCAAAGTCACGGGTCAAGAGGGTAAGGTTTGTAAGCTACTAAAGTCAATTTATGGAGTTAAGCAGGCTTCTCGTTATTGGAACATAAGATTTGATCAGGTGATCAAGACTTATGGGTTTTCACAAAATGGGGATGAACCATGTGTTTATAAACACATTAAGGACGGGAAGGTGGTTTTTTTACTGCTCTATTTAGATGACATTCTACTAATTGGCAATAACGTTGGGGCGTTGTCAACGGTCAAATTATGGTTGACCAAGTAGTTTGACAATAAGGACTTGGGTGAGGCTAATTTTCTGCTCGGTATCTAGATCTTTTGGGATAGGAAGAACAAAATGATAGCTTTGTCTCAGGCCAGCTACATAGATAAAATTCTCAGGAGGTTTGCAATGTAGGATTCCAATGAAGGTGGACAACCATCTAGGTCTGGAATTACTCTTTCTAAGAAAGACTCTCCAAAGTCTTATGAAGAAAGAGAATACATGAAGAAGGTGCCTCATGCTTCAGTAGTGGGTAGTCTCATTTATGCCATGCTTTGCACACGACCGGATATTAGCTATGCGGTCGGCATTGTAAGTCGATTTCAGGCGGATCCAGGACCGAACCATTGGGTTGCGGTAAAGTATATTTTCAAGTACCTGAGAAGGACTCGAGGGTATATGCTTGTATATTCGGGTGAGGACCTAACTCCTCTAGGATATACGAACTCGGATTTTCAATCCTATCTGGATTCTAGGAAATCGACTTCGGGGTTTGTGTTTACTCTGGGTGGCGATGCCATCAGTTGGAGAAGTACGAAGCAAGATTGCACTTCGAATTCAACGATGGAGGCCGAGTATGTGGCAGCTAGTGATGCTTTGAAAGAAGCAGTGTGGCTACACAAGTTCCTTGGGGATCTTGAGGTAGTTCCTGGTATGAATAAGGCGGTATCACTGTATTGTGATAACAGTGCGGCGGTAGCTAATGCTAAGGAACCAAGATTTCACAAGAAGAGCAAGCATATTGATCGGAAGTATCATGTGATAAAGGACTTTGTTGAAGGCGGGCATGTCACGGTGTGCAAGATCGTGTCAAAGGACAATTTAGCTGATCCATTTACGAAGACACTTACTAGGAGAGTCTTCGAGAAACATGTGGAAGCTATGGGGATGCGAAATTTGCTGTATTTACTCACTTAGTGCAAGTGGGAGATTGTTAGACATGTATGCCCTAAGGAGTAAAAATGTAATACGTTTTTTGAGACATTTTTATCAATAAGGAATTTATTCATTTATATATACCAAATCATGTCCTCTTTACGTTCATATTTGTTGAATGTATGTTAAGCAAACAGTAGTCTGAGACTGTCGGTCTAAACCTTTAAGAATTGGGCATATGATGGACTGATTATGCGGAAGACATGATTCTTAACATGACGGTTTAAAACATATGATCCGCAATCGAGGGAATATAGTTAGGCGCTTTATTCATGCAAAGATTGTCATGTTGTCTATATCCCTATTGGGAGATGGTTTATCTTGACCATCGGAGTTGGACTCCGTGAATAGAAACAATGGCACGTTGTCATAGGTGACGATGTGTTGGATCGGGACACAAAGTGAGTTGATTTGGATTAATAATTCTGTCTTAGCAAATCGATTTACTTTAGACAATCATTTGTATTGTATCTTAATCCTGAGATGGATAGTGGGCCCATTATCTTGACTTGTGTCTTTTGATGTACCAAAGGGTGACTCCCACATCTCAATAGTGGTATGCATGCCGGTATGTTGGAGGCATGACTCTTGATAGCGTAGACTTGTTATTCATAGATATGGAATCCATAGCTACTCTTTAGAAGTAATGATATCCTCTTTTATGCGTTATCTTGTAATTGGAAAACTGGAGCGCTCAACCATTTGGATACATAGGTGTAACTGAATGGTATACTTTCTTTAGATGGTAAGTTTTCTAATGGTGAGATAATGGAACGTATGATAAAAATAATCGGGAAGGTAAGACAGAACTTGTCCTTAAGCTGATTATGGATTATTATAAGGGGATACGATACACTTTGATATGTCATGGAGACTTAGCTATACGGGCTTCGTAATTCTATAAAGTTCGAGAGTGCAGCTCCAAGCTTTTAGTGGAGTAGCGTTGGAGTTGATAATTGTGAAATGTATATCTGGGATATTGGGTTTCATAATTATCGTGAGCTTGAACTTTATAGGTCTATTTTGGTCCCCTTTGCTAGCTCACAAAATCCTATAATGATACAACATGCTTTTTCAATAATTGGTGACTTATGTCGGATTTATCAGATTGGTTTAAAATTTGAAAGAGTCAAATAATTCATGTCTGTTTATTGGTTGAATTAATTTTGTAATAAAATTAATTTAAGATAAACTTGTTGAATTATTGAGATCGGATAATTCTTGTCTGTTTATCAGTTGATTTAATTGGATAAATTAGATCAAGAAAAACTTGTAGAATTATTATGAATTGATTTATTTTCTTAGAGATTATCTTGATAAAGTTTGTTTTGATCAGATAACTTCTCTATTGGGTTATTTGAATCAAAACTGAGACTTTATCCTATAGAATCTCAGGTGGAAAATAAAAGATTCACAGAGATATTTACGCAGCAGTTCGGCCTACCGATCTACATGTTCGGCCTGTCGATGGGGCCTGCTCGACCTGCCGATTAGGCTGTTCGGCCTGTCGATCAGCGGGAGATAAGATTACGCGTTTTCACGTAGATCTTAGCAGATATTGATCCGAACTTGATTCTGTTTCGAGTTTTTGAGACCTAATCTGATAAGGACTGACCCTAGGACCAATCGCTATATAAAGGGAGTAGGTCTCATGAGTTACTCACATCAATTGAGAGATTAAGAGTGATACTCTTCTGGTGAGCATCTGAAAACTCCCTGAGAGCTTTTGTTCACAAATCATGAACACTAGCTTTGGGTTCTCTCGATTGGTTAGAAGGAGAGTCACCGGTGGAAGAGTTGTACGTGTGAGCCCACACTCACTCCGATCATGGATAGAGAATAGCAAAGAAGACCAGTTGGTTGAGGCTCTTCTGGAACGCTACTTCTCTTCACAGGTTGTGGAGGTTTTTCGATACACAAAGGTTAATAATATCTGTTTAATTTATACATATAGCATGTCAAACTTGTGTTTTGAAAAAATACTCTGATGTTAAAATTTTTAAAATTCTGGCTGTGCACCTCACATTGTTTTTTCCAACAGCCTCGTGCCGTACTTGGGCCCATCATCTGTTTATTAATGGGTCATGGCCATAAAGTGCTTAGGCTATGCTCGTGCCTGTATCGATGTTCGTGCTTTTCTTCTTGTACTTTTAGCTCTTAATGTATCTTTCTCCTTCTAATGCTAAATTTACAAAAAAAGAAAATGAAAACACTAAATCATAACAAAAGAAAGTGCATTATTGATAAAAAAAAATCTTTTTTCTAAGGACAATAGCAATGTAGAATCTTGTATGGTATAGTTTTTATTATTTAGTTTTTCATATAAATCATGGAAATAAGTATATATTGGCAATTGATAATTTACTAACAACAAATGATCTATTTGATCTTTGTCCTTTTTTAATCAAATCTATTAGAAATATAGAACTTCTTTATAAACAAATATTTATAAAAATATAAAATATATTAGTAAAGTTAGTTTAAATTGTATATTTTATTCGTGCTTATAATTGGACCTTAATCGTGCTTTTGATGTGCTCGTGCTCGTGATCATGCCGGGCCCTTACTATATCATACCCTTAACATGCTTTGTGTCCAAAAGTTGCACAAAACCAAGCCCATTTAATAATCGTGTCGTACGATACAGTGTCTGCTTTTTAACGTACCGTGCTTGTGCCGGCCCACTAGGCTCAGCCCGTTTTGACATCTCTAAGCCTGTTTAATAAAATGTACCAATATTGAAGGTCAATTATAGAAATACCACTTCTGTAGTATTGTTTTTTAATCTTACTACTTCTATAAGAAAGTTTGAAACATACCACATGCAAATAGTATAAATACATAATTGATCATAAGTATTTTAATTAAGGTAAGGCAACCAAGTGTTATCTTATGGTATTTTAGCCTTTTTGGTTAAGATAAGTTGTACGGATCAAAGAAAGAAAAAATAAGTGATGGAATGCAATAATAATGGTAAGAAGTAGTATACTACTTAATTTACTCTAATATTGATTACTTTGTAGCATGAACCAATCTATATTTCATTAGGGTAAGTTTGTAGGCCGCGTGGCAGAATGGTTGAAATCATTAGTTACAACTATAAACAGTGTAACGCTCTCACATGCTGTAGTAAAAAGCAAAAAATTGCTACCATAAGCTCTCATATGTTACAGTTTTCAAGCAGAAATCGTTGGTTCTAACGGTCTATTATAATTTTTGTTATTGTTAATACTTTCATTCTCATATATTAGTCGCCACAATTATTATTATTATTATTATTTGTTTCAGAGGAAAATCGCCACCATTTTTCAATGTTCCTCATATAAAAATAAACATAAATGTATGATAAGCAATAATACTTGGAGCTGGAAATGTTACAGTACAAATATTATTATATAGGGCAATGACAAACTATTTTCCACCAAACAAAATGATATGTTTGAATTTCAAATGTGTGTGTATATGTAGGTTATATGTTTTGGAGTATTTTAATATCGTTTCGTTTTAGCTTGGCACGCTGAAAATCAATAATTGGTCAGACTCATGTTGGTCTGCTAAAACCACTCGATCTTTAATTAGTCTCTAGGCAACGACAAATGCTGAAGTCGATCCAGCCATATCTTTGCTGTGCGCCTGTACCATAGGCTTCAAAAAATTTTGATTTGGGAACCATCGCATCAAGAAACTGCATACAAAATGCTGGTGTGTGCGTGTGGAAATGCCATTTATCAAAACTAGAACAAAATTGTAGAAAGTTGGATTTCAGAAAAAGGAAAATAAAAAAAAGGGAAAAAAGATAAAGAGCTTTAATTATGACGTACCCTAAAGGATTGCACTTGGGCATGGGTTCCGTGTACTGAAAACATGTTAGGAGCATCATTATTTATTCCATTTTGGGAATGTGATCTAAAAGGAAGAACATAAACACGAAGGAAATATATTACATATAGTTAGGGATATTTTATGTAGTATATGCTTCTTTCAAGAAGAATGAACACATGTCTCGCCTGTTTGGTTCATTAATTCGAATTATTGCCTTATTTGGTTCATTGGTTTGAATTGTGTTTGAATTTTTTTAGTTAGAACAGAAAAATCCGAATTGTATAGTTTAAATAGTAATCCGAACTAACGTTTCGGATGGGTAGTTAAAATATTAATTTGAACATGATATCTAATCTCTAGTTTAAAACATACAAAATTTATTTAATTAAAGAATATATATAAAATATATAAAAGAAGTTATTTAATTAAAAAAATATGAAATAATAGTATTAAATTATAAATATAAATACATGGGAGTAAAATCACCATTTAATATTTGTTCAAAATATTGAAATGGAAGGGGGTTTAAGCTCTAAGTTTGAACTGTCAGTTTGTTTCAAATTAAATGCTTTACCAAACACTAATTTAAGCTATGATGGTTGTTCGAACTTAACTGAACTGGACTAAACCAGTCAAACAAATAGAGTGTATGTTAATTTCAACTTTTTAGTTTGAACAGAAAAATCCCAATTGTGTTTAAACAATAATCCAAATTGGTGTTTGAATGTGCAATTAAAATGTTAATTTAAACAGAATATTGGATCTGAATTTGTGTTTGGACAAGTATTAATAACTCTAGTTTGAAGCATGAAAAAATTAATTAATTAAAGAATAAACATGAAATATGTAAAAAGAAGTTATGTAATTTAAAAATATTACAAAATAATAGTGTGTTAAATTGTAAATACACATATATTAGAGTGAAATCACTGTTTAATATTGGTTCAAAATGTTGAAATAGAGGGTTTGAATTCTAAGTTAGGCAATTTAGCTGAGTTTGAACTATCAATCTAGTTCGAATTAAATGTTTTATGAAGCATCAATCCAAACTATGATAGCTGTTCAAATTGAGTCAAATTGGACTAAACTAGTGAAACAAACATGGCCCTCTACTATTGACTAAAGAGATAACTAAGCCAACTGGCCTTTCCATTAGTACAAAATGTAAAAACAAACATATATATATGTTCCTTGTTTGGTTCATTAGTTTGAATTGTGTTAGTTTGGACTTTTCTAGTTTGAACAAAAAAATCCAAATTGTATAGTTTAAACAGTAATATGAACTAGCGTTTAAATATATAGTTAAAGAATTAATTTCAAGAGGATATCGAATCTGAATTTGTATTTGGATGAGCATAGAAAACTCTAGTTTAAAACATGAAAGATTATTTAATTAAAAAATAAATATGAAATATGTAAAAAGAAGTTATTTAATTAAAAATAACATGAAATAATAGTGTTAAATTATAAATACAAATATATAAGAGTGAGATCGCAACTCAGTATTGCTTCCAAATGTTGACATGAAGGGGGTTGAAACTATAAGTTTAACAGTTCAGTTTGGTTCAAATTGTCAATTTAGTTCGAATTAAATATTTTATTAAACACCAATTTAAACTGTGATGGTCGTGCGAACTGAATCGAAACAATCAAACAAATAGGGTGATAATAATTCTAAACAAAACTCTCCTTTTTCTGATAAAAAAAAAAGAAATAAAACACTTTTTCTTTTTTCTTTTGGAAAATCAAATAGAACTCTTTTTCATTTAGGGAAAAAAAAAACATAAAACATAAAATCATAAAAATAATGTCTCTTTTATTTTCACTTCGCAAGCAGAAATGTGGCGGTGGAGTTTTTTATCGTCTATTTTCAACCTCAGTTTTGGTGTGGATATATTTTCATTTTTTTTTTCAAATGCAATACACTGTAAAAAAAAAAAAAAAAAAAAAAAAAAAAAAAAAAAAGAGAGAGAAGAAGAAAGGAATGGGATCTCTAGAAATTAGTTATCCAAATTACTTTCACATCTGCTCCACCCAAATTAACCGTTTATTACTACATTTTGAATGAATACTGATTTGTTTAGCAAAGTAAGGGGGAAAAAGGGATTGATTTCACATTTTCAAACTGGTTTTGAAGATAGTTTAACATAATGCTTGGTAATAATATATTAAGATAACGCTTGGTAATAACTCTCATTTCAGTATTAAAAAGAAGAGGGAAAATATTTATTTATTTATTTATTCATTCATTTATTTATAGAATTACTTCAAGAAGGAGAATTATGCTTCTTTTTTTTTTTTTTGCTAGAATAGAAGTATGCTATTTTTAATTAAAAAAAAAACACCAATTCGAACCAAAACTGGTGTTTTAACCAGTGATAAAAAAAAAGGCTACTCGAAATGATTCAAGTCATCAAACCATCATTTTAAATTCAAGCCTATTTTCTACAATTTAGAGAAAAAAAAAAAAAAAACTTATTTGCTATAGTTAAACCATTACCTTTTGTTTTTTGATCTTTCTCTTCTACTAAGCTTAAAAATGTCACAACTTTTTTGTTGCAACACGACTGAGACATTTCTAAAATAGAAATCCCCTCTACATTGCACATGAAAAATTATCATATACATTGAATTTTTTTAATCGATTTGTTAGGAAGCCTTATCAATTTAGATGAATATTTTCAACAATATCTATCCAAATACTCATTATATTCATTATAATACGTTCCAATTGAAACTGATTTTTTTTTTTAAATCCATTCCAAACACAAATTTGAATTGAAAATCTCAATTCAAACTCCTCATTCCGATCTAAATTTTTCCATTTATCCAACGAGTCGCACACAACATTAACAAATATGAGATGGGAAGATTACTTATTATGTTTAGAATCAAATTTAAAGTAACAAACAAACCCTTACAATCACCTCATTACGATGAATGACAAGGAGAAAAATAAGAAAGAATCGTGGAACACGAATTAGAGGCTAAGTCTACAGTCTACTAGAGGTTCTTAGAGGAGGGAATGGTTGCACTACAAAAAGAGAGAATTACAAGAGTACTTGAGTGTCTACCAAAAGTTGGACTTAAGATTACCTCACAAAGTTAACCCTTTATTAAAGTATGTCTAAGTCGATTGTTATTGATTTATCTCTAAGAGTGCTTTAGCATGTGCCAAAATTTTGACTCCTAAAAGGCTTAACCATCTTCTCTCTTTATAGACAGTCCTCATATTATAAGTGTTGGTTTTCTAAAATGCTTTTAAAGAAAATATATAGAAATATGGTAAAGGTATGAAATGTATATAACAAAAATTTTCATGGAACTTTTGTACACACATTATAGAATATATAAATTTAACTCTTAATAATATGTATATAGTTTATACATACCCAGTTGAAGTGATTAAGTCGAGAATCTTCTCTGGGTAATATTCTTTATATGATACCAAAGCTTTCTTCGCCTAGTCCTTGACACCACTTGGATGTAAAAGGAATTAGGGTTTTTAAATTATCATTCATTGACTTCGGTCTCCTATAAATCTCAACACATGAGTAAAGCAGGACTTGGAATGGAAGAACGCTTCTTCTATTTTCTCTCTCAACACGCCTACTGCTAGGGTTCTCTGGCATAATTTTTTCAGTCTAACTAAGACTCTCTTAATTACGTGTAGAATGAATAGAGGAGCCCCCTATTTATAGAGAATGAGAGACACCCAATTAATTTTGGAAGATTTCTTTATTTTAAATTAAATATCACATTTTTAATTATAAAAGAAAAGAAAATTTTTCCTTTCCTTATTTGATAATGGGTGCCACACACAGATAGCCACACACAAATACTATATCTGTGTCTGTGATGCCAATTAGCAAACATGAGAGATAAAAATACTGCTTGTTACCCAATTGTGATTCTGTCTCTAAAATTCAAATTTTCATTTAAAAAAAATCATATTTTCAAAATTAGAAACTTATAGAAACAAGAAACTTGGTGAATAAGTTTTTCACCTGCATAGGGAACATTTCCTTATGCAGCCGTACCCCATAGTGTGGGAGAGATCCACACTGTGTCTTCCAAAATTAATTTAAAATTTCATAATTCTAAATTAATTAATTGTACTAATAATTTCACTTGTCCAAACAGTGTTTGCAAGGATGGCGGGGGACTAATGGACCCATAATTTCAAGCTTCAATAAAATCAATATATTAATTAAACTTTTTAATTAATATATTACACTTTTATTAATTCTAATGTTACTCCACTAAAAACTTGTACTGCACATTTAAAATTATAGATATATAACTACTCATATTTAATATTGTCCATTTGATATAGTATTGCATATATATTGATCCTCCACAAATAATTTATAATTAAAGATGTGTAAAATCTGTTAACCTCTCTAATTATATCTTCATCTTTGAGTGCTATTGATTTTCTAATAAATTATAAATTCATGAACTTAATCAGAATTGAGAGCTCATAGTAACAAGGGTAGGTGATCGCCCCCTAAACTTGTTTTATTATAATTTTCCACATGAAATTTTACAAAAATTATATTCTACCCATCCCTCAAATTACATTCTACCTCCTAAAATTGTGTTTCTACCCCTAAAATCAAATTTTCCCCTTACTTCATCAATTTAGTCGCACTTCCGTCTTATGAATTTTTTCTGACTCTGTCCCTGCTTGGAATTGTGAATTAGAACAAAAACATTGTAGTATGTAAGAGTTTTATACTATTGCATACTTTTGCGTTATATTGTAGCATCTAAGAGCTTTACACCGTAGCACTTGAAACTAATAAGTTAGAACGGTTTTGTTAAACACAGTCCAAAGTTGCTTAAAAATAGTAAAAGCTAATGGCAAACCACAATTCTTAGTACACCAAAGTGTATTGCATGATTATTTTATAACATTGCTTTACATATTATAATAAAAAATTATAAATAATATTTTTTATTAGGTTATTTAGAAATTTAACTAGACTAAATAGAATCACTTTTTCTTTCTTCTTTTTATTTTTTATTTTTTAAGTTTAGGGACTGCATTTAATACGACTTCCCATGTTCAATGTTCTCCAACTATATGATTACAAAAAAAAAAAAAAAAAAAACTAATTTTGACTTTTTTTTTAATTTAGAGACTTAATCTAGTATAACTTTTAACATAGAGACTATTTCTTAGAGAAAGATAATTCATGGAATTTTTATGAGACAAAGTTAATAAGTTCCATCCAAATTTTAACAAAGAGATCATTCATGAGACATTGAGTTTAGAGACTATTTATGAGGGTGTTTGGTATGTAGTAATCTTAAGGGTGGGAATAAGAATCTATAAGATTCTCACGTTTGGTACAAAAATTATAATTTTTTGATTCTTGAGAAACTCAATCTCATGGGATTCACTTCACTCCATTTTGAGGTAATCTAAATCCCAACCAAAAATATGATATTCATATTCCTATGGATCTCCAGACCATGACAATAATGATGATGATCATAAATAAATAATATAAAATAACATAAAAACTATTAAAGATTTATAATATTATCAAAACTTAATATTATTATTTAATGTTAATATTAATATAAAATGATAATATATTATAAAGAATTATATTTTATTATTATTATTTATTTTCATATTCAAATCCATATATTATATATCATTTACCATAAAAATATTATATATATATATAATATTTTAGCATTATTATATTATTATTAAAATAATAATTTGATAACAAGTATAATAATAACATTAGCAATAATAATAAAATATATGTAATATATTACTTATACAACATTTAAGTAATATATTATTATTAATTAATGCTAGTATATAATATATATAAATACTATAATATAAAATAAAATAAAAATAATTTAGTACTATTTATTATATAATAAAAATATATATTTTATTAATATAGAATAATAATAATTTAATAATAGGGATATTAATAACATTAACAATAATAATAAAAATATAATAGTATAATAGTACTATTCATGATAATATCAATATTAAATTATATTAATATTATTATAATAATAAATATAAAATATAATTAATATGTATAATGTTTTTTATAACAATATTTTTATTTAATATTAATATTAATATAAATAATAATATATTATTAAAAATTATTATTTATATTCATATCAACATATTATATATTATATACAATATTTTAATATTAATATTTTGTTAAATATTAATCCTATGATAATTATAAATTAAAATTTTTATATAATATAATATAAATATTATATTAATATAAAATAATTATTATTTAATAATAATGATAATAATAACATTAACAATAATAACAATTTAATAGTATAATATTAGAATAGTTCATAGTAATATTAATTTTAAATTATATATGATATTTTTTATTATTCATATTTATATTGTTTTTATTATTTAATATTAGCACTAACATTCTATATTGATACATGTAATGTTAATACCACAATTTATTTTTTCAATTACACAAGATTCCTATTACAACCAAACACAGTAATATATTATTCATAGAAATCTAATAGAAAATTCCTATGTACAATCAAATGTGATAATATTAGTTTCCTAGAAATCATATTGCCTACTATCGCTTTCCTAGGAATATAATTTCTGCTGATTACTCCATAACAAATGCCCCTATAGAGTAAAATTGATTACAAGAACTAATTTTATAGAGAAAAAAGAATTCAAGAACTATTCATAAAATCCCCTATTTTAAAACCACATGTTTTCATATGCTTCTTGGTAATTCTTGGCACCAAAACAAAAATTGTTCTTACAAGACTATCTTCAATGCAAATGTCAATGGCGATTTTATATTTGCAATCAAAAAGTGTGAAAATAATTTATTTGATATCCTATTCTATTTTGTTTTGCTCTAACGTATAATGCTATTTTAAATGTTACATTTATCTTTTGTCAAATTTATTATTAAGCCTTGAAATTTGTAAAACTAGACTATTTATGTTGAAATAATTTGATGATTAACGATTAAGCAAAAAAGTCAATGTATTAACTAATAAGCATAAAATGCTAAATTTGCCGCTATATGACTATCTCCAATACAAATGCTTGCAATGACTTGTCTTTTTAGGCTGTCACTTAGCTTTCTTAAACATCATTTCTTACTCTTAATTCTTAGTTACTAGTAAGAAAAATACTGGGTAAATTCTTTTCTTAAAACATTTTTAAAACTGTTGCGATTTTTGTTGCAACAGAAATTGAGACATAACTTAAAACTTGACTTAAAAATCATTCAAAAACATTTCTTAAAACTTATTAAGAAAACATTTACTTTCTTAAAAACTTTTTAAAACATCTTTTTAAAAATGGTGAACAGTAGAAAGGTTGCTATAATGATATCTATACCCAACTTTCGCATTTGTTATCACGACATCGAGCTCTTTTATCTGTCTTATTGGTCTTCTATAGAACTACTTACAATATGAAGGAACTTATAATGAGCTTTTGCTTAGTAAGTTCAAACTAATCCATGACACATTAAAATTTTCTTCTTAATACCTTTCTCATAAAACATGTTTCGTTAACATTTCTCGTAAAACTTCTTTCTTGAAACATTTCTCGTAAATGTTTTCACAAAAAGTTTTCCATCCCAAAGCATTCCTTGTAACATGTTTCCCATAATCATTACTTGTAAAGAAACATTTCTTAAAAGAAATGCAAGCAATATCATAATACATGATTCCGTTTATGTTCATTTGTAAATATCCATTTATGAACTTATTATGATCATTCATAACTTTACTTAAACTTCTTATCATCATTCTTTCTTTTTCTTTTTTTTCTTATGAACTTAAGTGTTCGTACCAATATCATCAAATTATCAGAGCATAATACTTCTCTTGTGGAAGACTTAAGACCATCAAGCAATAAGGTCATAATTTTAACATAACTTGTAAACCTCACATCAAGGAGGCTGGAATGACACTTACTTAATTTTAACATGTGGGTTTAGATTACCAACCTTGTAATCTTAGTAAGCATTATACATGACATAACTTAATTTCTGAATCATTAAGCATAACAATTGTAAACATATTGCAAATCATAACTTGAACTTTTAAAACCTTATGTATAACAAATGCAAACATACTTTAAACACATTGAAAGTAAAATCATTTTCTTCATGTTGTAGGTGAGGTTTGAAACTTACCTAAGCAACGTTATGATGTTCCCAGTTTATCCTTTCTCTTCTATTAGTCGGCTTTGTGTCCTATTCAAATAACACCCGACTATTAGCTAGCTTACTTCTTATTGACCTACTTGATCGATAACATAACTTAAACGTTAAGCTTCCATTCCTTTTACCTAACCTCATTTCTTATCGGTTTACCTTTCCTTTACTTAAATTGAACATTCCTTAGTTAAATTTCTTGTCTTACTTAAAGTTTCGTTAGTTAACATGTCACAGAACATTTTCTGACTATGGGCGTTTTGCTAATACAAAGGCTCAGGTCCGTGTTAGATGTTTTATAAAAATCACGATTGTACCCTTACAGGTTCTTTGTAAGTCATATAACGTTACTAGACTTCTTGGTTTTACTTTGCCATTTTGTTACTTACAGGTTATGGCCCACTAAGGGGCATTTTCCTAAATCTAACATCTCGAGGTCCGTTTTAGCGTTTTTTGACGGGTCTTAGAAAATTTTCAGAACCCATTTTAAACCAAAACTTATTTCCTTGTCACTTGTAACATTTACAAAAAACCAAACATTAGTTTCCTTCTTGTAAAAATCTATTTTATCAAAACTTTATAGCTTTGACCCTAATATAAAAATTTTGACAATTACACCCTTAATGTTTTTTCTCATTCTTTACTTGATAAAACCTTTAAATCATTTAAAACTTAACATCCGTGGTTACTCACTGCCCATAGTAGTGCAAAAAACCAACATTCCTTCATAAAAATTCTTATTTCATATGGTTTTACTTTTTTGACCCAAAAGATAAAATATTGACATTTTTGGTCTCGGGACCAGAAATACTTATCTTAAACCAAAACGTTTTAGTTTATTGTAAGGATTAAAACTTACAAAAGCTCCTTAGTCTAATTTAAAACGCTTCATAATGTTTTCCTTTTTACGAAATTTTGTGCTTAAAATCTCGTAAAACTTATAACTTGAAATTGGTAAGGAAGTTTCATAAGCCATCCCTAAATTTTTACAGTCTTGATGAGATCTACAACTTTCATTTATTTATGTAATGCCCTGAAATAAATTAAGTGGTTTTAGTGTATACAATTGTGAATTAGTGTGTCGTGTTGTATTTTTAAACTTAATCTGACTATTTTGTAATATTTCTAAATCAATGCTATTTCTAATTATTTTAATTACTCTTGATTATTTTTATTTGTTATTTTGAATTTTGAAATAAAATAATTTGTCAAATAACAAATATTCCTCTTTTTGCAAAACCATGGGTGGCATATGGTTTTCACACAGTGAAACCACCCGCCTTTTTCCTTTATTTAATCTCTCCCTCTCCCTCTTTTTCCCTCACTCTCTCACGCAAAAGTGAAACTTTTGACAAGTTCAGGGAGTTCCAGGCTGAAGTGGAAAAGCAATTGGGTAGACCCATAAAGGCACTTCGATCCGATAAAGGTGGAGAATACCTTTCTAATGAGTTCTTGGGACACTTATTAGAGAATGGGATTTTATCCTATTTGACTGCGTCGGGCACTCCGCAGCAGAATGGCATAGCAGAGAGAAGAAATAGGACTTTGTTGGACATGGTTAGGTCCATGATGAGTTATTCATCATTACCTTTATCCTTTTGGGATATACACTACAAACCGCATGTTATCTTTTGAACAATGTGCCTTCAAATCGGTCCCTAAAACTCCTCATGACTTGTGGACGAGTAGGAAGACATCCTTAAACCATATTTGCACATGGGGATGTTTGGCTCATGTCCTGTTTAAGGATCTGAATAAGTTGAAAGCACTTTTGAAAGTTTACGTGTTTGTAGGATATCCAAAAGGGACTAAAGGGGGTTATTTCTATAACCCAAAGAAAAATAAAGTCGTGGTTTCAACTAATGTAACTTTCGTTGAGGAGAGTTACATGAACGACTTTAAACCTTGAAGCAAAATGGTGCTTGAGGAGTTAAGGAGTGATCCGATCACTCTGGAGGTTCTGAATGAAACTGTTCCAATCAATATAGAAAACCAAACAAACCTGAACAACAACCTCAGGGGCTTCGGCGTAGTGGGAGAATCGGGCATCAACCTGAGAGGTATATGTTCAATGGGGAAGTCTTCTTAGCTGAACTGGATGAATATGACAGGGATCCTTATCTTACGCAGAGGCTAAGGAGGATGTTGATTCGAAACTCTGGACAGAGGCCATGAACATTAAGATGAAGTCTATGGAGACTAATCAGGTCTGGGAACTTGTGGATCTTCCCGAAGGGGTAAAACCTATAGGGTGTAAGTGGATCTACAAGAGGAAAAGAGGAGTGGATGGAAAGGTCAAAACCTTTAAGGCTAGATTGGTAGCTAAGGGTTATACGCAAAAGGAAGGAATCAATTATGAGAAAACCTTTTCGCCTGTAGCCATGCTTAAGTCCATCCGGATTCTCTTGTCCATAGCTGCCACTCTTGACTACGAGATTTGATAGACGGATGTCAAGATGGCTTTTTTGAATGGCTATCTTGATGAGTCCATTTATATGAAACAACCAGACAGGTTCATGTTCACAGGTCAAAAGGGTAAGGTTTGTAAGCTGCTAAAGTCAATTTATGAACTTAAGTAGGCTCCGCGTTCTTGGAACATAAGATTTGATCAAGTGATCAAGACTTATGGGTTCTCACAAAATGTGGATGAACCATGTGTTTGCAAACACATAAAGGATAGGAAGGTGGTTTTTCTATTGCTCTATGTAGATGACATTTTGCTAATTGGCAATGACATTGGGGCATTGTCATCGATCAAATTATGGTTGACCAAGCAGTTTGACATGAAGGACTTGGGTGAGACTAATTTTGTTCTCGGTATCTAGATCTTTCGGGATAGGAAGAACAAAATGATAGCTTTGTCCCAGGCCGGCTACATAGATAAAATTCTCAGGAGGTTTGCAGTGCAGGATTCCAAGAAAGGTGGGCAACCATCTAGGTTTGGAATTACTCTTTCTAAGAAAGAATCTCCAAAGTCTTATGAAGAAAGAGAATACATGAAGAATGTGCCTTATGCTTCGGCAGTAAGTAGTCTCATGTATGCCATGCTTTGCACATGATCGGATATTAGTTATGTGGTCGGGATTGTAGGTCGATTTCAAGCGGATCCAGGACCGAACCATTGGGTTACGGTAAAGCATATTTTCAAGTACCTGAGAAGGACTCAAGGGTATATGCTCGTATATTCAAGTGAGGACCTGACTCCTCTAGGATATATTGACTCAGATTTTCAATCCTGTTTGGATTCTAGGAAATCGACTTCGAGTTTTGTGTTTACTCCGGACGGCGGTGCCATTAGTTGGAGAAGTGCTAAGCAAGATTGTACTTCAGATTCAACGATGGAGGCCGAGTATGTGGCAGCTAGTGATGCTTCGAAAGAAGCAGTGTGGCTCCACAAGTTCCTTGGGGATCTTGAGGTAGTTTCTGGTATGGATAAAAGGGTATCACTGCATTGTGATAACAGTGTGGAAGTAGCTAATGCTAAGGAACCAAGATTTCACAAGAAGAGTAAGCATATTGATCGAAATTATCATGTGATTAAGGACTTCGTTGAGGGCGGGCATGTCACGGTGTGCAAGATCGCATTAGAGGATAATTTTGCTGATCCATTTACGAAGACACTTAGTAGGAGAGTCTTCAAGAGGTATGTGGAAGCTATGGGGATGTGAGATTTTTCATATTTACTCACTTAGTGCAAGTGAGAGATTCTTAGACATGTATGCCCTACGAAGTGAAAATGTAATAAGTTTTTGGAGACATTTTTATCAATAAAGAATTTATTCATTGTTTATAGACTAAATCTTGTCCTCTTTACATCCATATTTGTTGAATGTATGTTAAGCAAACAATGTATGTCTTTATCCTTTTTGGGAGATGGTTTGTCTTGACCATCAGAGGAGGACTCCGTGAATAGAAACATTGGCACGTTGTCATAGGTGACGATGTGTTGGATCAGGACATAAAGTGAATTGATTTGGATTAATAATTCTGTCTGGACAAATCGATCACTTTAGACAATCATTTGTATTGTATCTTAATCTTGAGATGAATAATGGGCCCGTTGTCTTGACTTGTGTCTTTTGATAGACCAAAGGGTGACACCCACATCTTAATAGTGGTATGCATGCCGGTACGTTGGAGGCATGACTCTTGATAGTGTAGACCTGTTATTCATAGATATGGAGTCCATAGCTCCTCTTTAGGAGTAATGATATCCTCTTATATGCATTATCCTGTAATTGGAAAACTAGAGCGCTCAACCATTTAGATACATAGGTGCAACCAAATGGTATACTGTCTTTGGATAGTAAGTTTTCTGATGGTGAGATAATGGAACATAAGATAAAAATAATCAGAAAGGTAAGACAAAACTTGTCCTTAAGCCGATTATGGATAATCATATGGGGATACGATACACTATGATATGTCATAGAGACTTAGCTATACAGGCTTCGTAATTCTATGTAGTTCGAGAGTGCAGCTCCAAGCTTTCAGTGGAGTAGCATTGGAGTTGATAATTATGAAATGTATATCTAGGATATTGGGTTTCATAATTATCATGAGCTTGAACTATATAGGTCCATTTAGTCCCCCTTGCTAGCTCACAACATCTTGTAACGATATGACAACTTTTTCAATAATTGATTACTCATGTCAGATTTATCAGATTAGTTAAAATTTGAAAGAATAAGATAATTTATGTCTGTTTATCGGTTGAATTAATTTTGTGATAAAATTAATTCAAGATAAACTTGTTGAATTATTGGGATCAGATAATTCTTGTCTGTTTATTGGTTGATTTAATTTTGGATAAATTAGATCAAGGTAAACTTGTAGAATTAATAGGAATTGATTTATTTTCTTAGAGATAATCTAGATAAAGTTGTTTTGATCAGATAACTTCTCTATTAGGTTATTTGAATTAAAGTTGAGACTTTATCCTATAGAATCTTAGGTGACAAATAAAAGATTCGTGGAGATATTTATTTGGCAGTTTTGCCTGTCGATCTACGTGTTCACCCTACCGATGGAGCTGTTCGGCTTGCCGATCATCCTGATCGGCTTGTCGATGAGCGAAGGATAACATTACCCATTTTCACACAGATTTTATCAGATATTGATCTGAACTTGATTCTGTTTTGAGTTTTTGAGACCTAATCTGATAAGGATTGACCCTAGGACCAACCTCTATAAATAGGGGGTAAGTCTTAAGAGTTACTTAGATCAATTGAGAGATTAAGAGTGATATTCTGCTGGTGAGAATCTGAAAACTCCCTGAGATCTTTTGTTCACAAATCACAAACACTTGCTTTGTGTTTTCTCGATTGGTTGAAAGGAATGTCACCTTGGTGAAGAGCTGTATGTCTGAGCCCACACTCACTTCGGTCGTGGATAGAGAATAGCAAAGAAGACCAGTTGGTTGAGGCTCTTTTGGAACGTCACTTTTCTTCATGTTTTGTGAGGGTTCTTCGGCATACAAAGGTTAGTAAGATCTGATTAATTTATCATATAGAACGTCAAACTTGTGTTTTGGAAAATACTCTGATGTAAAATTTTTAAAATTTTACTGCGTACTATTTTTCCAACACACATGTCATGAAAGGTGGCCCAATCACCTTATGCCACATGGTAACCTAATGGATTACCTTGTGAGTCACCCATTTGGATAAGGAAGTATTCAATGTTGAGTTTAGCCAAAAATCCCATCTTCTTCTTCCACAACTCCCACGGCCACCATTGTTGAAGCTTCTCAAAAATTTTCTCAACCCAAATCTTTGCAAAAACACCCAATTAAGTTCAAGAGGCAAAGTTCAAAGGATTTTAACAAGTTTTAAGGTAAAAATCTAACTTTTTTTAAGTTTTCAAGGGATTTTTCATGGGTTAAGGGAGAAGTTAACTGAAGGTATTTTGGCATGAAAGTGATGCCTAGGAAGGAGTTTCAAAGGAGCCTTGGAAGGTTAAAAGCACAAAGTCTTATGTGGGGTAAGTTTTGAATTTCAAAGTTTTGAAATTTTGTGATTTTTATTTTGATTTTTATTCCTTCAAAAGCATGTGGGTTTTCAAGCAAAGTTTTGCTTAAATCCCATAGAAATATGATTTATGTATGTTGATGTTGTGAAATTTAGGGTTAAATTGTTGAAAATGTTAGTTTTTGCAAAAAGTATTATTTTGTAATTTTAGTACTAATTTTGCAAAATTGATGAGTGGGCATGAAAATGATTGAAACAAGAGTTGGAACTGCCCTTGCAATGGTAGAGATGCTGATTAAAAATAGATTTTTACAAAAATGGCCCAAGGACTAAATTGAAAGAAAAAGTTTCTTCTCGACATAAATGAAAATTACCCAAAAACACCCTGTATAGTGAGAATTTTGGAAAATTACAACAAGAAAGTTATAGATCTCGACGAAACTGTTAGGCATCGTAGGCAGTTCGTCAAAAATCTTAATCGTTTGAGAGATTTTAATTTTACAAGAATTTGTTAAAATTGGAAAAAAAATTTTAAAGGGCAAAAATATCATTTTTCCAAAGGATTTTGAATATGGTACTTTGAGCAAAAATGTTCCTCATGAAAAATGGGGACTAATGGTTTAAAAAGATTATTTTTGGTTCCGAGGGCAAAAATATAAATATTTTTGTATTTCAGGCCAAAACTGCAAAATTGTGTGAAAACTCGATTCTCACTAGGGAACATTGGTTTCCTACACTGCTGTAGGCAGTAAGTACTATAGATGTTAAGATTTGAGGAAATTAAAGTTTAGTTAAGGAAATAATGGAAGAAAAAGAGTTAAGGGTAAAATGGTCATTTTGTGAAAATGACCAAAACGGACCCGAAACACCCGATGTTGGGAAACGTTTCTTAGTGGCAATTTTTTCATAATATGTAAGTAATGAAACGTTAAAGTTAAGCAATGGGTTTTATAGAATTATGAAATTGACCAAAAACCTGAAAAGGGGCAAAACCGTTATTTTTACGAAAACAGCAAAAGCAGAGTCGAATACTCCTAATTAGCATAACGTCCTTAGACAAAAAATGTTTCGTAATACGTTAAGTAACGTAACCGTCATGTGTGACGAGAGATTTAATAAGAGATGTTTAAGTAAACAAAAGGTAACCTAGTGAGTTACAAAATTAAGGAAAGGAAAGGGGTAAACCGATAGTGCACAATTCAAGTTAAAAGGAAAGAATGGTTAATGTTTACGTTTTATTATCAATCAAGTGGATTGATAAAAAGAAAGTTAATTAATGAGTCAGCTGTCGTATGACCAGGACACAGAAGCTTACCAATAGAAGGAAACGGAACGAGAAAGGAACGGAATAGAGAACGCTAGGGCATAGTTCGGGTAAGTTCAGACTTCACCTACAACATGAAGTAAATAGTTTTCAAATGATTACATATACATTTGTAAATGAGTATGCAAGTTGTTTTTAAAGTATACATTTGCATTTATTATGTAAAAAAGTTCTAAAGTACAAAAGAAGATTTGCAATGAATTTGCAACTGTTATGTTTAAAGTCTATTTGCATATTGATATGCATAATATTTTTAAAAGTTCAACTTAGGATTTTCAAAGTATTTAAAGTATGTTTTGCATTATGAGAATGCATAATGTTTTATAGTTTAAGTTATAAGTTTTATGATGCATTTGTTGTGCAATAAGTTGCATTTGTTGTGCAATAAGTTTTAGAATAAAAGTTATGATTTGCAAAATGTGATTGCATTATATGATGTAATTGTTTTGCAATAAGTTGCATTTGTGATGCAATAAATTTCAGAGTACAAATTATGATTAGCAAAATGTGTTTGCATTTTATGTTGCATTTGTTATGCAATAAGTTGCATTTGTTATGCAATATATTTTACAGTACAAGCTATGATTTACAAGTGTGTTTGCATATGATGTGATTGCATTTAATATGCTCACTAAATTTAATAAGAAGGTAACATAAAGATAAAAAGAAAGTGTCGTACTGTAACGCCCTGGAATTTATTTAATGTTATTGTAATGTAAAATGATGAATTAGTGTGCCATAATTAATTTTTCAACGTTAATTTGATTATTTGGTTGAATTTTGAATTTTAGGTTGTTTTGTTAATTTGATGAATTCAAATGATTTCTTATTGTTTTAAAATGATGTTTTGAGTTTTAAAGCACAACAATTTGGAAAATGTTAAAAATATTCCGTTTTACAAAACCGTGGGTGGCATTTGGTTTTCGCATAGTAAAACCGCCTACCGTTTTTCTCTATTTATTCTCTCTCCTCTCCCTCTCTCTTCACTCTTAGCTCTCACTCTCTCTCTCCTCTCTCTCTTGCCCGTGAGCCCCCTCTCTCTTGATCTCTCTCAGTTTCTCCTCTCTCCCTCAATTTCTCTCTCAAATTTTTGAATCAAAATTTGAGTCCAAGCTTCAGGTTAGCTAGAAGGAAGCTCGGGGACATGATTTGGCAACCAAGAACGCAGATTGAAGCTTCGATTCGAGGTTAGTTTTGAAATTTCTAAACTTTTTCCAAAATTTTCAATTTTGTGCATTTTTGAAATTTAAGTTCGTTTGAACTTAGAAAACCTTTGATTTGAGTTAAATGAACTTAGAACAACTAGAATCTAAGCTTAGATTGAAGAAAAACGGATTGGATTCAAGATTTTTCATTTTTCTCCTCATTTTCCCATTTTTGAATTTTTGAGATTTTTGAGCTTAAAACTTGTTTAAATGAGTTCAAAAGTGTTTTAGTATATTTTTCTATCATCTATGATTGTTTTCCATGTTTGAGATTTGAGAAAAATAGGTTAAAATCAAGATTTAGATTTTGGGGGATCGAAAACCCGTGGCTAGAATTTCTGGGTTTTCCCAGTTCGGCAGGCCGAACTACGTGTTCGGTAGGCCGGATTCAAAGGATCGGCAGCCCGAAGTTCATCTGTCTGGCAGGCAGAACCTAAGAAATGTCTGGCCGACCGGACTTGGTTTCCGGCAGTGCAATTCGACCGGCCAAAGCAGGGAGTCTGGCAGGGCCTAGAAAAATTTTGTGATGTTTCATCCGTTTTCACTGTTTTGAACCCCGATTGAAATTCCAACCTTGTAAAATGATTTTATAGATACAAATGGCACACTAGGACATCATGAGATGGTTTAGTAACATAGCATGTCTCGAAATAGATATTGATCGACTTAGTGTGTATTTAGGATCGTTCGTGGTTCCGCAGAGCTAACGTATAGCGGACCGGGATTACGGTGTGGGGCACTGGCACAAGTATCGAGGTAGGAATTCTACTCCATTCCTTGGTAGCCGAGTTTCAAAATGATTTAGCTTTGAAAAGGATTTCTCTCAAAATGTTTTCAACGGTTGTTTAAAAATGAATTTATCGGTTATATTTTAATAAACCGTGAACTGAAATGAACTTCATAATAAATGTAAATGACAATACTTGGTAAATGGGTTTTGAATGATGATGAAAATAAATACATAGGCATGATGCCATATCAGAGATCAGGTCGTGTAACGATCGACCTTGGGGGCAGGTCCCGAAACCCAGCTGGGCCACTACGGTGGTGATATTCTTATGGTTTGCCTAGGGAAAGAAAATGATATTCTAGTCGACCTAATAAACTGTTTTGGGTAAGAACGGTTTTATTTAAATTTATTTATTTATTCAATGTTTCTTTTAAATTATTCCTCCAATAATGAGATTCTCCATTAAATTAAATAATTTGATAAAATACTGTTCTACTGAGCCTTTCGCTCACATTTTCCTTGTTTTAAATTTTCCCCCTCTAGGTGGTTTTCCATTTAGGTTTGGAGAGGATTCAACGGACATGACTTAGGAGCAGTAGAAGGACTAATAGATTTGTTTATATAAATTAAATAAGGCATGTAATATTTTTAACTTTCTTTGTGCTTGGAATGTAGTTATATTACTATATTGTCAGTACCATGTGTGTGCACAAGTTGTGGGTCAGTGGGACCCATACTCGCTATGTTTATTATTTATTATTTATTTTTCATGCAATGGTTTTCTTGAAACTTTCACATTTTATTATTTAGTTTAAATCCCTGAAACTCTTGATTTTAATTAAATTCTCCCTTAATTAATTTAATTAACCCGCCACGTTACCTCTCGTATTTCGGGGCATGACAGAATGGTATCAGAGCTCAAGGTTATGAACCTTGGGAATTGTGCACACATAGGTTTGACAATGAAATACCTTTGACAGTCCAAAATTTTGTTTTCAGAAGTGAGAGAATGGCACCTAGACGTCGTTTGACAGCTGACGCCGAGTTCGGAAACGATGAGGGCATGATGAGGTCTATGTTTGCGACTTTCCGGCAGATGGCAGCCAGGGCTAGACTAGAGGATTCTGATGCTGATCATCGGCATACGTACTTTAAGGAATTTTGACGTGCATCTATTCTGACCTTTGATGGTAATGGGGATCTGCAGTTGGCAGAATATTGGTTAGATTCGATTGTGAAGCATTTGGATACCCTTAGTGTGCCTAATGAGTATCATGTGGAGTTTGCTGCATATAAGCTCAAAGGTGGCGCTAACACTTGATGAAAACAAGCTAAGCGTTTGGAACGTGGTGGTGATATCAGTTGGGATAGATTCGAGGAGCTGTTCTATGACCGGTATTTTTCACAAGGGTATAGAGATCAGAAGGCAGCTGAGTTTTTCAGGTTGCAGCAGGGTGATTTGTCAGTCCGAGAATATGAGGCAAGATTTAATGAGTTGGTTAGGTTTGCTCCATCAACGATGGCATCGGAGCGTGAGAAATGCATTAAGTTTCAGGAAGGGCTCAAGGCTCCTATTCGGCGACAGTTGGTTGCTCTGCGACTTAGGAGTTTTGGAGAGCTTGTGTCATCAGCAATATCAGTGGAAAATGATTATGGGCAGTATTGTGAGGATCGAGCAAAGGCTTCAGGAGGATCGCAGAGGAGCAGTAGGAAGAGCACCAGTAGCCGTCTGACTCTGGGAAAGAGCAAGCAGGGTAGCGCGAACAGTGATAGCAGCAGTTCATCTGGTAGCAGGCGCAGCAATCCCTACAGCTTCCATTGTCATTTCTATCAGCAGCCCGGACACATCAAGAGGAATTGCCCGATCAGGAGTGCCCATCTTGGATCTCAGACTAGGGAGGATGCCAGTTGTCAGTCTCAGCCTCAGACCCTACCTCTGCCTCAATAGTATCTGTAGTTGTAGTATCCTCAGTTCTCTCCTCAACAGTTCTCATATCCGGCACGAGGGCAGCAGCTGCAGCATTTCCAGCATAGCATCCCTCAGTATCGAGCGCCGAGTGCAGCTAGTGTGCAACCGTCTCCATCTCAGCAGCATCGATAGAATAATCCAGGACCTAGCAGTGTTGGTAGAGGAAAAGGAAACGCACCAGTACAGGTTCATGCAATGGCATCTGGAGGTTCAAATTCCCATGTTGGTAACGCGGTTGTCGATGGTACGATCTTAGTTTCTAGATCTTTAGCTCCCGTTTTATTTGATACAGGTACCTCTCATTCTCTCATTTCGAGTTCTTTTTTACATGCCTTGGGATTAGAGATAGAAGAGTTTAAGGAACCCCTAGTCATAACTTTTCCCTTGGGGCGGGTGTGTGTAAATTTTATGTGTAAATCTTGTAAAATAAAGATTGGGGATGAGATTTTGAAAAGTGATTTGATTATACTCCCTATGAGCTCATATGATGTAATTCTAGGGATGGACTGATTGTCCAGGTATAATACAGTTGTAGACTGCCAACTTAGGAAAGTGATCCTACTGTCTGATAGGGGGACGATGATCACCTACCAGGGTGGTGGTGATTGGTTAATGAGTGAGCGTCTCATGAAGTCGTGTCTAGGAGGGCGAAGAAATCTAGGTTGTTGTGCTTTTCTTGCGAACCTAGAGTGCGAACCCTATGCTTTGAGAGGAAGTGTAGCGATTCCGATGGTTGATGAGTTCGAGGATGTCTTCCCCGACGAGTTGCCAGGATTACCACCGCATCGAGAAATTGAGTTTGGTATTGAGTTGTTTCCAGAGACAGCATCGATTTCTATAGCACCTTATCGGATGGCGCCGGCAGAAATGAAAGAATTGAGGAGGCAACTTCAGGAACTTGCTGATAAAGGGTATATTCAGAATAGCACATCTCCGTGGGGAGCACCAGTTTTGTTTGCTAAGAAACATGATGGGACTCTTAAGTTGTGTGTGGATTATCTGTAGCTGAATCGTGTCACAGTGAAGAATAAGTATCCCTTGCCTAGGATCGACGAGTTGTTTGATCAGTTGGGAGGTTCGAGGTACTTCTCAAAGATTGATTTGCGGTCGGGTTACCATCAGCATGATTAAGGAAGAGGATATTCCCAAGACAGCTTTTAGGACTTGGTATGGGCACTTTAAGTTTCTAGTTATGTCGTTTGGGTTGACGAATGCTCCGGCAGCTTTTATGGATTTGATGAATAGGATATTTGGGCCGTATTTGGATCAGTTCATGATCGTGTTCATCGATGATATTCTAGTGTATTCTAAGACTTGGGAGGAGCATGAGCAGCATCTCCGGATCGTGCTTCAGACTCTGCGGGAGCACCAGTGTTTGCTAAGAGGGAAAAGTGCGAGTTTTGGTTGACTGAGGTCAAGTTTCTAGGTCATGTCATCTTGGAGCATGGTATTTCTATGGATCCGTCCAAGATTGAAGCCATAGTGGAGTGGGAACGACCAAGGAATGTAGTAGAAATTCACAGCTTCTTAGGTCTTGCTAGTTATTACAGGAAATTTGTAAAGGATTTTTTGAAGATTGTAGCTCCGTTGACAAGATTGATCAAGAAGAATGTCAGGTTTGAGTGGGATGAAGAATGTGAGCTTGCTTTTCAAGAATTGAAGAACCGGTTGACTTCAGCTCCAGTGTTGGTTATTCCTAGCAGTGACGAGCCGTATGAGGTTTACGCAGATGCTTCAGGGCGCAAACTTGGGTGCGTGTTGATGCAGCATGGACGTGTGGTTACGTACAGATCGACACAGCTACGACCTCACGAGCGGAATTATCCTACTCATGATTTGGAGCTCGCGGCTGTGATTCACGCGTTGAAGATTTGAAGGTATTATTTGTATGGAGCGTCGTTTCAGGTCTTCTCCGATCACAAGAGTTTGAGGTATCTGTTCACTCAGAGGGATCTTAACTTGAGGCAGCGTAGATGGATAGAGTATATGGAGGATTATGATTTTGCATTGCAGTATTATCCTAGGAAAGCTAATGTGGTCGCGGACCCGCTTAGCAGGAAGTCTTCAGGGATTCTCACTTGTTTAGCTTTTGAGGGCTGCAGCAAGGATGCGACAGTGAGCGAGTATGGGCTATAGTATCATGAAGACTATGATCGAGTTTCGGTATATCATGTGGAGGCGACCCCAGCTCTTGTTTAGATGGTGAAGCAAAGTCAGTGGCAGGATTGCCATTTGCAGGGGATTTGGTCGCGGATTCAGAATGGGGAGCAGTTTGAAGAATGGAGCGTGCATGCAGATGGATCGTTGTATTTTCAGGAGCGTCTTGCAGTTTCAGCTATCACCGAGGTGACGAAAGCCATTTTGGACGAAGCTCATAGGTCTCAGTTCGTTATTCATCCGAGGAGCACAAAGGTGTATCGTGATTTGAAGAGGCAATATTGGTGGAGAGGCATGAAGAAAGACGTTCGAGAGTATGTGGCCAAGTGTACGACGTGTCTTCAGGTGAAAGCCGAGCATCAGAAGCCTGCAAGTCAGCTTCAGCCGCTTCCTATTCCAGGGTGGAAATGGGAGCATGTGACGATGGATTTTCTCACAGGTTTGCAGAGGACGGAGCAGCGGCATGATACAGTTTGGGTCGTGGTCGACAGGTTGACGAAATCGGCGCATTTCATTCCATTCAGGTCGACATGTTCGAGGAAGATTCTCAAGGATTTGTATCTGTAGAACATTGTGAGGTTGCATGGAGTTCCTTTGTCCATCACCTCTGATCGAGACACCATGTTTAATGCTAAGTACTGGAGGAGTTTTCATGAGGCTTTAGGTAAGGATCTGGACTTTAGTACGGTGTTTCATCCTCAGACTGATGGGCAGTCTGAGCGGGTTATTCAGATTCTTGAGGATATGTTGTGTGCCTGTGCGTTAGACTTTGACGGGAATTGGAAGCAATATTTGCATCTGGCGGAGTTTGTGTACAACAACAGCTATCAGGCGAGTATTGGTAGGGCACCGTTCGAGGCGTTGTACGGGCGATCGTGTCGGTCACTAGTGTGTTGGGCCGAGCCGAAAGACATGGTTATTCTTGGGCCAGATGAGATCAGTGATAGCAACGAGAAAGTCACTGTGATTTGAGGTCGGTTGAGGGCAGCTTAGAGTCGACAGAAGAGTTACGCGGATAGGAGACATAGACCCTTAGAGTTCGCGGTTGGAGATTTCGTTCTCTTGAAGGTATCACCTCGTAAAGGAACTATGCGGTTCGGAGTAAGTGGGAAGCTCGCGCCGAGGTATATTGGGCCATTCGAGATCACTCAGTGTGTTGGTGTGGTTGCTTATTGACTTGACCTTCCGCTCGAACTTTCTCATGTTCATGATGTATTCCACGTGTCAATGCTTAGGAAGTGTCCGCCTTAGCAGGGTAAAATAGTTTCATTTTGCGATGTGCAGGTTCAGGAAGATACAACGTACGTGGAGGTGCCGATTCAGATCATCGACCATAAAGTAATTAGTTTGCGTCGTCATGAGATACCGTTGATGAAGGTCGTGTGGTAGCATCACGGGGTTGATGAAGCCACCTGGGAACTAGACTCGAGTATGCGAGAATTGTATCCGCATTTGTTTTGTTTCTGAAATGAGTTGTAAATTTCAAGGGTGAAATTTCTTTTAGGGGTGGAGAGTTGTAACGCCCTGTAATTTATTTAATGTTATTGTAATGTAAAATGATGAATTAGTGTTCCATAATTAATGTTTCAACATTAATTTGATTATTTGGTTGAATTTTGAATTTTAGGTTGTTTTGTTACTTTGATGAATTCAAATGATTTCTTATTGTTTTAAAATGATGTTTTGGGTTTTAAAGCACAACAATTTGTAAAATGTTAAAAATATTCCATTTTACAAAACCGTGGGTGGCATTTGGTTTTCGTACAGTAAAACCGCCCACCGTTTTTCTCTATTTATTCTCTCTCCTCTCCCTCTCTCTTCACTCTCAGCTCTCACTCTCTCTCTCCTCTCTCTCTTGCCCGTGAGCCCCCTCTCTCTTGATCTCTCTCGGTTTCTCCTCTCTCCCTCAATTTCTCTCTCAAATTTTTGAATCAAAATTCGAGTCCAAGCTTCGGGTTAGCTAGAAGGAAGCTCGGGGACGTGATTTGGCAACCGAGAACGCGGATTGAAGCTTCGATTCGAGGTTAGTTTTGAAATTTCTAAACTTTTTCCAAAATTTTCAATTTTGTGCATTTTGAAATTTAAGTTCGTTTGAGCTTAGAAAACCTTTGATTTGAGTTAAATGAACTTAGAACAACTAGAATCTAAGCTTAGATTGAAGAAAAATGGATTGGATTCAAGATTTTTCATTTTTCTCCTCATTTTTCCATTTTTAGATTTTTGAGATTTTTGAGCTTAAATCTTGTTTAAATGAGTTCAAAAGTGTTCTAGTATGTTTTTCTATCATCTATGATTGTTTTCCATGTCTGAGATTTGAGAAAAACAGGTTAAAATCAAGATTTGGATTTTGGGGGCTCGAAAACCCGTGGCTGGAATTTCTGGGTTTTCCCAATTCGACAGGCCAGATTCAAAGGATCGGCAGGCCGGAGTTCATCTATCCGGTAGGCCGAACCTGGGAAATGTCCGGCCGACTGGACTTGGTTTTCGACAGGCCTGTCACAACCCACCTTTTCGGACTGTGATAAAACTCTTTCTTACTTACTTTAGGGCAAAAATTTAGGAATTTTTTTTTTAAATGGAAATAAATAATTTACTTATATTAACTTTGATAACTCCCAAAATACTTTCACATACTTGTATTTATATAATTAATACTTTTACTTTCATAACATCTTTCTTTTAAACATTTCATATCAAAATAACTTTAAACTTGCGTAACAGAAAACATTACAGCAACGGACTCCATACCCAATCTGCACACCATCCATCCCTCCGCCAGCTCACCATTTGAACTTATTCTGACCTTCTTGTCGAAATACCTACAGCATGAAATACTTAATGAGCTAACGCCCAGTAAGTCCCATAAATCCCACATGGATATTCATATGAATGCATGAATCAATTATGCTTTCTTATAAACTTTCTTTATCCTCATCGTTTCTTATCTTTACTAGGGCCCAAGTGTTCGTACCATTGCGAAATTTCATTTAGGTCTATGTAACACCGTCACCGTAACATATCCTTTAAACTCCCCTTGAGTTAGGAGCTGGTACGATACTTTTCTTAACTTTTGGTGATTCGTTTACCAATTCACTTATTATGGTTATCATACCATGCATGAAGTGATGATCATATGTTATACATAACATAAATGCTCTTGTACGACATTGGTACACATTATTATACACACTGGTATGTAGCATAATGTACTCACAGTACTGAACATAGAATATACATACTGGTACACATTAATATACTCACAAGTATATAACATAATGTACTCACAGGTACTTAACATAAAATATACACACTGGTATACATTAATATACGCACAAGTATATATAGCATAATGTACTCACAGGTACTTAACATAAAATATGCACACAGATACCTATTTTATACATACTTAAGTATTTATCATTGTACACGCGGGTACAAAATCATGATACATATGCTTATTTTCATTATTGCACACACAGGTACATAACATATTATACACACAGGTACAAAATCGTGGTACACATGCTCATTTTCATTATTGTACACACAGGTACATAACATCTTGTACACACTGGTACACATTAATATGTTCACAATTATTCATACATGACTATACCCCTAGGTATTCATATCATGGAAAACATACAAGTTTACACTTAATTATACGCACAGGTATACATATACATACATTTCTTTCTAAACCTACAATTCATACTGTAGGTGGGAAGGGTACTTACTTGATGCGAATGTCGGGCAACTTAACCTCGATTTCCCTTCTCCTAGACTCCTAAGATCCTGTTGGCCAATTACAAAGCCATTAGCCAAATTCCATTATGTTTCGATACGAAACATCCGTTGTTAATAAATTGAGTTGTATTACTATGTACAACTCTAAAAACTACTGGTTTTTCTTATTTCTATCTAACTTTACCCTATCGTTTCTAACGAAGGGCGGAAACCTTTCTAGTCGTTTTCTTATCCCATTGGAAACATTTCAAAGCGGTTCGGGTTATTTGGACAAAAATGACGATTTTGCCCTTCGTGGGTCCACTAACCTACCCGAGCTCGATTTCGTTATTCTTATGAAAATAACCACATACTAATTTCAAAATAACACCCTAGTGGGTCAAATCTCTTTATTTCTCAATTATGCCCCATTTTCATAAAACTTTGCGGTTAAGTCCTTGAACTGAAAATTTTGACGATTTTAGCCTCGGGACTAAAATTTACTTCTTTGCATCAAAATTTCCTATTTTTCTCAAGGATTATTTTTACTTAAGGTACCATGCCTTAAATCATTTTGAAAAATGACATTTTGGCCATTTAACACTTTTTTCACTTTTAACATATTCTTGAAAAATCAAAAACTCACAAATGATTGAATGACAAAAAGTAAAAGAAATATTTTACAGAAGAAATGAGAGACAATAAAATTTTTATGATTTTTTTATTTATTTTCTTTTTTATATATATATATATATTTTTTAATTTTTTTTTAAAAAAGTGACGTAAATAGTAACTACTACAAATAGTAACTTACCGAAAATGCATGCAGATTTCTATGTGAACAGTACTTAATACCTGCAAAATAGAAGATATTAACAAAAGAAAAGAAATAAAACAAAAGAAAAGAAAAGTTAGTAATATATAAAAGAAAAATAAAAAAAAAGAAAATATATTACACAATATTATACTGCACTAAAAACAATACCTTCCCCGACAACGGCGCCAAAAACTTGGTCTCGCGTCTATTTACGCATTTTAAACTAACCTCAAGTATAAGGTTGTCTCAAGTAATATTTTCTCGGTGAATCCGAGGTCGAACCCACATGGAAGGATTTATTTAGTTCCAGTACATGTATTATATTAACTTTTTCTTTTTATTTAAACTGAAATATTTGAGGATTAATATTAATTATGCACAGAATGTATTTACAATATTTACACATATTTTTTTCAACATTTTTCATTTTTAGATTTTGATAATATGGAACTTTAATAACAAGAAATGCAATTAATAACTTAAGCAGAGTAACAACAATAATAATGACAATTAAAAGAAGTGAAACAACAATAATAACAGGGCATAGGTTCAAAGGTTCCGTTCTGACGATTATCTTTAATATATTTTAGTTTCTCTTTTTATTTATTAGTTAGTTTAAGTATGAACTATGCCATCCTATGTCGACAATAAATCAAGAATTACCAAGCATTTATTGTGCCATTCCATGTCTATAATGCAGCAAAAACACAACTTAATAAATAAGCAGCATTTCAACATAACTTAACTAAAATAACAACCAAGATAGTGAGTTAAGCATTTACCGAGCCATTCTCTGTCTACGAGTAATCAAGGTCCTCCCAAGCATTATCCATGCCAGTCTATGTCGTCGATAAATCAAAACCGTAATTTTGGCAGAGTTCTAGCTAAGAAAATATTGAACTTCTAGGTTTTCTAAGAGAATATTTTGGCATTACAACAACCTAGAAAACTAAGAAAAACCAAAAATATTTAAGATAATTTTGCCAGAATTTTCCCCTCTCCCCTCAGCTAAAAAGAAATTTAAAAAGACATAATTAATTAAATACTACTTATATTATTGAGCATAATTTTTACAACACAAACTAGGAAATATTTTACAAGAAACTAGTTTAAAAACTGGAATAAAAACTAGACTATAATCACTACAACAACATTATTATGCTGCGGAAGGCCCCCCAACTGAGGCAAAAGCCTCGGTATTTATAGCGATTTGAGGTTGCAAACGTCCATTGGTAATTAATGATCTTTACTGTTGAAAGTTGACGATTTTTAATTCTTTGCTTCTTCCCTTCTTCGCGCTGATCCGCGTTCGTGAGTATGCGAATTTGAGTTTGTAATCCAGCGTGACGTAGACCAGATCAGCACGGAACAGGCACGATCTGAACCGTTCAAAACGAGATCCAATGGTTGTCAGACGCGGGCAAGATGGGCCCAGGTTGGACCAGTGGGACCGAGTTTTTAGGACCGTTAGATCAGTCTCGGTATTCGCATCGAATGGCTGAGAGAGAGGCTGCATGTGGTCATGACCGCACGCGATCCAAGACGGTCTAAGACACTCCACAGACATGCTGCAGCTTGTCGGCGCATGTAACGCACGCGCCAATCATATCCCGACATGTGGACCGCACTTTGAGATTTCGCTGACGTACCGAATGATGCGTTGACACGCGTCTCTTCCTCGGACGGCTGAGATTGTTTTGGCAGTGAATCCGACGGCTCCCATGACGCCATGTGTCCTTTGCATTTTGAATTTTGAATTTTTCAAAGATTTTTGATGCATTTGATGTCTGATTTTATCCATTTTGGTATCATTTTGCTCCATTTTTCCTCCAGATTTCAAATCTAAAATCACAAACATACTAATATGAATTATTTTACAAATGTAATATTTATTAAAAATATTTATTTTACAATAAAACACACAAAAATAGATAAAAACTCTTAAAATTTCCAGTCTCTTGCGGTTGAGCACAGATATAATTTTTATGACTTGGAAATATTTTTAAAAATTACTAAAAATATAATAAGACATATTTATAAACTTAAAACACACTTCCAAACACACTAACACTCAAAATAAAATAACCGCATTACTTTTACCGTTTTGACTATTTACAGACTAGACACTTATTTAACACACCAAAATGACTCTAATAATTACCAAAAATATAAAAACACACTAAAAACGTATTTTTAATCATATTTTCACACCAAGACACAAAAATGCTTATTAACACAAAATGCTAATAATTAGAGGATTTAATGAGAAATAAAAGCGTAAACAAATGATTTAAGCCTTAGAAAATGTACACTTTTACAGTCGCATCACACCCCCCAACCAACTTATTGCTAGTCTCTAGCAACTAAAGCGATAAAACTTAAAACAGTCAAAAGATTTTTTTTTTTTTTTTTTTGAAACTTGCGATTCCTCACTGATTTTCCTCAGGATTTATCTCATATTCATGCGCCAAAGTAAAGATGCAAACACTAATTAAGTTATGATTCATTTCTAGAGTTTGTCAATTGTTTAAGATGAATTTTTCCCTGTGTGCGTGAATTTCTATTACTAATCAATGCATATTAACTAGATAAATTTATATTAATATATCTTAATTTATTTAAATAAATTCTTATAAATTTGTTTTCCATCCCTCTCTCCACTAATGTAGAATAACACCTTGTTAAAGACTTTTAGGACTTTATTCGGCTTGTAATGTAAGGCTTGGGTTAAAGGTACGATGGAAGATATATTTGAGGCTTAGTTCACCCATAAGACACTTACAAAAATCCCGAACCTTTAAAATGTACAATCCAATTCCCAAAGTTTACAATCCCAAACTCGAAATGAAATTTCCTTTGTCAACCACTTTTTATTAAACTTTCTTCTTTTTTTTTTGATCTTTTTGTTTTTGTTTTTTTTTTTTTAATAACTGAAGAGTTACGTACATATTTTACAGAGGTAGCAGATATTCCTAACTCATCCTAACCTCATAAACCTGAATTCACTTGAAAGAACAGATGTCTTATGAGTGAAAGGTACAAGAAAAGGATTACGAATTAAAAAGGTTAGGCTAAATATATGGGTAACAAAGAAAATAGAACATTAAGCACAACGATGTGACTAGGGATATAAAATATAAATAGGTTAGCTTCAAAGGCTCAAACGATCCAAAGATAGCCTAAATTATATCTATAACTTAGTGTTATCTAGGATTTCGTCTCAAGAGGGATTTAAACAACTTATAAGATTTTATAAAAATAAACCAAATTATACTAACATAAACAGTCTCTAAATTAATATAACAAATCATAGTGCAAGATTAAGTGTTCAAATTTTGGAAAAATTTCATCCTAAACATATGGCAAACTAAAGAAACTAACATAAACTTAAATAATATTTAAACTTTACCTTAAGTCATGGAAATGATATAATCTTGATATCGTCATTGGACAGGAGGCAAATCACCAAAATATTTTTAGATTTTTTTTTATTATTATTTTTTAATAAATGCAATGCAAACACACAGTTTTTACAATCATGTAGAAACACGTTTCAAGAATGCTAGTCACTCCATTACTCAGCTATTTCTACCAAGGTGAAGATGCATTTCAAGAATAATAAATACTCCTTACCTCAGCCATCTTCAAACTTTTACGCTACAAAAGAAAAATGCAGAGATGAGAATTTTACAAACACAAATAACTTCATTTTCGGACCATTATCGAGATGCGTTTCAGGTCAAAACCTTCACTCAGCCATCTCGACCTATGAACACATGAATCTTAAAGTCTTACAAACAGCACACTCTTTTTTTTTTCGCTTGTGTTTTTTTTTAGACTAGTCCTAGATTCAATCACAAAAGAAAAAAAATTGACACAACCTTCTCCCCCCAACCTAGATTGAACACTGTTCCAAAGTTTAACAAGATTAGATAAGAAGAGTAACAACATATACTTACCAGAGCGGTTATTCAAAGACAAACACATAAACAAAGACAAAACAACAATGCTGTAAGTAAAACTAAAAGAGGTAGAGTTTAGAGAGAAAGATCCCAATCTCGTTTACGTTTTTCATAGAACTTTGATGTTGCAGTGTCCGTTTCAGGATCAATGACGTGCATTTTTTTGAGCAATTCCTCTACAGTAGTGGCAGAGATGAAAATCTTTCTTCCTGACTCATCAAGAAACTTTTGTTCAACAGCATGATCTAAAAAACTAAGCAGACTGTCAAAGTAACCATTTATATTTAACAAACCAACAGGTTTAGAGTGTAGTCCTAACAATTTCCAACTAGCAATGACAAAAAGTTCCTCTAGAGTTCCTAAACCTCCAGGTAAGGCAATGAAAGCATCAGAAGCAAACTCCATGTCTCTTATTCGCTCAGGCATACCTGCAACTATTTTTTCAACACCAATGATAGGACCACATAAACGACTTTGAGCAAGGACACCTGAAATAATACCTAGAGCTCCAGTACCTCCAGAACGTCTTCCAGCAGAGACAGTACCCATTAAACCTAGACTACCTCCTCCATAGACAAGATTTATCTTTTTCTTAGCCAAGACATAGCCTAAATGAAATGCATTTTCTATGTAATCAATGCCTCTTCCTGATTTAGAACCACAAAACACACAGATATTGTTGAACTTTAAAGATGACTGGGACGAGGAATCCATGATAGTTACTAAGACTAAGACTCTTTTTTTTTTGAATGACTCTATCTTACAAATTCACTCTGAGAAAAACTTAAGAACTAAAAGGATTTTATAGACACCTAAAGAGAACGTTGGGTAAAATTAAATAAAGACAGCTGTGATGACAGACAAGGACAGATAAATATGACACCCCTGCAGACAACTTGTACCTGACAACACTATTTACCTTTTGACAAACTGGACTTTACTGTACAACTTTTGACAAATGGGACTAAATTTTAAAATTCGAAGCAAAGCTTATCTTACACGACACACAAGACACCTACCGAATATAATTATGCATCTGACAAAAGAAGAAAAGTCAAGATATCATTATTATAAGATAAACGGTACAATCACAATTATTAAACAACAACTGTACAAATCACACAAAAATAAAAATCTTTTTGTTGATGAGATTTTATTCGAGAATGAGTTGAAGAAAACTTTTGTTCATCAAAATGCGTTTCTAGAAATTCTGTTACTCAGCCATTTTGATGATGTTTTTCATTAAAACCATGATCATACCTCGAATAAATTTTCAATCAATTTTTTTTTTTGGACAAACACACAGAGAAACAAAGAAAATACCGTACAGACCTTGTTCTGAAGTGGAAGGATCATGAGTCTGTTTTCCATCTAACATTCTCGCAAATTGAACAGTTGGGTCTTTTAGCGTCAGATTCCCAAGACGTTCTTTTTCCTTCATGAAATTGAAGCCAGAGTTGTTTCATAGCCCCCCAGACGTATCCACTTGGATGGGACTCAAGAGAAACTCAGAGATCTTCTAAGTTTTCTTTCCTAAGACCATTTTTACAGAACTGAATTTTATCTTCCCTATTTCTAGATACGAAACTAGGTGAGGGACATTTTCCAGAACAAGTTTGACGAAAACATTTATGACATTTTGACTCCATACGACGAGCTCTTCTTTTTCTAGCACACAGACTTGTACCCATACCAGGCAAACCTACATTATTTACATCATTTGAACGAGCAAGACCTTCTATGTACATCTTGATATCAGTAGGAAGCTTAAAACGTGAAAGTACCCAAAGATGAGTGACTCTAGTTTTATACTTCTTTCTGATCTCTCTTTGAGAAAGTGAAGGGAAATATTTCTTTAAGTGCTCAATTTCGGATCCATGATTGAGAAATTGAGATTCTTGAGAGTGAATTGAAAGCTTTAAGAGAGAGTTCGAGAGAGAATTGCAAAGATTTTTGTGGAAGCAGAAAAAAACAAGATTGAAAAGTGTTTGAAAGATTGAAGAATTTTGAAAGAGTTTTGAAGAATTTCTTGGAATTTTAGCGAGAAGACAGAGAAAATTTGAAAGAGAGAACAAGAAATTTAGAGAGAAAAAGAACAAAGATTTCTGAGCTTGGATGTTTTATAGACAAGGGGTGGACTTCTGTTCAGACATGGGGAAGCTTATTCAGACGCAAGTGAGAGTAATGGGCTGAACTAAAATGGGCCAAAGAAAAGTAACCTAACAGATTACTCAGACAAGATAATATTTTTGTATTTTTGAGTTTTTTTTTTTTTTTTTTTTAGAGATCTAAAATTCAGAAAAATTTATTGAAAATTATTTCATTAAATTGCGTTTCTAGAGGCCGTTGATACAAAAATACCAACTAATCGTGTTGATTATAACCTCCATAATTTCTACCATTTTAATGAATTTTTGAAATTATTTTTATGAATTTTAGGAAAAACAAAGAAAATAAAGATACGACAAACACAAAAAAAAAAAAAAGACAATACAAACATTAATCTATAACTATGATTTCAGTTTCTGGTTCGGAGTCAGAATCGTCAATGTGGATGACTGTTGGAAGAGATGCTCTAAACCTTCCCAAAAGATAGCACTCCCAAAAAGTTAAGTTGCCAGCAGCTGCAAAGAATCTTTGCTGAAATTCTTCTTCATCCATGAGATCATACATGAGGTCATCCATAGTGTCACCCACAGTGTCACCCATCACCACATCCTCAGGTTCTTCTTCAAAAACTTCATTTTCACATTTAGTCTCAAAATTTGAAATGTTTGCTTCAAGAGATTGGTCAGAAACATTCTCAAGATGGTTATCAACCTTGTTGGAAACAAAGTGCGCAGTGGAATTTTAAAAAAAATTTTTTCATCAGAGTATTTTCCAAAACACAAGTTTGACATGTTATATGTATAAATTAAACAGATCTTACTAACCTCAGTGTGACGAAGAACCTCCGCGACCTGTGTAGAGAAGTAACGTTCCAGAAGAGCCTCAACCGACTGGTCTTCTTTGCTATTCTCTATCCACAACCGGAGTGAGTGTGGGCTCACACGTACAGCTCTTCCACCGGTGACTCTCCTTCCAACCAATAGAGAGAACCCAAAGCTAGTGTTCGTGATTTGTGAACAAAAGCTCTCAGGGAGTTTTTAGATGCTCACTAGAAGAGTATCACTCTTAATCTCTCAAATTGATCTTAGTAAATCATTAGACTCACTCCCTTTTTATACCTATTGGTCCTTGGGGTCAGTCCATATCAGATTAGGTCTCAAAAATCGAAACAGAATCAAGTTCGGATCAATATCTGATAAGATACGCGTGAAAAACGCGTAATCTTAACTGTCGCGGTCGGCATGCCGAACTGTGTGATAGGCAGGCCGAACTGGCCAGTTCGACAGGCCGAACTTTCTGATAGGCAGGCCGAACTGCCGAGAAAGAATCTCCGCGAATCTTTTATTTTCCACCCGAGATTCTAAAGGATAAAGTCTCAGTTTTGATTCAAATAGCCCAATAGAAAAGATATCTGATCAAAACAAACTTTATCAAGATAATCTCTAAGAAAATAAATCAATTCACAATAATTCTACAAGTTTATCTTGTTCTAATTGTCCAAAATTAAAACAACCGATAAACAGACAAGAATTATCCGAACGCCATAATTCAACAAGTTCATCTTGAACTAATTTCTTACATTATTAATTCAACCGATAAACAGACATGAATTATTTGATTCTTATAAATTTTAAACCAATCTGATAAATCTGACATAAGTCACCAATTATTGGAAAAGCACGCTGTGTCGTTACAGGATTTTGTGAGCTAGCAAAGGGGACCAAAATGGACCTATAAAGTTCAAGCTCATGATAATTATGAAACCCAATATCCCAGATATACATTTCACAATTATCAACTCCAACGCTACTCCACTAAAAGCTTGGAGCTGCACTCTCGAACTTTATAGAATTACGAAGCTCGTGTAGCTAAGTCTCCATGACATATCATAGTGTATCGCATCCCCATATGATCATCCATAACCGGCTTAAGTACAAGTTCTATCTTACCTTCCTGATTATTTTTATCTTACGTTCCATTGTCTCACCATTAGAAAACTTACCATCCAAAGATAGTATACCATTCGGTTACACCTATGTATCCAAATGGTTGAGCGCTCCAGTTTTCTAATTACAGGACAACGCATATAAGAGGATATCATTACTCCTAAAGAGGAGCTATGGATTCCATATCTGTGAATAACAAGTCTACGCTACCAAGAGTCATGCCTCCAACGTACCGGCATGCATGCCACTATAGAGATGTGGGAGTCACCCATTGGTACATCAAAAGACACAAGTCGAGACAACGGGCCCATTATTCATCTCAGGATTAAGATACAATACAAATGATTGTCTAAAGTGAATCGATTTGCCAAGACAGAATTATTAATCCAAATCAATTCACTTTATGTCCCGATCCAACACATCGTCACCGTATGACAACGCGCCAATGTTTCTATTCACGGAGTCCAACTCCGATGGCCAAGACAAACCATCTCCCAAAAGGGATATAGACAACATAACAATCTTTACATGAATAAAGCGCCCAACTTTATTCCCTCGATTGCGGATCATATATTTTAGACCATCACCTTAAGAGTCGTGTCTACCGCATAATCATCCCATCATATGCCCAACTCTTAAGGTTTAGACTGACAGTCTCAGACTACTGTTTGCTTATCATACATTCAACAAATATGAACGTAAAGAGGACAATATTTGGTATATATAAATGAATAAATTCTTTATTGATAAAAATGTCTCCAAAAACGTATTACATTTTTACTCCTTAGAGCATACATGTCTAACAATCTCCCACTTGCACTAAGTGAGTAAACACTGCAAATTTTGCATCCCCATAGCTTCCACATGCCTTTCGAAGACTCTCCCAGAAAGTGTCTTCGTAAATGGATCAGCTAAATTGTCCTCTGACGCGATCTTGCATACCGTGACATGCCCGCTCTCAACGAAGTCCTTTATCACATGATACTTCCGATCAATATGCTTACTCTTCTTGTGAAATCTTGGTTCCTTAGCATTAGCTACCGCCGCACTGTTATCACAGTACAGTGATACCGCTTTATCCATACCAGGAACTACCTCAAGATCCCCAAGGAACTTGCGGAGCCACACTGCTTCTTTTGAAGCATCACTAGCCGCCACATACTCGGCCTCCATCGTTGAATCCGAAGTGCAATCTTTCTTCGCACTTCTCCAACAGATGGCACCGCCACCCAGAGTAAACACAAACCCCGATGTCGATTTCCTAGAATCCAGGCAGGATTGAAAATCATAATCAGTGTATCCTAGAGGAGTTAAATCCTCACCCGAATACACAAGCATATACCCTCGAGTCCTTCTTAGGTACTTGAAAATATGCTTTACCGCAACCCAATGGTTCGGTCCTGGATCCGCCTGAAATCGACTCACAATCCCGACCGCATAGCTAATATCCGGTCGAGTGCAAAGCATGGCATACATGAGACTACCCACTGCCGAAGCATAGGGTACCTTCTTCATGTATTCTCTTTCTTCATAAGACTTTGGAGAGTCTTTCTTAGAAAGAGTAATTCCAGACCTAGATGGTTGCCCACCTTTCTTGGAATCCTACATTGCAAACCTCCTGAGAATTTTATCTATGTAGCTGGCCTGTGACAAAGCTATCATTTTGTTCTTCCTATCCCGAAAGATCTGGATACCAAGAACAAAATTAGCCTCACCCAAGTCCTTCAAGTCAAACTGCTTGGTCAACCATAATTTGACCGATGACAATGCCCCAACGTCATTGCCAATTAGCAGAATGTCATCTACATAGAGTAGTAGAAAAACCACCTTCCCATTCTTAATGTGTTTGTAAACACATGGCTCATCCACATTTTGTGAGAACCCATAAGTCTTGAGCACTTGATCAAATCTTATGTTCCAAGAACGAGAAGCCTGCTTAAGTCCATAAATTGACTTTAGCAGCTTACAAACCTTACCCTCTTGACCCGCGACCTTGAACCCGTCTGGTTGTTCCATATAAATGGACTCATCAAGATAGCCATTCAGAAAAGCCGTCTTGACATCCATCTGCCAAATCTCGTAGTCGAGAGCGGCAGCTATGGACAAGAGAATCCAGATGGACTTAAGCATGGCTACAGGCGAAAAGGTTTCCTCATAAGCGATTCCTTCCTTTTGCGTATAACCCTTAGCTACCAGTCTAGCCTTAAAGGTTTCGACCTTTCCATCCACTCCTCTTTTCCTCTTGTAGATCCACTTACTCCCTATGGGTTTTACCCCTTCGGGAAGATCCACAAGCTCCCAGACCCGATTAGTCTCCATAGACTTCATCTCAATGTTCATGGCCTCTGTCCAGAGTCTTGAATCAACATCCTCCATAGCTTCTGCGTAAGTATAAGGATCCCTGTCATGTTCATCCGGTTCAGCCAAAAAGACCTCCCCATTGAACATATACCTCTCAGGTTGACGCCCGATCCTCCCACTACGCTGAAGCCCCTGAGGTTGTTGTTCAGGTTTGTTTGGTTTTTCTACACCGATCGGAATGGTTTCGTTCGGAACCTCCGGAGTAAACGGATTACCCCTCAACTCCTCAAGCACCACTTTGCTTTGAGGTTTAAAGTCATTCATGTAACTCTCCTCAAGGAAAGTTGCATTAGTTGAAACCACGACTTTATTTTCCTTTGGGTTATAAAAATAACCCCCTTTAGTCCCTTTTGGATATCCTACAAACACGCAAACTTCTGAACGTGCTTCCAACTTATTCGGATCCTTAAACAGGACATGAGCTGGACATCCCCATATGCGAATATGGTTTAAGGATGTCTTCCGTCTTGTCCACAACTCGTGAGGAGTTTTAGGGACCGATTTTGAAGGCACATTGTTCAAAACATAACATGCGGTTTGTAGTGCATATCCCCAAAAGGATAAAGGCAATGATGAATAACTCATCATGGACCGAATCATGTCCAACAAAGTCCTATTCCTTCTCTCTGCTATGCCATTCTGCTGCGGAGTACCCGGCGCAGTCAAATGGGATAAAATCCCATTCTCTAACAAGTGTCCCAAGAACTCATCAGAAAGGTATTCCCCACCTCGATCAGATCGAAGTGCCTTTATGGGTCTACCCAATTGCTTTTCCACTTCAGCCCGAAACTCCCTGAACTTATCATAAGTTTCGCTTTTGTGGTGCATTAGGTACACATACCCATATCTTGAGTAATCGTCAATAAAAGTAACGAAGTACTCATACCCTCCTCGTGCCCGGATGTTCATCGGTCCGCAAACATCACTATGCACAAGTTCTAGAACCCCTTCGGCCCTATTGCCCTTAGACCCGTATGGTCTTTTGGTCATTTTACCCTCCAAACAAGACTCACATTGAGGTATAGATTCCACCTTTAAGTGACTTAAAGGTCCATCCCTTACCAACCTTTGAATCCTATTTAGGTTAATATGGCCAAGGCGCAAATGCCAAAGATAAGTCTTATTAGAGTGAGAAGTTTTAAGTCTTTTTGAGTCATTATCATTTATCTCAGCATTAAGCAATAGGTCCATCTTAGGTTTGATAAAATATAGATTATTTTGCATCCATCCATAACAGATAAAAGATTTATTTTTACGAATCACCACTTTTTCATTAAAAGATACCACGTAGGAGTCTTTAAATAAAGAAGATACAGAAATTAAATTCCTTTTAAATTTAGGAACATAAAAACAATCTCGCAAAATTAAACTCCTATAATTATCAAAATAAAGATGGACATCTCCCACTGCTTCCGCTGAGACCAAGGATCCATCGCCCATCTGAAGCGTTAAGTCTTCACGAAGTAGACTTCTCGTTTCTTTGAATCCCTGCAGAGAAACACAAACATGATTAGTTGCACCGGAATCTATGACCCAAATGTCACTAGATTCCTCAACCAAACAAGTTTCTAAATATAGAAGATCACACCTACCTCCCTTGGAAAGGAAGTCCTTGCAATGCTTCTTTATATGCCCGACCTTACCACAAAAGAAGCACTTAAGCGTCTTTGGGTTCTTCTTCTTCTTCTTCTTGCTCTTGGTAGCAATAGGAATAGAAGACTTCCCACTTTTGGCCCGTTGCTTCTTTCCATTCCCAGAGTTAGGATTGGAACCAGAAGCAGCTACCATATTGGCCTCTCCACCAGCAGGAGACTCCCTGATCAGCAGTTCAAACTCTTGTAACTGTTTCATCAGTTCTGTCAAGGTCATATC
The DNA here is from genome assembly GCA_025403435.1 of Artocarpus heterophyllus. Classification (NCBI taxonomy): domain Eukaryota; kingdom Viridiplantae; phylum Streptophyta; class Magnoliopsida; order Rosales; family Moraceae; genus Artocarpus; species Artocarpus heterophyllus. The sequence continues at coordinate 31,156,185 of CM046342.1, read as the reverse complement.
CCGTCTATTGCTTAGATTAAAAGTAGCTCTAAACGGAATAAATTCCTTAGACAGAGTCTCAAAGACCATAGTCATCTGAGTCTCAGCATCGATGTCGGCTCCATTGGTTTGAGCCTCAGCGAGGTAACCCATGACCAACATCATGTGCTCCTTTACAGATGTCCCCGGTCTCTGTCTACAGTTTAAGAGTTTCTGAAGCGCCCCTTGCCGCTTTGTTATGGCCTGGCCTCCAAACATGTCCTCAAGATTATCCAAGATCTGCTTCACTAGTCTCATAATCCTGATGTTGAGCCTGCAGCACGTTATTCATGCTAGCCATAACATAGCAGCGGGCCTGATCATTAGCATCTTTCCAGCGGTCGTACGCTTGGAATTGCTCATTACTTGAGTCTCCCGTAGGCTCGGGAGGACAAGGAGTTGTCAGAACATATTTCAGTTTCTCAAAGGAAAGGACGATGTCCAGGTTTCGTTTCCAATCATTATAGTTCTCACCGGTTAATTGGTTTTTGTCAAGTATCGATGATAAAGTGTTTTTAGACATTTTCAATCTATAATAAAGAATCATATACCAAACATAAGCAAACACATATAATAATTCAGTAAGATAACACAATCATGTAAAATCATACAAATGTGTTTATGTGTCAAAACCTTGAAAATATCACAACCTTACAACGATAATTCCCAACTCAGAATTCAACAAGCTCCTAGGGGAGTCATGCCAAATTCAATCAGGAACACGGATCCCCTCCTGATTAATATATGCCATCCAGGACCCGTATGATCCAGCATATACTAATAATCGTTTCTTTGGCCATTAATTTTATTAACAAAGCTCCTAGGGGAGGTTAATAATAAAATTAACGTGAGTGTATAACCACCGTTTTAATATTTTATCCATGATTTATAATCACCACCTAGGGGTGTGCAACCATAAATCATACTAAAATACCTTATCCTTTCAGAGATCCAATCTGGTACATGATAGAAATCCCTTCCTAGGGGTTGGGACCATCATGTTCTTCCTATGGACCAACGATGGAGGCCTTAGGTTCTCTCTTCGAAAACCTTCTCCCACTTAATCTTTTGAAGTCAAGGTTTTATTTTGAAATTATGCATGAACAAATTTAATATCAGCGGCACTCCCTATTCTATATGACATGTTATCAATATATATGGTAAATCATATTATAATGCAGACAAGCAAAGCAATCAAGCAAAGCTACAAGCATAAGAATAATAATAACCGTAATATTATGGTTCCACCCTAGAGAATAGAAAAAACTAAGATTACAAGAGAATAATCGAGACATTTATCGATTCTTCATCCTTGAATCCTCAAGCTGTATCCTTCTTCATGTAATATCCATCTTCAAGTCCTCAATCCCGTATGAATCGAACACTTCATATTTCCGGTCATATCCAAATTTAATGTTTCTCAGAATCGTCCCAAAAATAAAATTAAAACTGCACTGGAAAAATGGCACCTTTTCTGGACACCTGGCAACTCTCTGTCGGCAGGCCGATCTAGGTGATCGGCCTACCGATCATGGAGGTTCGGCCTGCCGAACATGAAGGTTCGGCCTGCCAGCAGAGCACCAAAATTTCTGCCCCACTGTCGGCCTGCCGGACCGTATGTCCGGCCTGCCGATCTGTGACCTTCGGCCTGCCGAACTGTGAGGTCCGGCATGCCGACCGAGCAGAAAACCCTCAATCCAGAAAATACAATTTTAATGCAATTCATCAATTTTATTTTCAACAATTCAAAAACATAAAATTAGAGACTCAGGAAATACCTGGAGACGCCATCATCAATCTTTAAGATCCGACTTCTCGTTCCGTCTTCTCCGAATAATTATTTAATTACAAAATTCTTACAAATTAAAAATTAAATAATAATTCCTAGACGGAGATGATAGTCCGCCATCTAATTACATGAAAAACCTAGATACACATTCTAACCTCTAAGGAACCATAACCGGTATTAATTAATTAATAAATAATTAAACAACAATTTAATCAACCATAATTAATTAATAAACATTCACCATATAATCCATGACAACATATATATTATATAGAAACCTAGAGTGCCATCTCTCTATAAAATTTAATTCAAGCATTGGAGAGATTAAGATCACAAAATTTATGCATATAACATGATCACAAACTTGCAAATTTATGTAAAAACCTCGGCTCTGATACCAATTGTTGGAAACAAAGTGCGCAGCGGAATTTAAAAAAAAAAAATTTCATCAGAGTATTTTCCAAAACACAAGTTTGACATGTTATATGTATAAATTAAACAGATCTTACTAACCTCAGTGTGACGAAGAACCTCCGCGACCTGTGTAGAGAAGTAACGTTCCAGAAGAGCCTCAACCAACTGGTCTTCTTTGCTATTCTCTATCCACAACCGGAGTGAGTGTGGGCTCACACGTACAGCTCTTCCACCGGTGACTCTCCTTCCAACCAATAGAGAGAACCCAAAGCTAGTGTTCGTGATTTGTGAACAAAAGCTCTCAGGGAGTTTTCAGATGCTCACTAGAAGAGTATCACTCTTAATCTCTCAAATTGATCTTAGTAAATCATTAGACTCACTCCCTTTTTATACCTATTGGTCCTTGGGGTCAGTCCATATCAGATTAGGTCTCAAAAATCGAAACAGAATCAAGTTCGGATCAATATCTGATAAGATACGCGTGAAAAATGCGTAATCTTAACTGTCGCGGTCGGCATGCTGAACTGTGTGATAGGCAGGCCGAACTGGCCAGTTCGGCAGGCTGAACTTTCTGATAGGCAGGCCGAACTGCCGAGAAAGAATCTCCGCGAATCTTTTATTTTCCACCCGAGATTCTAAAGGATAAAGTCTCAGTTTTGATTCAAATAGCCCAATAGAAAAGATATCTGATCAAAACAAACTTTATCAAGATAATCTCTAAGAAAATAAATCAATTCACAATAATTCTACAAGTTTATCTTGTTCTAATTGTCCAAAATTAAAACAACCTATAAACAGACAAGAATTATCCGAACGCCATAATTCAACAAGTTCATCTTGAACTAATTTCTTACATAATTAATTCAACCGATAAACAGACATGAATTATTTGATTCTTATAAATTTTAAACCAATCTGATAAATCCGACATAAGTCACCAATTATTGGAAAAGCACGCCGTGTCGTTACAGGATTTTGTGAGCTAGCAAAGGGGACCAAAATGGACCTATAAAGTTCAAGCTCATGATAATTATGAAACCCAATATCCCAGATATACATTTCACAATTATCAACTCCAACGCTACTCCACTAAAAGCTTGGAGCTGCACTCTCGAACTTTATAGAATTACGAAGCTCGTGTAGCTAAGTCTCCATGACATATCATAGTGTATCGCATCCCCATATGATCATCCATAACCGGCTTAAGGACAAGTTCTGTCTTACCTTCCCGATTATTTTTATCTTACGTTCCATTGTCTCACCATTAGAAAACTTACCATCCAAAGATAGTATACCATTCGGTTACACCTATGTATCCAAATGGTTGAGCGCTCCAGTTTTCCAATTACAGGACAACGCATATAAGAGGATATCATTACTCCTAAAGAGGAGCTATGGATTCCATATCTATGAATAACAAGTCTACGCTACCAAGAATCATGCCTCCAACGTACCGGCATGCATGCCACTATAGAGATGTGGGAGTCACCCATTGGTACATCAAAAGACACAAGTCGAGACAACGGGCCCATTATTCATCTCAGGATTAAGATACAATACAAATGATTGTCTAAAGTGAATCGATTTGCCAAGACAGAATTATTAATCCAAATCAATTCACTTTATGTCCCGATCCAACACATCGTCACCTATGACAACGCGCCAATGTTTCTATTCACGGAGTCCAACTCCGATGGCCAAGACAAACCATCTCCCAAAAGGGATATAGACAACATAACAATCTTTACATGAATAAAGCGCCCAACTTTATTCCCTCGATTGCGGATCATATATTTTAGACCATCACCTTAAGAGTCGTGTCTACCGCATAATCATCCCATCATATGCCCAACTCTTAAGGTTTAGACTGACAGTCTCAGACTACTGTTTGCTTATCATACATTCAACAAATATGAACGTAAAGAGGACAATATTTGGTATATATAAATGAATAAATTCTTTATTGATAAAAATGTCTCCAAAAACGAATTACATTTTTACTCCTTAGAGCATACATGTCTAACAAACCTTGGGTGGAACATTCGAATCAAAAGAATTAGCCAAATCAGCCAAGGGATCAACAAATGTTCCTGAAGTATTGCTCTCAACAAAATTCACTTCACACTTTCCAGACGGTGATTGTGCCATGTTAAAAATGTTGAATTCTGAAGTCATATTCCCAAAAGACAATTTTACTATTCCATTTCTACAATTAATCAAAGCATTAGAAGTTGCAAGAAATGGACGACCCAAAATGACAGGAATTTGAACATTTGAATTTGTGACAGGTTGTGTATCCAAAACAATGAAATCTACTGGGTAGTAAAATTTATCAATTTGGACTAACACATCCTTGACAACACCTCTTGAAATTTTTACAGATCGATCAGCTAGTTGAAGTGTGACAGAAGTTGGCTTTAGTTCACCTAGACCTAATTGTTGATAAACAGAATAAGGTAAGAGGTTGACACTAGCACCAAGGTCTAACAAAGCATGTTCAATTTGAGTATTTCCGATGATGCAAGAAATTGTGGGACAACCAGGATCTTTGTATTTCAATGATGAATCATGTTGAATGATGGAACTAACATTCTCAGCTAAAAATGCAGTTTTAGTCACATTATGCTTTCTTTTAATTGTACAACAATCTTTCAAAAATTTCGCATAAGATGGGACTTGTTTGATTGCATCTAAAAGTGGAATGTTAATTTTGACTTGTTTGAACAGTTCAAAAATTTCAGCATTTTTGTCAAACTTCTCTTTTGAAAGCAAAGCTTGAGGAAATGGAATATTTGGAACAAATTTCTCTTTTGAAACACTCTTTTCTTTTTCAGAATTTTCCTCATCACTATTAATTTTATCACCACTTTTCAAAGTTGAATTAACGTTCTAATCTTTTAAAAGATTAGTTTTATCAACAGTTTTTCCACTTCGAAGAGTTGTAACAAAGTTAACAGTTTCTTGTTGTGCCTGTGAACTAGAAGAGGCAATTTCATTTGCAAATGGATAATGTACAGGTTGAGCAGGAAATTTGCCTTTTTCTTGAATGCAAAGAGAAGAAGTGAGTTTAGAAATGGATTCTTTAATTTCATGAATGTCTTGAGAAGTGCGAGTGTTATGAACTTCTTATTTTTGAATGAATGATTTTTGAGCTTGAATGAAAGTTTGCAAAGTGTCTTCAAGAGTTTTGACTCGAGAATGGAGATTTTCAGAAAAATTTTGTGGAGGCCTTTGAAAATTTTGAGAATTTGATGGAAATGGTGGTCGGCCTTGAGAGTTTTGTGGTGGAAATGATGGTGGTGGTTGATATTGCTGTTGTGGTTGATCATTTCTCCAACTGAAATTGGGATGCTTTTTCCATTGTGAATTGTATGTGTCAGAGTGTGGGGATGGAAATGGCTTTCTAGGTGGGTCCAATTGATTTGTGTAATTCACCTGTTCATGGGACTCTTCCTTAAAAATTGGGCATTCATAAGTTGAGTGTCCTAGAGTTTGGCAAACACTACACAAAATTTCAATTTTAGGTTCTTGGACATTCCTTTGTTCCATGGCTTCAATCTTTTTAGTCAAACATGCAATTCTAATACTTAGATCATTTTCTTGACTAAGTTGATGGACACCTCTTTGAGCATTAGCAAGATTAGATCTAATTGAGCCTTTAGAATTACTATGTTGCCAGTATTGAGAGTTATCAGCCAAATTATCAAGGAAATCTAACGCTTCATTAGGTTCTTTATCAAGGAATTCTCCATTACACATTGTTTCAACAAATTGACGGGTTTCAGGAGTTAAGCCTTCATAAAAAAAACTAATGTAACGCCATTTTTCAAAACCATGATGTGGGCAAGAATTCAACAAATCTTTAAATCGTTCCCAGCTTTGGAAATAAACTTCTTTTGCATTTTGGGGAAAATTTTGAATTTGTTTTTTCAAAGCATTGGTCTTATGTGTTGGAAAGAATTTTTTCAGAAACTCAGTTTGCATTTCTTGCCATGTACCTATTGACCTAGGTTTTAAAGAAGTAACCCAAGTTTTAGCTTTGTCTTTTAAAGAAAAAGGGAAAAGCTTAAGCTTAACAATTTCATTTGAAACTTCCTGGTCAGTGAAGGTAGCACAAACATCTTCAAACTCTCTAAGGTGCAGATATGGATTTTCAGATTCTAAGCCATGAAAATTGGGAAGCAAGTTGATCATTCTAGGTTTAAACCTAAAGTGATGAGCATTGAGAGGAAAAACCAAACATGATGGAGTGGATTCATGGGGTGGTTGCAAATAATCTCTCATTGAGCGAACAACAGGATTGATGATTTGTTGATTAACAATATCTTCATTATGAACACTTTCATCATCAGCCATTTTTGGTGAATTTGAAGACACAATAGAGACGAAATGTGATTCTAAACTTTTCCTAACTAACCTACGACTATTAGACTCACGAAACCGAACTGGCATGCAAATTATTTAAATATTTACAAAATTTTATAGACAAATACTAAGCTTTTCTCCACTCACGGAGAGTAGAGTAGTGAATGAAAAGTATCTGCCTTATTGATTTTGTGAAGTTGCGAATTATATTTTTCAAGAATGTCCCCAGGAAAAATTGGTGGTGCTAAGGCTCCTTAAGAACCAATCTCCTTGACAGAACAACGTTTCAGGAATGACTGGTGTTAGGAGAATCTCCAAAAGTGAACCGGTTATGGGAAAGAATTCCGAACCAGTACCAATCCCCAAACAAAACTTTCTCAAAAAATACTTTTCACAAAAACACAATTTGTTTATTAAGTATTATGGAAAACCTAATCTAAAATTTTATAAAGTTTTATTTCTAAGGCAAAAACCTAAAACTAGCAAAAGAAATATTTTACAGAAGAAATGAGAGAAAATAAAATTTTTATGATTTTTTTGATTTTTTTTTGATTTTTTGATTTTTTTTATATATATATATATTTTTTAGTTTTTTTTTTTTAAAAAGTGACATGAATAGTAACTACTACAAATAGTAACTTACCGAAAATGCATGCAGATTTCTACGTGAACAGTACTTAATACCTGCAAAACAGAAGATATTAACAAAAGAAAAGAAATTTAGCAAAAGAAAAGAAAAGTTAGTAATATATAAAAGAAAAATAAAAAATATATATATTACACAATATTATACTGCACTAAAAACAATACCTTCCCCGACAACGGCGCCAAAAACTTGGTCTCGCATCTATTTATGCATTTTAAACTAACCTCAAGTATAAGGTTGTCTCAAGTAATATTTTCTCGGTGAATCCGAGGTCGAACCCACAAGGAAGGATTTATTTAGTTCCAGTACATGTATTATATTAACTTTTTCTTTTTATTTAAACTGAAAAATTTGAGGATTAATATTAATTATTCACAGAATGTATTTACAATATTTACACTTTTTTTTTTCAACATTTTTCATTTTTAGATTTTGATAATATGGAACTTTAATAACAAGAAATGCAATTAATAACTTAAGCAAAGTAACAACAATAATAACGACAATTAAAAGAAGTGAAACAACAATAATAACAGGGCTGAGGTTCAAAGGTTCCGTTCTGACGATTATCTTTAATATATTTTAGTTTCTTTTTTTATTTATTAGTTAAATTAAGTATGCACTATGCCATCCTATGTCGACAATAAATCAAGAATTACCAAGCATTTATTGTGCCATTCTATGTCTATAATGCAGCAAAAACATAACTTAATAAATAAGCAGCATTTCAACATAACTTAACTAAAATAACAACCAAGATAGTGAGTTAAACATTTACCGAGCCATTCTCTGCCTACGAGTAATCAAGGTCCTTCCAAGCATTATCCGTGCCAGTCTATGTCGTCGATAAATCGAAACCGTAATTTTGGCAGAGTTCTAGCTAAGAAAATATTGAACTTCTAGGTTTTCTAAGAGAATATTTTGGCATTACAACAGCTTAGAAAACTAAGAAAAACCAAAAATATTTAAGATAATTTTGCCAGAATTTCCCCCTCTCCCCTCAGCTAAAAAGAAATTTAAAAAGACATAATTAATAAAATACTACTTATATTATTGAGCATAATTTTTACAACACAAACTAGGAAATATTTTACAAGAAACTAGTTTAAAAACTGGAATAAAAACTAGACTATAATTACTACAACAACATTATTATGCTGCGGAAGGACCCCCAACTGAGGCAAAAGCCTCGGCATTTATAGCGATTCGAGGTTGCAAACGTCCATTGGTAATTAATGATCTTTACTGTTGAAAGTTGACGATTTTTAATTATTTGCTTCTTCTCTTCTTCGCGCTGATCCGAGTTCGTGAGTATACGAATTTGAGTTTGTAATCCAGTGTGACGTAGACCAGATCAGCACGGAACAGGCACGATCTGAACCGTTCAAAACGAGATCCAACGGCTATCAAACGCGGGCAAGATGGGCCCAGGGTGGACCAGTGGGACCGAGTTTTTAGGACTGTTAGATCAGTCTCGGTATTCGCATCGAATGGCTGAGAGAGAGGCTGCATGTGGTCATGACCGCACGCGATCCAAGACAGTCTGAGACACTCCACTGACACGTTGCAGCTTGTCGGGCGCGAATCATATCTCGACAAGTGGACCGCACTTTGAGATTCCGCTGACGCACCGAATGACGCGTTGACACACGTCTCTTCCTCGGACGGCTGAGATTGTTTTGACAGTGAATCCGACGGCTCCCATGACGCCACGTGTCCTCTGCATTTTGAATTTCAAATTTTTCAAAGATTTTTGATGCATTTGATGTCCAATTTTATCCGTTTTGGTATCGTTTTGCTCCATTTTTCCTCCAGATTTCAAATCTAAAATCACAAACATACTAATATTAATTATTTTACAAATGTAATATTTATTAAAAATATTTATTTTACAATAAAACACACAAAAATAGATAAAAACTCTTAAAATTTCCAGTCTCTTGCGGTTGAGCACAGATATAATTTTTATGACTTGGAAATATTTTTAAAAATTACTAAAAATATAATAAGACATATTTATAAACTTAAAACACACTACCAAACACACTAACACTCAAAATAAAATAACCGCATTACTTTTACCGTTTTGACTATTTACAGATTAGACACTTATTTAACACACCAAAATGACTCTAATAATTACCAAAAATATAAAAACACACTAAAAACGCATTTTTAATCATATTTTCACACCAAGACACAAAAATGCTAATAATTAGAGGATTTAATGAGAAATAAAAGCGTAAACAAATGATTTAAGCCTTAGAAAATGTACACTTTTACAGTCTCATCAACGATATAATTACAAAATGTTTTATTTACTTATAAAGTTAAGTGTTAATTAATGGTTTAATAAGTCTTTTTTAATAAGTTTTAAGAAACGATTTGAAATGATTTTAAGGGCAAGTGTTGAGCGAGGTCTCAACTCGAATGGCAACCGAGATCGCAACAATTTTTAAAAAATGTTTCAAAGAATGTTTATTAAAAAAAAATTTAATTCAGTATTTTTCTTACTAAGTAAGTAAGATTACTGCTTAAGAACGATGTTTAAGAAAGTAAAGTAACTGCCCGGAAAGATGGGTCGCCACAGTTTAGATGGTAGATTAGTATGCTTTGATGTAAATTTGAACTTAATTTAAGTATTTTACGGTATTTTAAATTTGTCCCATTTTTAATTATTTTGTATGCCATTTTGAATTTTGAAACAAAACAATTTGTCAAATGCCTAGTATGTCCCAATTTCAAAACCTTGTGTTGGGAATACGGTTTTGCTTCCCTCACTTTTCTATTTATCTCCCTCTCACTCTCACTCTTCCTCACGTTTTCTCTCTCTCTCTTCCTTCCCTCTCTCCCACGTTGCCCTCTCCATCTCTCTTCCCCCTCTTTGCTTTGATTTCAAAATTTTGAGTTTGGACTTGATTCTCAGCTGGATTGGGAGGTGAGGAACACGATTTGAACTTCCACAAACCGATTTAAAGCTTCGATCCAAAGTTAGTTTCATTGTTTTTCAAATTTTAAATTTTTGTTTTAAAATTTTCAATTTCTCTAAAATGTTGTAATTGGAGTTCCTTGAGCTTAGGAAACCTCTAATCTAAGTTGGTAGGACTTAAATCAATCAAAATCTAGGCTTGATTTCATGAGATTTGGGTTAAATCAAGTTTTTCCCTTTTTCTCCATTTTCAGATTTCCTTGAAAATTCCTATTTAAATCTTGTTTAAATGTGTTTAAATGTGTCCTACTATGTTTGTTTATCATCTATGATAATTATATATGCTCTGGGACTTGGAAAAACAGGTTTTGATATGATTTTGGGCTTGGGGAGGCTAAGAATCGAAGCCTCGGACCTCCCATGTTTTTTTAGTTCGGCAGGTCAGATTCATCAGGTCGGCAGGCCAAACTTGGGAAAGTTCGGCAGGCCGGTCCTGGTTGGTCGTCAGGTCAAACTGTGGAGTTCGGCAAGCCGGACCAGGGGTTCCGGCAGGCCAAACGAACCTTGTGAAAAATGACATTTTTCGCCCGTTTTTACTGTTTAAAACCTAGATCAAGATTTCGACCTCATAAAATGATTTTGTGAGTACTAAAAGCATACTAAAACACCTTGAGATAGCTTAGGGATGTAGAATACCTTAAGCTAGGAATTGATAAACTTAGTTTCTATTTAAGGTTGTTCGTGGTTCTATAGAGCTAAAGTATAGTAGATCAGGACTGCAATGTTGGACTTTGGTATAGATATTGAGGTAGGACTTCTATCCCTTCTCCTTGGTAGCCACGTTTTAAAAAGGAGTTTGACCATAAAGCCTTTTTACGTTTTTCAAGAAATAAAGTTTATCACTTATTTTCGTTATTGGCTAAATAATGGATGATAATAATGAATGTAATGAGAACATTTGGTAAAAGAAAAAATGATAATGATGTGACATCAGACGTGTCGATTGGTACCATCCGAAATGATAAAATAGAGCATGATACCATGTACAGAGATCGGGTCGTGGGAAGAACGACCTTGGGGGCAGGTCTCAAAAACCAGTTGGACCACTTCGGTAGTGATTCATATGGCTTTGCCTATAACCTAATAATGAGACTGTCTATGGATGCGTAAAGGATTAGTTCGGTGTGAATAAATTTAATAAGTTCTAATTTATTATCTATTTTATTTATTTGCTTTGTGTTATAGCTTTTGCCAAAATATGAAATATGTGTTTAAACTATTTTTTTTTTTAAGACTTAGTCCTATTGAGCCTTTTGCTTACATTTTCTTCTTTTAAAACTTTCTCCCTCTCTAGGTGGAGTTCAGCTTAGGGAAGACTGAAGAACCGGGAAGAACTGTAGGGCTAGGATATTATCCTTTAGGGTATTTATAAATAAGGCATGTAATGTTCTAATTCATTTACTTTTCTCTAGACTGTGGTTATGTATTTAATATTGCTAGTATTATGTGTGCACACTAAAGTAGGTTTGGTAGGACCCAATAGGGTTTGTTTATTTAATATTTTCCTTTCATTTGCCTGCGTCCACATGTTTATTAAGTGTCGCAAGGGATTTTAATAATTTCACACTATTATAATTAAATTTTAATACACTTAAAATGGCAATTTTTATGAAATTTAATTTATTTAATCTAATTAATCCGCCACGTCACCTTCCAGATTACGGGACTTGACAGTCTCTCTGCATGTTTCATCGTTGTTCTAGAATACACTCCCACGCCAGGTCTTAAGCACGGAGGACATATTTAATTTCTAAATGAAAATAAATCAAATGCTCCTTGAATTGTAAAGAAGAATTAGACTCTTTTTTTTTTTTTGGAAAGAGGTAAATACATTTTTATGAAATTTTTTTGAAGTAGATAGCATGTTTTAAAATATTTATAAATACATGTTCACTTATCAGAAGAGATATAAGTCAATCTCATGATGATCTCTTCTTTTTTTTCTTTTTATAATTAGACATACTGTAACTCATTTAAAATGAAAAAAAGTCCACCTGAATGTTTGAAGTACTGGGAATGTTTGGAGAGGGAATAGGAGTCAAAAATATCCCACAGTTACAAGTTGAGCTTGCTTCAAAAAAGGCACACCTTAAATTCTTCTGGTGTGGGTCATGCTGTAATTTTGACGAGTAGTATTTTTCGATAAATAACTCATTTCAATTATCCTTTCAAAGAATCAAACTCAATTTTTATGATTTTCAGCGAACAAACTTTTTTATGGAATGAATTTTTATATAATACGAAAGAAATACGATTATCACCATGTAAACGAGGGAGTACTACACTAATAAAGACATCCTGCTTGACCAAACCGTTCATTCAACACCCTTTACTCTAAATCTATCTATTTTTGATATAAAATAACACAAAAATCCAAACGAATTACAATGATTGATCTACTTGTTGCATTAATCTTAGCCCTTGATTTATTTTTCACCTAACTAATCAACAACAAAATTCCAAGGAAGAGCCCTCCCCATAGCAGCTCCTCCCTTCCGCTTGGCTAGTGACAATGCACCGTGTTTGTGCTACCCCATTACCATGTAAGTTTCATTACTTCACAACACACCCCTTGCTCTACCTGCCTACCCCATACAAGACTGTGTACAACTTGGCTCTGCTGCGTGAGGCCCCGCTCCAACCTCCCCTCAATTGGCATGAGCTTGCCTAGATGTTAATAGTGTTTAGATTGCTAATTCAAACTAAAAATATTGTAGCAATTGTAAAAAACTGTAACAAAATCTATTTCAACTGGAATTTTTTTGGTTCGAATTGATGAACTAAACAGAAGTCAAGATTTTTTTTAGATAATAATTTTTATTAGATAATAAATTTAGAATATTAAAAAGATAATTTTAACAGAAAAAAGAATGACTAGAAATTAAAATTAGTTAATTTTATTTCTTAAAAAAAATATTTTAGTATGAATATTGGGGATTATTGTTTTTTAATATTAATTGGTTTTCCTTTAAAGATAAAAAAAGGACTTCCACGGAAAAAAAAAAAAAAAAACATACTAATTACTTTTTCATTGTTTTTGGAGTGCAAACTATGATTACAAGTGTACAATGATAATTTATTTATAGCCCATTTTCTAACCAAACAGGTTACTTATTTTTGGAGAAATATTCAAAACATCTCATGTGTTTTAGTTAAAATATTATGTTATCTCCTCTTATTTAAAGTACCATGTTCATCCCTCGTGTTTTTAAAAATGGTCTAAAAATAATATATTATGTTTGACTAGTCAATTTTTTTAAAAATACAAAAACTTCCCTTAATATTATGTAAAACAAAGAAACCAAAAAGCACCTCGTGTTTAGCTAAAATATTATTTTTCCCTTTTATTATATAAATGCCTAAAATAAGCCTCACGTCTGCAAAATTAATCATATATAATTTTTAAAATAGCAACATTACAACTATCAATTTACATGAAATATTATTTAAACATTACTTAACTAAAATATTAACTAAATGAAAATGAAAACTTAAAAACTCTCAACATAAAAAGGAAAAAGATTCAGTAGAAAATGAATAAGTTTTGGGTGAGCTCATCTTTTTCATTGCACCTCTTTTGACTATAATTTTTTGTTAGGGTTCTTGTTGGATTGACATGAAAGCCTTAGTGGGCTAATTTCATTAATAAAGATATGGTCAATTGTTCTTCCAAATACTTGGACAATGATCTTATGCGGGGGCAACCTTGTGACAGCAGCCTTGCGCGAGGATAGTGTTGTGACGATAGATGTTGGCATGGGCGGAAATTAGCGATGGTTATTTTGTAGAGAGTGGAGACAGGGCCTGTGATGGTGGATCTCGTGAGGAGGGGCTGCTTTTTGATGATAGAAGCATGCGATGTTTTAGTCATTTGTATAATAAGAGGGGTAAAAGTGCTATTTCGACTAAACATAGGGTTGTTTTTAGGTATTTTTTCTTACAAATTATTAAGGATAGTAATGACATTTTTAAAATTTTGACCAATCAAATGTGGGGTAAAGGGTAAATTTTAGATCATTTTTAAAAAAATGAGAAGGATAAACGTGGTATTTTAAATGAATACATATGGTATTTTAGGCATTTAATCTAATAAAATAGTCAAATTAAAGTAGTAGGTTGATTAAAGATATGGTATATTTGGGGGTTTTTTTCTTATTTTTCTAGGTAAAATGAAGGCAAAAATGTTTTTAACCCTACACAAGTTGATGATTCTACGATATTGGAAGCCTTGGTTCAAACCATAGTTTGCAACTCTAACCAATTTTGGTATGGTATTTTTCTCTCACAAATTTGAATTGCTATAATTATTTTCACACTGCTGCAAATTGTAACTTAAAGGATGCATGAAAGACAACGATTTCCATGAAAACCATCATTATATCTTCCTAAAAAGGGCGCGTCACAGTTTCTATGTAATGTGTTAGGTAGCCTTTTGAATTTTCCTGAAAAAATTATATCTCACCTAGTCTCTTTCTCTCTCTTTCTTTCTCATCCCTCTTGCTCTCCTACACCCTTTCCCTTGTCACCTAGTCACCATTGTCCTCCTGTCACGCCCCGGAGTACGGGAGCTAACATGGCGGATTATTTAAATTAATTAAAAGAAGAATTTAATTAAAATCTAGAGTTTAAGGGGTTGAATTAAGTATAAAACGTGAGGTTCATTAAAACATTTTATAGCGAGTTCATATACATTAGACAGTTTAAAACATTAAACGAATAAATATTAAAATAATAAAGCCGCGAGTATGGGTCCCACAGACCCACAACTTGTGCACACACATGGTACTGACAATATCATAAATACAATCACAGTCCAAGTATAAATAAAATTAAGATCTTACATGCCTTGATTAAAATATTACAAATAAGTTCACTAGTCCCTCTAATGCTCCTGTGTCTTGTCCGAAGAATCCTCTCCAAACCTAAATGGAAAACCACCTAGAGGGGGAAATTTAAAACAAATAAAACGTGAGCGAAAGGCTCAATAAGACTATGTTTTATAAAATAATTTAATTTAAAGAAACAGGTCATTATTCAGGAGACATTTAAAAGAAACCTTAAATGAATAAATGAATAAATTTGAGTAAAGCCGTTCTTACCCAGAACAGTTTACTTGGACAACTAGAAATATCAGTTTCTTTTTCCTAGGCAAACCATAGTATCACCACCGTAGTGGCCCAACTGGGTTTTGGGACCTGCCCCCAAGGTCGATCGCTACACGACCCGATCTCTGATATGGCATCATGCCTATGTGTTTATTATCATCATCATTCAAAACCCAATTACCGAGTGTTGTCATTTACATTCATTATGAAGTTCATTTCAGTTCACGGTATATTAAAATATAACTGTTAAATTCATTTTTTCAAACAACCGTTGAAAACATTTTAATAGAAATCCTTTTCAAAGCCAAATTATTTCAAAACCAGGCTACCAAAGAAATGGGGTAGAAGTCCTACCTCAATACTCGTGCCGGTGCCCCACACCGTAATCTCGGTCCACTATATGTTAGCTCCGCGGAACCACGAACGATCCTAGATACAAACTAAGCCGATCAATATCTAGTTCGAGATATTCTATGTTACTAAATCATTTCAAGATATCCTAGTGTGTCATTTGTACCTTTAAAATTATCCTATAAGGTTGGAATTTAAATCAGGGTTCAAAACAGTGAAAACGGATGAAAATCACAAAATTTTCCATGCCTCAGTCGGCCTGTCGGACTCCCTACTTCGGCCGGCCGAACTGCACAATTCGGCCTGCCGGAAGCCAGGTCCGGTCGGCTGGTCATTTTCCCAGGTTCGGCCTGCCGGACGAAAGAACACCGGCCTGTCGATCCCTGTTTTGGCCTGCCGAACTGGGAAAACCCAAAAATTCCAGCCACGGCTTTCGATTTCTCCAAAACCCAAATCTTGATTCTAACCTGTTTTTCTCAAATCCCAGGCATAGAAAATAATCATAGTTGATAGAAAAACATACTAGAACACATTTGGACTCATTTAAACAAGATTTAAACTCAAAAATCTCAAAAATCCAAAAATGTAAAAATAGGGAGAAAAATGAAAAATCTTGAATTCAATCCGTTTTTCTTCAATCTAAGTTTAGATTTTAGTTGTTCTAAGTCCATTTAACTCAAATCCAAGGTTTTCTAAGTTTAAACAAACCTAGATTTCAAAAATGCACAAAATTGAAAATTTTGGAAAAAGTTTAGAAATTTCAAAACTAACCTCGAATCGAAGCTTGAATCCGCGTTCTCGGTTGCTAAATCACGTCCCCGAGCTTCCTCCTTGCTAACCCGAAGCTTGGATTCGAATTTGGTTTCAAAAATTTTGAGAGAGATAGAGAGAGAGAGGGGGTTGCCAGGAGAGATCAAGAGAGAGAGAGAGAGAGTGAAATCGGGAGAGTGAGGAGAGAGGAGGAATGGAGAAAATAAATAGAGAAAATCGGTGGGCGGTTTTACTGTGCGAAAACCATGTGCCGCCCACGGTTTTGTAAAACGGAGTATTTTTAACATTTTACAAATTGTTGTGTTTTAAAACTCAAAACATTATTTTAAAACAATATGAAATTATTTGAATTCATCAAATTAACAAAACAACCAAAAATTCAAAATCCAAGCAAATAATCTAATTAATGTTAAAACATTAATTATGGCACACTAATTCATCATTTACATTACATTAACATTAAATAAATTTCGGGGCGTTACAACTCTCCACCCCTAAAAGAAATTTTGCCCTCGAAATTTACAACTCATTTCAGAAACAAAACAAATGCGGATACAATTCCCGCATACTCGACTCTAGCTCCCAAGTGGCTTCATCAACCCCATGATGCTGCCACATGACTTTTACCAATGGTATCTCACGACGACGCAAGCTAATCACTTTCCGGTCGATAATCTGAATCGGCACCTCTTCGTACGTCGTATCTTCCTGAATCTGCACATCACGAAACGAAACTATCTTACCCTGCTCAGGCAGACACTTCCTAAGCATCGACACATGAAACACATCGTGAACATGAGAAAGTTCAGGTGGAAGATCAAGCCGATAAGCGACCACACCAACACGCTGAGTGATCTCGAACGACCCAATATACCTCGGCGCGAGCTTCCCACTCACTCTGAACCGCATAGTTCCCTTACGAGGCCATACCCTCAAGAGAACAAAATCTCCAACCGCGAACTCTAAAGGTCTACGTCTTCTATCCGCGTAGCTCTTCTGCCGACTCTGAACTGCCCTCAATCGATCTCGAATCACCGCGACTTTCTCGTTGCTATCACGAATCTCATCTGGCCCAAGAATTACCCTATCTTCCAGCTCGGCCCAACACACAGGTGACCGACACGGTCGCCCATACAACGCCTCAAACGGTGCCATACCGATACTCGCCTAATAGCTATTATTGTACGCAAATTTCGCCAGATGCAAACATTGCTTCCAATTCCCGCCGAAGTCCAACGCACAGGCTCGCAACATATCCTCGAGAATCTGAATAACCCGCTCAGACTACCCATCAGTCTGAGGATGAAACACCGTACTAAAGTTCAAATCCGTACCTAAAGCCTCCTGAATACTCCTCCAGTACTTAGCATTAAACCTGGTGTCTCGATCAGAGGTGATGGACAAAGGAACCCCATGCAACCTCACAATGTTCTGCATATACAACTCCCTGAGAACCTTCCTAGAACACGTCGACCTAAACGGAATGAAATGCGCCGACTTCGTCAACCTGTCGACCATGACCCAAACTGCATCGTGCCGCTGCTCCGTCCTTAGCAAACCTATGAGGAAATCCATCGTCACATGCTCCCATTTCCACCCTGGAATAGGAAGCAGCTGAAGCTGACCTACAGGCTTCTGATGCTCAGCTTTCACCTGAAGACACGTCGAACACTTGGCCACGTACTCACGAACATTTTTCTTCATGCCTTTCCACCAATACTGCCTCTTTAAATCACGATACATCTTGGTGCTCCCCAGATGAATAGCGAACTGAGACCTATGAGCTTCATCCAAAATGGCTTTCATCACTTCGGCGATAGCTGGAACTGTAAGACTCTCCCGGAAGTACAACGATCCATCTGCATGCACGCTCCATTCTTCAAACTGCTCCCCGTTCTGAATCCACGACCAAATCCCCTGCAAATGCTGATCCTGCCACTGACTTTGCTTCACCATCCGAACAAGAGCTGGAGTCGCTTCCACATGATATACCGAAACTCGATCACAGTCTTCATGATACCGTAGCCTAAACTCGCTCACTGACGCATCCCTACTCCAGTCCTCAAAAGCCAAACAAGCGAGAAACCCTAAAGACTTCCTGCTAAGCGCATCCGCGACCACATTAGCTTTCCCGGGATGATACTGCAACGCGAAATCATAATCCTCCATATACTCTACCCATCTACGCTGCCTCAAAATTGAGATCCCTCTGAGTGAACAAATACCTCAAACTCTTGTGATCGGAGAAGACCTAAAACGATGCTCCATACAAGTAACACCTTCAAATCTTCAGCGCGTAAATCACCGCCGCGAGCTCCAAATCATGAGTAGGATAATTTCGCTCGTGAGGTCGTAGCTGTCTCGATCCGTACGCAACCACAAGTCTATGCTGCATCAACACGTATCCAAGTCCATGCCCTGAAGCATCCGCATAAACCTTATACGGCTCATCACTGCTAGGAATAACCAACACTGGAGTTGAAGTCAACCGGTTCTTCAATTCCTGAAAAGCAAGCTCACAATCTTCATCCCACTCAAACCTGACATTTTTCTTGATCAATCTCGTCAACGGAGCTACAATCTTCAAAAAATCCTTTACAAATTTCCTGTAATATCCAGCAAGACCTAAGAAGCTGTGAATCTCCGCTACATTCCTTGGTCGTTTCCATTCCAATATAGCTTCAATCTTGGATGGATCTACAAAAATACCATGCTCCGAGATAACATGACCCAAAAACTTGACCTTAGTCAACCAAAACTCGCACTTTTCCCTCTTAGCATACAACTGGTGCTCCCGCAGAGTCTGAAGCACGATCCGAAGATGCTGCTCATGCTCCTCCCAAGTCTTAGAATACACAAGAATGTCATCAATGAACATGATCACGAACTGATCCAGATACGGCCTAAATATCCTGTTCATCAAATCCATAAAAGCTGCCGGAGCATTTGTCAATCCAAACGGCATCACTAGAAACTCAAAGTGTCCATACCGAGTCCTAAAAGCTGTCTTGGGAATATCCTCTTCCTTGATCCTGAGCTGATGATAACCCAACTGCAAATCAATCTTTGAGAAGTACCGCGAACCTCCCAACTGATCAAACAACTCATCAATTCTATGCAAGGGATACTTGTTCTTCACCGTAACACGATTTAGCTGCCGATAATCCACACACAACCTGAGAGTCTCATCATGCTTCTTAGCAAACAAAACCGGTGCTCCCCACGGAGATGTGCTATTTCAAATATATCCTTTATCAGCAAGCTCCTGAAGTTGCTTCCTTAATTCTTTCAATTCTGTCGACGCCATCCGATAAGGTGCCATAGAAATCAGTGCTGTCCCTAGAAACAACTCGATACCAAACTCAATCTCCCGATACGGTGGTAATCCTAGCAACTCGTCGGGGAAGACATCCTCAAACTCATCAACCACCAAAATCGCTGCACTGCCACTCGAAACATAGGGCTCGCAATCTAGATTGGCAAGAAAAGCACAACAACCTAGATTCCTTCGCCCTCCTAGACACGACTTCATGAGACACTCACTCATTAACCAATCACCACCACCCTGGTAAGTGATCACCATCCCCCTATCAGACACTAGGGTCACTTTTCTAAGTTGGCAGTCCACGACTGCATTATACCTGGACAACCAGTCCGTCCCTAGAATTACATCATAGGGATCGTGGGGAGTATAATCAAATCACTTTTCAGAATCTCATCCCCAATCTTTATTTTACAGGATTTACACATACAATTTACACACACCCGCCCCAAGGGAGAAGTTATGACTAGGGGTTCATTAAACTCTTCTACCTCAAATCCCAAGGCATGTACAAAAGAACTCGAAATGAGAGAATGAGAGGCACTTGTATCGAATAAAACACGAGCTAAAGATCTAGAAACCAAGATCATACCATCAACAACCGCGTTACCAGTCTGAGAATCTGACCCTCCAGATGCCATTGCATGAACCTGCACTGGCGCCTTTCCTTTCCCTCTACCGACATTGCTGGGTCCTGGATTACTCGGCCGATGCTGCTGAGATGGAGACGACTGCACACTACCTGTACTCGACGCTCGATACTGAGGAACACTGCACTGAAAATGCTGCGGCTACTGCCCCCGTGCCGGATATGAGAATTGTTGAGGAGAGAACTGCAGATACTATAACTGCGGGTACTGCGGAGGCTGAGGTAGGGTCTGAGGCTGAGACGAACGACTGGCATCCTCCCCGGTCTGAGATCCAAGACGAGCACTCATGATCGGGCAATTCCTCTTGATGTGTCCGGGCTGCTGACAGAAATGACAATGAAAGCTATAGGGATTGTTGCGCCTGCTGCCAGACGAACTGCTGCTACCACTGGTCGCACCGCCTTGCTTGCCTTTCCCCGAAGCTAGAAGACTACTGGTGCTCTTTCTACCACTCCTCTGTGGTCCTCCTAAAGCCTTGGCTCGGTCCTTACAATACTGCACATAATCATTCTCTACAGATATCGCCGACGACACAAGCTCTCCAAAACTCCTAAGCCGTAGAGCAACCAACTGCCGCCGAATAGGAGCCTTGAGCCCTTCCTGAAACTTAATACATTTCTCACGCTCCGATGCCACCGCTGATGGAGCAAACCTAGCCAACTCATTAAACTTTGCCTCATACTCCCGAGCTGACAGATCACCCTACTGCAACCTGTAGAACTCAGCTGCCTTCTGATCTCTATACCCTTGCATAAAATACCGATCATAGAACAGCTCCTCGAACCTGTCCCAACTGATATCGCCACCGTGCTCCAGACGCTTAGCTTGTTTCCTCCAAGTGTTAGCGCTACCCTCGAGCTTATACGCAGCAAACTCCACACAATACTCCTCAGGCACACCAAGAGTATCCAAATGCTTCAAGATCAAATCCAACCAATACTCTGCTAACTGTGGATCCCCATTGCCATCAAAAGTCGGAACTGACGCCCGCTAGAATTCCTTAAAGTACGCATGTCGACTACCAACATCAGAATCTCCTAGTCTAGCCCTGGCTGCCATCTACCGGAAAGCCGCAAACATAGACCTCATCATGCTCTCATCGTTTCTGAACTCGACATCAGCTGTCGAACGACGTCTAGGTGCCATTCTCTCACTTCTGAAAACAAAATTTGGATTGTCAGAGGTATTTCATGTTAGACATGTATGCTCTAAGGAGTAAAAATGTAATACGTTTTTGGAGACATTTTTATCAATAAAGAATTTATTCATTTATACATACCAAATATTGTCCTCTTTACGTTCATATTTGTTGAATGTATGATAAGCAAACAATAGTCTGAGACTGTCAGTCTAAACCTTAAGAATTGGGCATATGATGGGATGATTATGTGGAAGACACAATTCTTAGGGTGATGGTCTAAAATATATGATCCGTAATCGAGGGAATAAAGTTGGGCGCTTTATTCATGTAAAGATTGTTATGTTGTCTATATCCCTTTTGGGAGATGGTTTGTCTTGGCCATCGGAGTTAGACTCCGTGAATAGAAACATTGGCACGTCGTCATAGGTGACGATGTGTTGGATCGGGACATAAAGTGAATTGATTTGGATTAATAATTCTGTCTTGGCAAATCGATTCACTTTAGACAATCATTTGTATTGTATCTTAATCCTGAGATGAATAATGGGCCCGTTGTCTCGACTTGTGTCTTTTGATGTACCAATGGGTGACTCCCACATCTCTATAGTGGCATGCATGCCGGTACGTTGGAGGCATGACTCTTGGTAGCGTAGACTTGTTATTCATAGATATGGAATCCATAGCTCCTCTTTAGGAGTAATGATATCCTCTTATATGCGTTGTCCTGTAATTGGAAAACTGGAGCGCTAAACCATTTGGATACATAGGTGTAACCGAATGGTATACTATCTTTAGATGTTAAGTTTTCTAATGGTGAGACAATGGAACGTAAGATAAAAATAATCGGGAAGGTAAGACAGAACTTGTCCTTAAGCCGATTATGGATGATCATATGGGGATACGATACACTATGATATGTCATGGAGACTAGGCTACACGAGCTTCGTAATTCTATAAAGTTCGAGAGTGCAGCTCCAAGCTTTTAGTGGAGTAGCGTTGGAGTTGATAATTGTGAAAAGTATATCTGGGATATTGGGTTTCATAATTATCATGAGCTTGAACTTTATAGGTCCATTTTGGTCCCCTTTGCTAGCTCACAAAATCCTGTAACGACACGACGTGCTTTTCCAATAATTGGTGACTTATGTCGGATTTATCAGATTGGTTTAAAATTTGTAAGAATCAAATAATTCATGTCTGTTTATTAGTTGAATTAATTTTGTAAGAAATTAGTTCAAGATAAACTTGTTGAATTATTGTGATCAGATAATTCTTGTCTGTTTATCGGTTGATTTAATTTTGGATAAATTGGATCAAGATAAACTTGTAGAATTATTGTGAATTAATTTATTTTCTTAGAGATTATCTTGATAAAGTTTGTTTTGATCAGATATCTTTTCTATTGGGCTATTTGAATCAAAACTGAGACTTTATCCTTTAGAATCTCGGGTGGAAAATAAAAGATTCGCGGAGATTGTTTCTCAGTAGTTTGGCCTGCTAGATGACGTGTTCGGCCTGTCGAACTGGCCTGTTCGGCCTGCCTATCAGTGCACATAAGATTACGCGTTTCCACGCATATCTTATCAGATATTGATCCGAACTTGATTCTGTTTCGATTTTTTGAGACCAAATTTGATATGGACTGACCCTAGGACCAATAGGTATAAAAAGGGAGTGAGTCTAATGATTTACTCAGATCAATTTGAGAGATTAAGAGTGATACTCTTCTAGTGAGCATCTGAAAACTCCCTGAGAGCTTTTGTTCACAAATCACGAGCACTAGCTTTGGGTTCTCTCTATTGGTTGGAAGGAGAGTCATCGGTGGAAGAGCTGTACGTGTGAACCCACACTCACTCCGGTTGTGGATAGAGAATAGCAAAGAAGACCAATTGGTTGAGGCTCTTCTGGAACGTTACTTCTCTACTCTTCTGGAATGTTACTTCTCTACACAGGTCGCGGAGGTTCTTCGGCACACTGAGGTTAGTAAGATCTATTTAATTTATACATATAACATGTCAAACTTGTGTTTTGGAAAATACTCTGATGAAAAATTTTAAAAATTCCGCTGCGCACTTTGTTTCCAACATTTCATTGTCAAACCTATGTGTGCACAATTCCCAAGGTTCATAACCTTGAGCTCTGATACCATTCTGTCACGCCCCGGAGTTCGGGAGGTGACGTGGTGGATTATTTAAATTAATTAAAAGGAGAATTTAATTAAAATCCAGAGTTTAAAGGGTTGAATTAAGTATAAAATGTGAGGTTCATTAAAACACTTTATAGCGAGTTCTTATACATTAGACAGTTTAAAACATTAAATGAATAAATATTAAAATAATAAAGCCGTGAGTATGGGTCCCACAGACCCACAACTTGTGCACACATATGGTACTGACAATATCATAAATACAATCACAGTTCAAGTATAAATAAAATTCAGATCTTATATGCCTTGATTAAAATATTACAAATAAGTTCACTAGTCCCTCTAATGCTCTTATGTCTTGTCCGAAGAATCCTCTCCAAACCTAAATGGAAAACCACCTAGAGGGGGAAATTTAAAACAAATAAAACGTGAGTGAAAGGCTTAGTAGGACTATGTTTTATAAAATAATTTAATTTAAAGAAATATGTCATTATTCAGGAGACATTTAAAAGAAACCTTAAATGAATAAATGAATAAATTAATGAATAAATTTGAGTAAAGCCGTTCTTACCCAGAATAGTTTACTTAGACAACCAGAAATATCAGTTTCTTTTTCCTAGGCAAACCATAGTATCACCACCGTAGTGGCCCAGCTGGGTTTTGGGACCTGCCCCCAAGGTCGATCGCTACACGACCCGATCTCTGATATGGCATCATCCCTATGTGTCTATTATCATCATCATTCAAAACCCAATTACCGAGTGTTGTCATTTACATTCATTATGAAGTTCATTTCAGTTCACGGTATATTAAAATATAACCGTTAAATTCATTTTTTCAAACAACCGTTGAAAACATTTTAATAGAAATCCTTTTCAAAGCCAAATCATTTCAAAACCAGGCTACCAAAGAAATGGGGTAGAAGTCCTACCTCAATACTCGTGCCGGTGCCCCACACCGTAATCTCAGTCCGCTATACGTTAGCTCCGCGGAACCACGAACGATCCTAGATACAAACTAAGTCGATCAATATCTAGTTCGAGATATTCTATGTTACTAAATCATTTCATGATGTCCTAGTGTGCCATTTGTACCTTTAAAATCATCCTATAAGGTTGGAATTTAAATCATGGTTCAAAACAGTGAAAACGGGTGAAAATCACAAAATTTTCCATGCCTCGGTCGGCCTACCGGACTCCCTGCTTCGGCAGGCCAAACTGCACAGTTCGGCCTGTCGGAAGCCAGGTCCGGTCAGCCGGTCATTTCCCCATGTTCGGCCTGCCGGACGGAAGAACACCGGCCTGCCGATCCTTGTTCTGGCCTGTCGAACACGCAGTTCGGCCTGCCGAACTAGGAAAACCCAAAAATTTCAGCCACGGGTTTCGATTTCCCCAAAACCCAAATCTTGATTCTAACTTGTTTTTCTCAAATCCCAGGCATAGAAAATAATCGTAGTTGATAGAAAATATACTAGAACACATTTGGACTCATTTAAACAAGATTTAAACTCAAAAATCTCAAAAATCTGAAAATGTAAAAATAGGGAGAAAAATAAAAAATCTTGAATTCAATCCGTTTTTCTTCAATCTAAGTTTAGATTTTAGTTGTTCTAAGTCCATTTAACTCAAATCCAAGGTTTTCTAAGTTTAAACAAACCTAGATTTCAAAAATGCACAAAATTGAAAATTTTGGAAAAAGTTTAGAAATTTCAAAACTAACCTCGAATCGAAGCTTCAATCTGCGTTCTCGGTTGCTAAATCATGTCCCCGAGCTTCCTCCTTGCTAACCCAAAGCTTGGATTCGAATTTGGTTTCAAAAATTTTGAGGGAGATAGAGAGAGAGGGGGTTGCCGAGAGAGATCAAGAGAGAGAGAGAGAGAGTGAAATCAGGAGAGTGAGGAGAGAGGAGGAAGTGAGAAAATAAATAGAGAAAATCGGTGGGCGGTTTTACTGTGCAAAAACCATGTGCCGCCCATGGTTTTGTAAAACAGAGTATTTTTAGCATTTTACAAATTGTTGTCTTTTAAAACTCAAAACATTATTTTAAAACAATATGAAATTATTAGAATTCATCAAATTAACAAAACAACCAAAAATTCAAAATCCAACCAAATAATCTAATTAATGTTAAAACATTAATTATGGCACAGTAATTCATCATTTACATTACATTAACATTAAATAAATTTCGGGGCATTACACCTCCCTTTCCCTTTCCCTTCTTTGCTGGCATTGTCGTTACCTTTGAAGCCCATTGCCCGGCCTCACTATCGCTTGCCCTTGCCCTCACCTCTATCGTCCTCATCCTCCCCTTTACCATGCCACCTACAAAGTCGTTGTGTCGCCATCGCTCCATTGTTGTCACTATCGACCAACAAATCTGTGAGATTACTTTGTGTACGACTATGGAATTTTTGGATTATAAAAATTTGTTAAATAATTAGGTTTATTTTCTTAATTCAATTTGTGTGAAATTAGTTTTCTTGGATTTGTTGAATAATAAGTTTCATTGTAGAATTTGTTACATATAAATAGTTATTTAGTTTTGTTTTAATGTTAGATAATTTTATTGTTATGTTTTATTTAGTTGGATGTATGTTATAAATTAGTTATTGATTTTGTTGTAATTATTACTTTTGTAAAATTGATGCATTATTGTTGGATAATTTGTCATGAGATTGAATAAAATTTGATTTGATTTTGTAGCAATAGATAAAAAATGGATGTATGCTCATAGAATAACTGAAGATTATGAAAAAAAAAAGGTTGAGGATTTTGTGGCTTTTACGATGGCTAATGTTAATAGGGAGTATGATTCGTTGTCCTTATGTAGATTGTGAAAATAATAAGAAACATTCATATGATGATGCTAGGTTTCTTTTGCATTGATATAGGATTCATCGAACTAATCAAATATGGATGTGACATGGTGAAGATGTCTTTACTTCATCATCAATGGTGAAGGAATATGTCCATATCAATAATGTTGATGAGAAAGATGATGGTAGTAATATGGTTGATATAATGAATGATATAGAAGAAGATTTTATGCATTGACCGAAGTAATTTGAGACAATTATGAAAAATGTAAAGATGTTGTTGTATAGCAAGTGTTTAAAATATACCAAACTATCCAGTTTAATTAGATTATTGAATTTGAAAGCATTGGGTAAGTGGTCAAATACAAGTTTCATGAGACTTTTAATATTTATACATGATGTATTTTCATATAATTATAAAGTGCCACTAACTATATGTAAGGCAAAGAAGACGTTGAGTACTCAGGAATGGAGTATGAAAAGATACATGCTAGCCTAAATGATTGTATGCTATACTAAAAAGAGTGTGGAGAGTTAGATGAATGTTTGGTGTGCAATGAGTCTAGATGGAAGAAAGCTAAAAAACCTTTGGAGGGAAGAAAATGTGTAACAACAAAGGTGTTGTAGTATATTTAAATAGAACTACGCTTAAAACGATTGTAACAGAATACAAATCATGCAAAGGAATTAACCTGACACAATAACAAAAGGATCAATAGCAGCATGTTGAGACATCTGATTGGTTCATCATGGTGGAAGACATTTAATGTGGAGAATCCAAAATTTAGTGCACAACATTGGAATCTTCATCTTACTTTATTCATGGATAGAATGACTGCTCATAGTAATTTTACTAGAAAACATAGTTATTGGCTTGTCATACTTGTCAACTACAATCTTCCACTAGACTTATGCACAAAGTGAAAGTCTTTAATGTTAACATTTTGATCGCTGGACCTAATCAAATGGGAAATGGCGTTAACATGCTCTTGGCACCATTTATTGATGTATTGAGGAGACTGTGAGAAAGTAACATATAAGTCTAAGATGCTTTTTGTGAGAAGACCTTCACACTCCAAGCAATGTTGATGTAGACTATTAACAAATTCCCTGTATATGGAAACCTAATCGGGTACTTAGTTTATACTCAATAGGTTGTCTTGTTTGCATCACGAACACATTTTCATTTCAGTTAAAGCATGGTAAGAACACAGTTTACAATGGCCACAGATGGTTTTGCTTATGAACTATCAATACCATGGATAAAAAAAAGCATTTAATGGCAAGACTAAAGAAAGATTTGAGATGGTGAGAAATATCAAAGTGGTTGTTAAGAAGAGAAAAAATAAAAAGAATAAGTCAGTGGGAGAAGGGCCTTGGAAGAAGAAGTCAAATTTCTTCCAACTTCCATATTTAAGTACTTTTTTCATTCACCATTACTTGGATGTCATGCACATTGAGAAGAATATTTATAAATCGATAGTAGGTATTTTACTTGACATTCTTGACGAAACTAAAGATGATCTCAATGCACGGTTAAATCTCGTCAATATGAATATAAGAGGTGATTTGACTCTCAAGAAAAAGGGCGCATGGGCTTACTTGCCTCTGACAAAGTGCACCTTATCGAGACCAGAGAAGAAAAAGTTTTGTGAATGGCTTGTTTTGGTCAAAGTTCCAGAAAAGTATTCTTCCAACTTTAAAAACTTGGCGTCAATGAAGGACTTGAAGCTTGTTGAAAGGAAGACACATGACTGTCACATTTTGATGCAACAATTGTTGCCACTAGAGGTTGTGTGGAATTCTCCCATTGGAGATGAGATATACACTTACAAGCTCTAAGGTGATAAATCTAACGAAGCTAGATACAATACGAGCAGAATCGATGAAGACCTTTGCATGCTTGAGAAGTACTTTTCACCATCGATTTTTGACATTATGATTTATTTATGGTACACTTAGTATGCAAAGTTAGGTTTTATGGGTTGGTGTACTTGAGGTGGATAAGCCCTTTTGAAAAATATATGAAGATTTTAAAAGGTTATGTTAAGAATCAAAATAGGCTGGAGGGTTGCATTGTAGAAAATTACATGGTCAAAGGAGTCATGGAAGCTTGGAGTACTTGTTTAATGTCGAAATAATCGGTTTGCCAAGGAAGGTTAGCATTGAGTCTAAACCAATGTCTTCTAGTATTCCATTGTTGATTTCTCGCAAGGCATGGGAGCAGCATGTCTTTACATTTTGTACAATGCCAGTGTGGTTGAACCATACATAGAGGTCCACATGAAGTAAATAAAAGATGCAAATTGTAAAAACAAAAAAAGAAATGAGAAGTAGTTGTAAGATGAACACAACCACACTTTTAAAGAGTGGATATGAGTACACATGTATGCCACGGCTCGTGAGTTTCAAAACAAAGGTGTCTCACAAGATTTGTTTAAGTTGGCCAAAAGACCTTCGTTGATGATCATGAGAATTCTTCATATTTAGTTGATAATTATACCTTTTATACCCTTGAAAAAAGATGTGAAGCACCTGGTTTAAAATAGTTGTATGTGTCTTCATGCCTATTCCATCCATATTTTCCCTTACAAAAGACAAGAATCCTGTGCAGGGAACAATTACATACTATGGTTATGTTGAGGATATATGAGAACTTGACTATTAGGGGCTACGAGTAACACTTGTTAAGTGCAAGTGGGTTGACAATAACTACACTAAAGTTGATAATGATGACATCATAGTGCTAGACTTTAGAAGATTGGTGTACAAGAATGATTTATTCATCATGGCATTGCAAGAAAGACATGTTTTCAAACAATCAATCCTAAGGATTTGGAGTTGTTATTAGTCATATTGATGAATCCAATAGTAATTTGTGATGGTGATGAGGATGATGATGAATGCAATGATATTCCATCTTCGATCAAAGGGTCTGTAGTGGAGGGTGTTGTTTTTGACAACGACGATTCATATTTAGTCTGTTTAGATGTTGAATATACATGTATTGAAAACACTAATAAATGTAACAGATAGTTCATGTTGTATTGTATTCTATTGAACTATTTCATTCATATCGTATTGTATTTCACTTTGTATTTCATTCTCTCATGTTGTATGGAATTATACGTTATTATGTTTTTATTTGAATCATTTTGTTGCCTGAATAATTATGTTTAGCATCAAAGTTAATTAAACTATACTTTTATATCATTGTGTACATTTGTTAACTTTTAGTTTTATTTATATTTGTTTTGAATATTTTAATTGTTATAAATATTTATTTTGCAAGTGTGGAATAGTAATAAAATCATTGAATTGTCAGACGAAATAATGAATAAATCATAGGATATTAAAGGTCATCTATGAGAAATACGCACAAAACAACATATTTTTTTTTATGTTGAAACATATTAGACGATAGTTTCTCAGTACAACTGTCGTCTAATGTAGACAACAATACATCAACTAGCAGCCTAGGTAGATTCTAGACGATGTTTTAATTAAAACTGTCATGAAAAGGGCACCACATACTACGACATTGGATAAAACAATGATTTTGACATTCTAAAATAATCGTCTAAAGCTTCCTGTCTATGAGTGTCACTTCAAATCATTGATTTAAATTGAGTTTTCAAATGCTCTAGTTTTTGCCATAAAGTGAGGGGAATTTTTGGCAATTAAAAATACATTTTTTTTCAAGGCTGGCTACTGTAATTTGTTAGAAAATTTAATATGTGTTGTCATTAGATGTTCTAATCAAATAGGTGTTTTTGTAATATACAAGCAGTTGAACTAAAAAAAGAGTTCGAATTGCATTAGATACAGTGCCTCGACCATCTTAAACGTGCAAGAGTAACAAACATATAACTGAAGATATGCGATAGCCAATTTAAAAATATCGTAATAAAATTAAGTTGCAAAATTTGACCAAACTCTGTCATGACGTTACCTGGCAATGCCAAATGTCACCATATCAAAAATGTTGATTCAAATCATGTATCACCCTATCTGTTTGACTGGTTTAGTCTAATTTGACTCACTTCGAACGAGTATCACAGTTTAAATTAGTATTTGGTAAAACATTTAACTCGAACCAAACTGACAATTTAAACTGAACTGAATTGCCCAACTTATAGTTCCAATCCCCTTTTATTTCAACATTTGGAATGTAACGTCCCGAAATTTATTTAATATTAATGTAATGTAAATGATGAATTAGTGTGCCATAATTAAAGTTTTAACTTTAATTAGATTATTTGGTTGGATTTTTAGTTTTTGGTTGTTTTGTTAAATTGATGTGTTCAAAAGATTTCTTATTGATTTAAAATGATGTTTTGAGTTTTAAAACACAACAATTTGTAAAATGTTAAAAATACTCCGTTTTACAAAACCGTGGGCGGCACATGATTTTCGCACAGTAAAACCGCCCACCGATTTTCTCTATTTATTTCTCTCTTCTCTCTCTCTCTCCTCACTCTCACGTTCAACTCTCTCTCTCTTCTCTCTCTCTCGGCAGCACCCTCTCTCTCTCAATCTCTTTCAAAAATTTTTGATTTCCATTCGAATCCAAGCTTCGGAACAGCAAGGAGGAAGCTCGGGGACGTGATTTGGCGACCGAGAACGCGGATTGAAGCTTCGATTCGAGGTTAGATTCGAAATTTCTAAACTTTTTACAAAATTTTCGATTTTGTGTGTTTTTGAAATCTAAGTTTGTTTTAGCTTAGAAAACCGTGGATTTGTGTTAAATGAGCTTAGAACAACTAGAATCTAAACATAGATTGAAGAAAAACGGATTGGATTCAAGATTTTCATTTTTCTCCTCTTTTTCTCATTTTCGGATTTTTGAAGATTTTGAGTTTAAATGTTGTTTAAATGATCCCAAACATGTTCTAGAATGTTTTTCTATCAATTATAGTTGTTTTTCATGCCTGGGATTTGAGAAAAACAGGTTAGAAACAAGATTTGGATTTTGGGGATCGAGAAACCCGTGGCTGGGATTTCTGGATCTTCCTAGTTCGGCAGGCCGAAGTTCATGTTCGGCAGGCCGGAGTGATGATCGGCAGGCCGGTGTTCTTCCGACCGGCAGGCCGAATCTGGGGAAATGTTCGGCAGGCCGAACTTTGCTTCCGGCAGGCCGAACTGTGCAGTTCGGCAGGCCGAAGCAGGGCGTCCGGCAGGCCGACCGAGGCATGGAAAATTTTGTGATTTTTACCCGATTTCATTGTTTTGAACCCTGATTTAAATCCCAACCTTATAGGATGATTTTAATGATACAAATGGCACACTAGGACATCATGAAATGATTTAGTAACATAGAATGTCTCGAACTAGATATTGATCGACTTAGTTTGTATCTAGGATTGTTCGTGGTTCCGTGGAGCTAACGTATAACGGATCGGGATTACGGTGTGGGGTACCGGCACGAGTACTGAGGTAGGACTTCTATCCTATTTCTTTGGTAGCCTGGTTTTGAAATGATTTGGCTTTGAAAATGATTTCTATCAGAATGTTTTCAACGGTTGTTTGGAAATGGTTTTATCGGTTATATATTAATATATCGTGACATGAAATGAATTTCATAATGAATGTAATTGACAACACTCGGTAATTGGGTTTTGAATGACAATGATAATAAACACTAAGGCATGATGCCATATCAGAGATCGGGTCGTGATCGACCTTGGGGGCAGGTCCCGAAACCCAGCTGGGCCACTACGGTGGTGATATCATGGTTTGCCTAGGTAAAAGTAAACTGGTGT
The DNA here is from genome assembly GCA_025403435.1 of Artocarpus heterophyllus. NCBI lineage: Eukaryota > Viridiplantae > Streptophyta > Magnoliopsida > Rosales > Moraceae > Artocarpus > Artocarpus heterophyllus. The sequence continues at coordinate 31,123,898 of CM046342.1, read as the reverse complement.
TTTGATTTGACGAGTAGACTGTTCTGTGTCAGAACGGTTCTACTCAATGTATTTATTTATTTATTCAAGTTCCCTTTCTGTATAACTCCTGATAATGTTATGTTTCTTTGCATTAAATTATTTTATAAAACTTAGTCCTACTGAGCCTTTCGCTCACGTTTTATCTGTTTTAAATTCCCCCCCTCTAGGTGGTTTCCCATTTAGGTTTGGAGAAGATTCTTCGGACCGAACTCAGGAGCAATAGGAGAATTTATTTACATTCTGTATTTATTAATCAAGGCATGTAAGACTCAACTTTATTTGTACTTGGACTGTAATTGTATTTGTGATATTGTCAGAACCATGTGTGTGCACAAGTTGTGGGTTGTGGAACCCATATTCGCGGTTTTTATTCAATTATTGTTATTTGTTTAATGATTTTAAATTCTTTATCAAATGTGGTGGAAAAATCTCTTTATTTCTTGCTTAATTGGATTTTTAAACCCTTAATTTCAATTAAATTCTCTTTTAATTAATCTAAATATTCCGCCACGTCACCTCCCGTACTCCGGGGCGTGACATGGAAGCAATATTGAGTTGTGATTTCACTCTTTTATATTTGTATTTATAATTTAACACTATTATTTCATAATATTTTTAATTAAATAACTTCTTTTAATATATTTCATATTTATTTTTTAATTAAATAATTTTTCATAGTTTAAAGTAGAGTTTTCAATACTCATCTAAGCATAAATTCAGATTGAAAATACTGTTCAAATTAATACTTCAACTACACATCCAAATGTTAGTTCAAATTACTGTTTAAACTACATAATTTAAATTTTTCTGTTTAAATTAAAAAAAATTCAAACTAACATAATACGAACTAATGAACCAAACAAGGCATATTGGCATGTGGTAAAACATTGATAACTTATGTCAGATGTCTTAAAGCTGTTAAATTACTAAACTACCTAGAAAAAAAGATTAATTATATATGCTCAGTAATATGTGCATATATAATATTACTAAAACTTATGTCATATGTGCTCGGTAGTATTTTATGCTCCTATATATAGTCCTAATTTTCGTACAGTATCTAGTCTGGACATCAAATGTAACGGTTGGATGAAAATTGAACGACTATAATCGAAAAAATAACTTGCTAAAACCAAAATAGTAAAAAATAGTCATATGTGGACACATTAAAAAATGATTGCAAATGTAATAATTGTTTAAAAATGCAACCTTAGTAAATGAATTGTCATTTAACTTGTCCACATGGTCTTTTTTTTTTTAGTTTTATTTGTTGAACTTATTTCTTTAGAGATGAGATTTTGTCCAAAGATTAGGTTTCATAATTTTGTCAGTTTCGCAATGAAGAAAGTCTATTCTTCTTTGCCCTTCATCAAGGAAGATCGACATCTTCCTTTTGTGTCGACAATTGGAGAAAGTTAATGCATTGGACTTTCTGCCATTCCTTTGCCCAGATAACAACAACTATATCATGGCGATAAGGCTCTCTAGATCCATGACAAAGATGGGCTAGCGCTTGACTTACAAGGAGTTGTCGAACATGATGAGGGAGGTCGATACAAATAGTGACAACGTTCTTAGTTTTCATTATGAGTTTGCCATTGTCATCGCCAGATCTGCTATGGATTTTCTCGGCCTCTTGTTTGGGTAATTTTGGGAAATTAGATGTTTGTTTGAGCGCATAATTGGGTCTTCAACTTCTCTCTGTCTCTTTTTGTGGCTTTATATAATATACCACTGAAATTGTTATTTGACCGATAAGCATAGGTTGAATTATCTAGTGTAATAGTACTAATAATAATTTCGTATTTTTGATTAGTTGGATAAAAATTAGTTTTTTCATTTTAAAAAAAGAAATGAATATTTATATTTTAGTTTTTCCTAATTACATTTTGTGATCACTTCTTAAACAAATACACAATGATTACTAATCCAATTAGATAAAATTATATATTGTTATGCTTCGATTCTACTTTATATATCTCATATTTATAAGAAATTAAAAACATATTTTATTTAATTTCTTGCTTTTTTTTCATGCAAGGTTACATATTTACCCCTTTCTACAATGTAATATTATCCACTGATTTAGTTCTCAAGCCATGTTAATTTAATATTATCTACTGATTTAGTTCTCAAGCCATGTTAGTTTAAAACTAATAGTGTCTTACCCAATACCTAATTCATATCCGTCAAAAAGTTAGTCAACTCATGCCACCCCCTCAGTATTGGATAAAAAACGGTACGGATTTAAGATTACCTTTATACATGTTTGTGCGCGCGTGTATCCGTACCATAAGTGCGAGCCAAAATCGTGTAGGGAACGTGTGTGTGTGTATACTCGTGCCATAAGTGCGAGACAAAATTCTGTAGGGAACGCAAACGACTACTACCAATAGTATGTTTTTCTCAGCTTGGCACGTTGCTTATCATACAAAATTGTATCATATTCGTAATGTGTATGTGAGTTTGTGTCTCTTTAGACTTCGCACTTGCCTACAAACACATACATAAATATTTATTATTTATATATTTTAATTTCTCACAGCAGGTACCTAGTACGTATTATACATGACTAGCAATGCTAATATATGGCACCACTGTTCCTAAATTATTGTCAAAATACTTGAGAATTGACTACTACGACAATGTGATAATGTCATTTTTTTTTTTTTACTGCACATCAACTAGAGCATTGCGAAAGTAATAAATTTGTCCAATTATGTGTTGTACTGTAACGCCATAAAATTAATTAAGTAATATTAGTGTGTAAAATGATGGGCTAGTGTGTCATAATGAATGTTTTAAATTTAATTTGATTATTCTGTGGAATTCTCAAATTAATGTTATCTTTGATTATTCTAATGATTTTTAATTACTTCTAATTATTTTTAATTGTCATTTTAATCTTTAAAACAAAACAATTTGTCAAATGTCAAATATATCCCGTTTACAGAACCGTAGGTGGCACACAGTTTCTACAAAGTGAAAGCGCCCAATTCTCCCTCTATTTATACCTTCCCTCTCTCTTTCTCTCCTCACTCTCTCTCCCTTCACTCTCTCTCGTCTCTCCCTCTCTGTGTGTTTCTCTCTTTCTTTCCTCTCCCTCTAATTAAAAATTTGGATTCAAGCTCAGTTTTTCAACGAATTGGAAGCTCGAGAACGTGTTTGGACAATCAAAAACACTATTTGAAGCTTAAAACAATATTAGTTTTCAAATTTTAAAACTTTTTTTAAATTTTTTAATTTTCTAGCATTTTGATATTTAAGTCCATTTAAGCTTAGAAAATCTTGAATTTAAGTTAGAGGAACTTAAAACAACTAGAATCTAAGCTTAGTTTGAAGAAAAACAGATTTGAATCAAGATTTTCTATTTTTCTCCATTTTTTGAATTTTTCAAAATCTTTGTGTAAATCTTGTTTAATTTAGTTCAAAAGTGTTTTATAATGTTTTTCTATCATCTATACATGTTTTCCATACTTGAGAACTGAGGAAAACAGGTTGAAATGAGGATTTGGGCTCGGGAAGGCCGAAACCTGTGTCTGGAAAATTTTAAAATTTTCCAGTTTGGTACGCCAAACTTCGTGTTTGGTAGGCCGAATTCATGAGTTCGGCAGGCTGGATTCATACGACCGGCAGGCTTAACCTGGAAAAGTTTGACCGACCTGACCTGGTTCGCCGGCAGGCCAGAACAAGGAGACCGGCAGGCCAATCGGGCTTTATGAAAATTTGTGATTTCTCACCCGTTTTCACCGTTTTGAACCCCGATTAAGATTTTAATCTTTCAATATCATTTTATAAACATAAATGGCACACTAGGGCACCATGAGATAGCATAGCAATATAACATATCTTAAGCTAGATACTGATAGACCTAGTTTCTATTTAAGGTTGTTCGTGGATCTGTAGAGCTAAGTATAGCAGACCGGGATTACGGTATGGGACACCAGCACTAGTGTTGAGGTAGGACTTCTTCTCTTTCCTTGGTAGCCTAAATTTTAAAAGATTTTGGCCTCAAAAGGATTTTAACAAAATGTTTTCAGTGATTGGTTGAAAAAGAATTTTTATTGATTGTTTTCATACACAGTAGATTGAGGTAATTTTCATAATAAACCTCATAATGAATGTAAACAAAAATACTTGATAAAAAGAGATTTTAATAATTAAGAGAAATATATAAATGGGCATGATGCCATATCAGATATCGGGTCGTGTAGCGTGCTACCTTGGGGGCAGGTCCCGAAACCTAGTTGGACCACTTCAGTGGTAAATATTATGGTTTGCCTAAGAAAGAAAAATGTACTTTTTGGACGAACTGTTTTCAATAAGATTTATTCAAATGAATTTATTTACCTAACTTTGTTTCTAATTCATTACGTTGAAATGCAAGTTTTATATTTAAACTATTTTATTTGCTTTTAAAGCATAGTCCTACTGAGCCTTTCGCTTACATTTTTCTTGTATTTCAACACCCTTTTTCCCCCCCTTAGGTGGAATACAACTTAGGATCGGAGAAGAGTCCGTTGACTAGACCTACGAGCAGTAGAAGAGCCAAGTAGGTTATTTGAATTATAAAATCAAGGCATGTATTACTTTAACTCTCATTCTTTATTTTATTTTGGACTGTGGTTGTATTTTAATATTGTCAATAATATGTGTGTGCACAAGTTGTGGGTCAGTGGGACCCAACATGTATTTTCTCTTTCTTTATTATTTTATATTATTTCTTTCTGTTAATCTTGTTTGTTTAAATATTATAAATGTTTGTCTATAAAGGTTTTTTAAATTATCACATTTTTCTTAAATAATTAAATTCTTTAATCTATGTTATAACTAAATTTTCATTTGATTAATTTAATTAAACTCGCTACGTCACCTCCTGTACTCTAGGGCATGACAGAATAGTATTAGAGCTCAAGGTTATGAACCTTTGAAATTGTGCACACTTAGGTACGACAATGAAATACCACTAACAATCCAAATTTTGTTTTTAGAAGTGAGAGACTGGCACCTAGACGTCGTTCAACAGTGGATGCAAAGTTTGGAAATGATGAGGGCATGATGTGGGCCATGTTTGCTACATTCTGGCAGATGGCAGCTAGGGCAAGACAAGAGGATTCCGAGGCTAGTTGTTGGCATGCATACTTTAAGAAGTTCTAGTGTGCGTCTGCTCCAACCTTCAACGGGAATGGGGACCAACAAGTGGTAGAATATTGGCTAAATTCGATCGTGAAACACCTAGATACTCTTGGCGTGCTAGTGGAGTATCGTGTGGAGTTTACAGCATATAAATTCGAAGGTGGTGCCAATACTTGGTGGAAGCAAGCTAAACACTTGGAGAATAATGGGAACATTAGTTGGGACAAGTTCGAGGAGTTGTTCTACGATCGATACTTTTTGCAAGGATATAGTGACCAGAAGGCAGCTGAATTCTACAGGTTGTAGCAAGGTGACATGCCAGTTTGGGAGTATGAGGAAAATTTTAATGAGCTGGCCAGGTTTGCTCCATCTACAATGGCATCGAAGTGTGAGAAGTGTATTAAGTTCAAGAAGGGCTCAAAGCTTCTATCCGACGACAGGTGGTTGCCTACGGCTTAGGAATTTCAGGAGAGCTTATGTTGTCAACAATATCTATTGAAAACAACTATGTGCAATACTATGAGGATCGAGCAAGGACATCGGGAGGACCACAAAGGAGCAGCAGAAAGAGTACCAATAGTCGACCAACTTCAAGAAAGAACAAACAAGGTAGCGTGAATAGTGATAGTAGCAGTTCATCTAGCAGTGGAAGCAGCAACCTCTACAGCTTTCATTGCCATTATTGCTAGCAGCTGGGACATATCAAGAGGAATTTCCTAATCAAGAGTGCTCATCTAGGACTTTAGGCCAAAGAAGGAGCCAGTCGTCAGCTTCAGCCTCAGACCCTACCTCCGCCTCAACAATTTCCTCAACTCCAGTTCCATTAGGTCTCTCCTCAACAGCTACCATACCTAGCACAAGGACATTAGCCGTAGAACTTTCAGTGCAGTGTCCCTCAGTATCGAGCGCCAAGTACAGCTAGCGTTTAGTCACCTTCATCGTAGCAATATTGGCCAGTTAGTTCAACACCTAGTAATATTGGCTAGGGAAAACGGAAAGCTCCAGTTTAGGTTCACACTATGACATTGAGAAGTTCAGATGCCCAAACTAACAATGCGGTTGTCGATGGTATGATTCTAGTTTCTCATTCCTTAGCCCATGTCCTATTCGATCTGGTGCCACAAACTCCCTCATTTCAAGCTCTTTTGTACATGCCTTGGAATTAGAGATAGAAGAGTTTGACCTTGGTAAGTGATCGTTGTCCCCCTATCAGATACTAGGGTCACTTTCTTAAGTTGGCAGTCTACAATTGCGTTGTATCTGGACAACTAGTCCATCCCAAGGATTACATCATATGAACTCATGGGGATTACAATCAAATCACTCTTCAAAACCTCATCCCTGATCTTTATTTTATAAGTTTTACATAAACAATTTACACACAGTGGTGATCGGCTAATGAGTAAGCGTCACATGAAGACATGTCTTGGAGGACAGAAGAATCTTGCTTGCCATGCTTTCCTCATGAACCTAGAAAGGGAGTCTAGTGCCTCGCAAAGAAATGCAGTAATACCAATGGTGGATGAATTTGAAGATGTCTTCCCCAACGTGTTGCCAGGATTGCCACCGCATCGACAGGTTAAGTTTAGCATTGAGCTACTTCCGAGTACAGCACCGATTTCTGTAGCAACTTATTGGATGGCATCAGCAAAAATGAAAGAATTAAGAAAGTAACTTCAGAAGCTTGTTGATAAAGGGTATATCTGGAATAGTACATCATCGTAGGGAGCACTGGTTTTGTTCGCTAAGAAACATGATGGAACTCTTAGGTTGTGTATAGATTATCGGCAACGAAATCGAGTCACTATAAAGAACAAGTATCCTCTGCCTAAGATCGATGAACTGTTTGATCAGTTGGGAGGTTTGCGGTATTTCTCAAAGATAGATTTGCGGTTGGGATACCATCAACGTAGGATTAAGGAAGAGGATATCCCCAAAACAGCTTTCAGGACTCGGTATGGACACTTTGAGTTTTTGGTGATGCCGTTTGGATTGACAGACGCTCTAGCAACTTTCATGGATCTAATGAATAGGATATTCAAGCTTTATCTTGATCAGTTCGTGATTGTGTTTATCGACAATATCCTAGTATACTCTAAGACTTAGGAGGAGTATGACCAACATCTCAAGATCGTGCTTCAGACCTTGTGAGAACACTAGTTGTATGCCAAGAAAGAAAAGTGCAAGTTTTGGTTGATAGAAGTTAATTTTTTGGGTCATATCATCTCCAAACAAGGTATCTTGGTGGATCTGTCTAAGGTAGAAGCCATAGTGGAGTGGGAATGACTGAGGAATGTGGTCGAGATCCATAGTTTCTTGGGACTCGTAGGATACTATAGGAAATTTATAAAGGATTTCTCGAAGATAGCAGCTTCGTTGACAAGACTGATCAAGAAGAATGTTAGATTCGAGTGGGATGAAGAATGTAAGCTCGTTTTTCAAGAATTAAAGAATCGGTTGACCTCAGCCCTATTATTGGTTATTCCCAACAGTGATGAGCTGTATGAAGTTTACACAGATGCTTTACAGCTCGGAATTAGGTGCGTATTAATGCAACATGGATGCGTGGTGGCTTATGGATCGAGACAGCTATGGTCACATGAGCGGAATTATCCTACTCATGACTTAGAGCTCACAACGGTGATTCACGCGCTGAAGATCTAGAGATGTTATTTGTATGGGGCAACATTTTAGGTTTTCTCCGACCACAAGAGTTTGAAGTATTTCTTCACTCAAAGGGATTTAAACTTGAGGCAGCGAAGGTAGATGGAATACATGGAAGACTATGATTTCGCGCTGTACTACAATCCTGAGAAAGCTAATGTGGTCACTGATGAGCTGAGCAGGAAATCTTCAAGGATTCTTGCTTGTTTGGCTCTAGAGGATTGGAAAAGGGATACAATAGTAAGTGAGTATGGGCTACAATATTATGAAGACTATGATCGAGTTTCGGTATACCATATGGAGATGACCCCAACTCTTGCACAGATGGTGAAACAAAATAAGTGGAGAGACTTGTTAGTGATGTGCCCTAGGCAAATTAGGTAATGACCACATTTTGACTTCGTTAAATTTGCATTTTATTAATAAAGAGGCATTTTCATTATTGTGTTTTTTATTCTAATTTCATGAATAGTTAATTCTACCTAAGGTCATCAAGTATGTGACTTGATAGTAAAACTCTTAGGGGAAAATTGAATTCTATTCTAAATTATCCCTAGTCGGTCATTATTACTGGGATAATAATGAATGAAGACTAGTATGAAGTTTAACTGATGATTATGGTTTACTAATCATGTGTATGAGATACTAAGTCAACGCATAGAAACATATTTGAGAAATGATGCATTGGATTGACCGCTATGAGAATACTACATAGATAATTGTCTTAAGTGATTCTCATCACAATAGTATTATTCTAGTCCTCTAACCTGAAATCACCATTGTTTCCTATATGAAAAGTTCTATATTTACTATGTCTAGGTTCAATGAACCTGATAACGTTTAGATTCGATGTACTAGATATGTCTAGGTTCATTGAATCTAACATTATCTAGATTCTCTGAATCATATTCGAATTACAGACATTGTCTAGATTCTCTGAATCATATTCGAATTATAGTTTACCTAGTTAAAATCTGACTCTATCTCGAAGTCAATAGATATATATATCTGTTTTAGTGTTTCTGACTAGATGAGATAAGAAAAGGTGTCCTCTTATTCTAAAAGTCAGAAAACATTAGAACCCTTACAATTTTAGAGAGTCATTTAATGCAAGGAAAGGGTGCTAGCACACCAATTTGGTTTTTGAGAGAGTCTGTTTGTATGGATACCTGTAGAGAGCGTTGCTCTAAGTAACAACATCTAAATCCAATCTCGAATACAAAAAGCTTGAGTTAGGGTGTCACTGAGTGAACCCGCTCTCTTCCTTCTTGAAATCTTGCCCCTTTTTGTCATCCTAGTAAGATTCTATGACTTTCCTATCAATCTAATCGAATTGCATGGATCCTGCGAAGGTTTTGTAGGAATTAATTTTGATTTTTTGCTACTTATTTGAATCATAAAATCCAACAAAACCCAACAGTGGTATCAGAGCCACTTACGAATTTGATTAAATTGATTTTATATGATTCTGTGTATATGTGATATGCATGAATGCGATTTATACATTAATTAGATTAATGTGCTTGAGCTTTTATTTGATTAAACATTTTTACCGTGTTAATTTGATTAATACGTTTATTGTTTCTTGTAACCTGTTGTTGTTAATTTGATTAGTATTACAATTCAACAAGAATTTAGGAATCTATTTCAAGATGATTAAACGATATACTGTAAATCAGGTTTTAGTTTTATTAAGGTGGCAAACTGTTTAAATGTTAAAAAGTGATAATCTATTTTAAACAAATTAATATTTATCATAGGGTCTGTTTAATTATTAAACAAGGATGACCGGTTTAGAACAGATCAATAAATTTTATGAATCCATTTAAGTGTTAAACAGAGAATAATTAATTCTGTTATGAACAGATTAGGTAATCTGATTAATTAAAATCAATAGATTTAGGCAGCAACTCATTTAAATGAGTAAGGTAAATCATTTACCTTTCAGGGGCATTGCCTCCTTGACCCCTGCCTGCTAACCGGCTAGCAGGACCGCCGCCAAGGGCGCTGCCCCTTGACCCCGAATAGATTCGTCACATATATCGTTTTGGTCGTAATAAAAATTTAACTATAATGAAATTATATTATTATGTTTATGTGTCTAGTGTGAATTGCATGGTGCCTAGCATGGCCCTTTTATACCAATGTGATTGGCAGGTTTTATTTAATTTTATTTTGGGTTTGTAATTTTAAATACGGCCTGTGTGTCATTTTTCAATTTGTTGTAATTTATTTATTTATTTAGTAAAATAGGATAGTTTAGATTGCAATTTGTAATGTAAAATCAAGGGCCAAGATCAAGATAGATGGAGGTCCAAGATGGAGGCTCAAGATGGAGTCCATTCGTGGCAATATAAGGAAATCCATGGAGATGAAGATTACCTAGGATTGACCATTAACCTTTATATTGGCTTATGAAGATCAATCTAGATTTGGGCCATGCTATGACACGCTTTTTGTGTTATTATTATGCTATATATGTGATGCTGTGTATATGATGCTATGTATGTGATGCGACATAACAATAAACAATAAAATAAAAATAAAGTAGAAACCTCACTTAATATTAAGTCATTAAAATGCCTCCCATAATTCAACACTTGTCAAGACTTGGATTGCTAAACATTGGTTCTGCCAAAGCAGGGTGTGTTAAGCCATCTAGGTAAGACAAGATGGATAATAGTGATATCCATATGTTTGAAATGGTTAGACTTAACTAGGTTATCAAAATGGTTTTGGACCTAGGGCATTAGATGGGATTTTAATTAGCCAGGACATGTGTGTTAGATATGTATGCCCTAAGGAGTAAAAATGTAATACGTTTTTCGAGTCATTTTTATCAATAAAGAATTTATTCATTTACATATACCAAATCTTGTCCTCTTTACATTCATATTTGTTGAATGTATGTTAAGCAAATAGTAGTCTGAGACTGTCGGTCTAAACCTTTAAGAATTGGGCATATGATGGACTGATTATGCGAAAGACACGATTCTTAAGGTGATGGTCTAAAACATATGATCCACAATCGAGGGAATAAAATTGGGCACTTTATTCATGCAAAGATTGTTATGTTGTCTATATCCCTATTGGGAGATGATTGTCTTGACCATCGGAGTTGGACTCCGTGAATAGAAACATTGACACGTTGTCATAGGTGATGATGTGTTGGATCAGGACACAAAGTGAATTGATTTTGGTTAATAATTATGTCTTGGCAAATCGATTCACTTTAGACAATCATTTGTATTGTATCTTAATCCTAAGATGGATAGTGGGCCCGTTGTCTCGACTTGTGTCTTTTGATGTACCAAAGGGTGACTCCCATATCTCAATAGTGGTACGCATGCCGGTACGTTGGAGGCATGACTCTTGATGGCGTAGACTTGTTATTCATAGATATGGAATCAATAGCTCCTCTTTAGGAGTAATGATATCCTCTTATATGCGTTATCCTATAATTGGAAAACTGGAGTGCTCAACCATTTGGATACATAGGTGTAACCGAATGGTATATTATCTTTAGATGGTAAGTTTTCTAATGGTGAGATAATGGAACGTAAGATAAAAATAATCGGGAAGGTAAGAGAGAACTTGCCCTTAAGCTGATTATGGATTATCATATGGGGATACGATACACTTTGATATGTCATAGAGACTTAACTATACAGGCTTCGTAATTCTATAAAGTTCGAGAATGCAGCTCCAAGCTTTTAGTGGAGTAGCGTTGGAGTTGATAATTGTGAAATGTATATCTGGGATATTGGGTTTCATAATTATCATGAGCTTGAACTTTATAGGTCCATTTTGGTCCCCTTTGCTAGCTCACAAAATCCTGTAACGATACAATATGCTTTTTCAATAATTGGTGACTTATGTCGGATTTATCGGATTGGTATAAAATTTAAAAGAATCAAGTAATTCATGTCTGTTTATTGGTTGAATTGATTTTGTAATAAAATTAATTCAAGATAAACTTGTTGAATTATTGGGATCGGATAGTTCTTGTCTGTTTATCTTTTGATTTAATTGGATAAATTAAATCAAGATAAACTTGTAGAATTATTGTGAATTGATTTATTTTCTTAGAGATTATCTTGATAAAGTTTGTTTTGATTAGCTAACTTCTCTATTGGGTTATTTGAATCAAAACTGAGACTTTATTCTATAGAACCTCGGGTGGAAAATAAAAGATTCGTGGAGATATTTACGCGGCAGTTCGGCCTGTCGATCTACGTGTTCGGCCTGCCGATGGGGCCTGTTCGTCCTGTCAATCAGGCTGTTCGGCTTGCCGATCAACAAAAGATAAGATTAGGCATTTTTATACGGATCTTATCAGATATTAATCCGAACTTGATTCTGTTTTGAGTTTTTGAGACCTAATCTGATAAGGACTGACCCCAGGACCAATCGCTATATAAAGGGAGTAAGTCTCATGAGTTGCTCAGATCAATTGAGAGATTAAGAGTGATACTCTTCTGGTGAGCATCTGAAAACTTTTTGAGAGCTTTTGTTCACAAATCACGAACACTAGCTTTGGGTTCTCTCGATTGGTTGGAAGGAGAGTCACTGGTGGAAGAGTTGTACGTGTGAGCCCACACTCACTCCGATCGTGGATAGAGAATAGCAAAGAAGACCAGTTGATTGAGGCTCTTCTAGAACGTTACTTCTCTTCATGGGTTGCGGAGGTTCTTCGACACATAAAGGTTAGTAAGATCTGTTTAATTTATACATGTAGCATGTCAAACTCCAACGCTGCTCTACTAAAAGCTTGGAGCTGCACTCTCGAACTTTATAGAATTACGAAGCTTGTGTAGCCAAGTCTCCATAACATATCATAGTGTATCGTATCCCCATATGATCATCCATAATCGGCTTAAGAACAAGTTCTGTCCTACCTTCCCGATTATTTTTATCTTACGTTCCATTGTCTCACCATTAGAAAACTTACCATCCAAAGATAGTATACCATTCGGTTACACCTATGTATCCAAATGGTTGAGCGCTCCAGTTTTTCAATTACAGGACAACGCATATAAGAGGATATCATTACTCCTAAAGAGGAGCTATGGATTCCATATCTATGAATAACAAGTCTACGCTATCAAGAGTCATGCCTCCAACGTACCGGCATGCATACCACTATTGAGATGTGGGTGTCATCCTTTGGCACGTCAAAGACACATGTCGAGACAACGGGCCCACTATTCATCTCAGGATTAAGATACAATACAAATGATTATCTAAAGTGAATCGATTTGCCAAGACAGAATTATTAATCCAAATCAATTCACTTTATGTCCCTATCCAACACATCGTCACCTATGACAACATGCCAATGTTTCTATTCACGGAGTCCAACTCCGATGGTCAAGACAAACTATCTGCCATAAGGGATATAGACAACATAACAATCTTTACATGAATAAAGAGCTCAATTTATTCCCTTGATTGTGGATCAAATGTTTTTGACCATCACCTTAAGAATCGTGTCTTCTGCATAATCAGTCCATCATATGCCCAATTCTTAAGGTTTAGACTGACAGTCTCAGACTACTGTATGCTTATCATATTTTCAACAAATATGAACATAAAGAGGACAAAATTTGATATATATAAATGAATAAATTCTTTATTGATAAAAATGTCTCCAAAAACGTCTTATATTTTTACTCCTTAGGGCATACATATCTAACAATCTCCCACTTGCACTAAGTGAGTAAATACAACAAATTTTGCATCCCCATAGCTTCCACATGCCTCTCGAAGACTCTCCCAGTAAGTGTCTTCGTAAATGGATCAGCTAAATTGTCCTCTAACGCGATCTTGCACACCGTGACATGCCCGCCCTCAATGAAGTCCTTTATCACATGATACTTCCGATCAATATGCTTACTCTTCTTGTGAAATCTTGGTTCTTTAGCATTAGCTACCGTCGCACTGTTATCACAGTACAGTAATACCACTTTATTCATACCAGGAACTACCTCAAGATCCCCAAGGAACTTACGGAGCCACATTGCTTCTTTCGAAGCATCACTAGCCGCCATATACTCGGCCTCCATCGTTGAATCCGAAGTACAATCTTGTTTCGCACTTCTCCAACTGATGGCACCGCCTCCCAAAGTAAACACAAACCACGAAGTCGATTTCCTAGAATCCAGACAGGATTGAAAATCTGAATCAGTGTATCCTAGAGGAGTTAAATCCTCACCCGAATACACAAGCATATACCCTCGAGTCCTTTTCAGGTACTTGAAAATATGCTTTACCGCAACCCAATGGTTTGGTCCTGGATCTGCCAGAAATCGACTTACAATCCCGACAGCATAGCTAATATCCGATCGTGTACAAAGCGTGGCGTACATGAGACTACCCACTGCCGAAGCTTAAGGCACCTTCTTCATGTATTCTCTTTCTTCATAAGACTTTGGAAAGTCTTTTTTAGAAAGAGTAATTCAAGACCTACATGATTGCCCACCTTTCTTGGAATCCTACATTGCAAACCTCCTGAGAATTTTATCTATGTAGCCGGCTTGAGACAAAGCTATCATTTTGTTCTTCCTATCTCGAAAGATGTGGATACCGAGAACAAAATTAGCCTCACCTAAGTCCTTCATGTCAAACTGCTTGGTCAACAATAATTTGACAGATGACAACGCCCCAACGTCATTGCCAATTAGCATAATGTCATCTACATAGAGCAGTAGAAAAACCACCTTCCCATCTTTAATGTGTTTGTAAACACATGGTTCATCCACATTTTGTGAGAACCCATAAGTCTTGATCACTTGATCAAATCTTATGTTCCAAGACTGGGAAGCCTGCTTAAGTCCATAAATTGACTTTTGCAGCTTACAAACCTTACCCTCTTGACCCGTGACCTTGAACCCGTCTGGTCGTTCCATATAGATAGACTAATCAAGTTAGCCATTCAGAAAAGTCGTCTTGACATCCATCTATCAAATCTCATAGTCGAGAGCGGCAGCTATGGACAAGAGAATCCGGATGGACTTAAGCATGGCTACAGGTGAAAAGGTTTCCTCATAATCGATTCCTTCCTTTTGCGTATAACCCTTAGCCACCAGTCTAGCCTTAAAGGTTTCGACCTTTCCATCCACTCCTCTTTGCCTCTTATAGATCCACTTACACCTTATGGGTTTTACCCCTTCAGGAATATCCACAAGCTCCCAGACCCGATTAGTCTCCATAGACTTCATCTCTATGTTCATGGCCTCTGTCCAGAGTCTTGAATCAACATCCTCCATAGCTTCTCCGTAAGTATAAGGATCCCTGTCATATTCATCCGGTTCAGCCAAGAAGACCTCCCCATTGAACATATACCTTTTAGGTTAACGCCCAATCCTCCCACTACGCCGAAGCCCCTGAGATTGTTGTTCAGGTTTGTTTGGTTTTTCTACACCGATCGGAATGGTTTCGTTTGGAACCTCCAGAGTGAACGAATCACCCCTTAACTCCTCAAGCACCACTTTGCTTCGAGGTTTAAAGTCATCCATGTAACTCTCCTCAAGGAAAGTTGCATTAGTTGAAACCATGACTTTATTTTCCTTTGGGTTATAAAAATAACTCCCTTTAGTCCCTTTTGGATATCCTATAAACACGCAAACTTCCAAACATGCTTCCAACTTATTCGGATCCTTAAACAGGACATGAGCTGGACATCCCCATATGCGAATATGGTTTAAGGATGTCTTCCATCTTGTTCACAACTCGTGAGGAGTTTTAGGGACCGATTTTGAAGGCACATTGTTCAAAAGATAACATGCGGTTTGTAGTGCATATCCCCAAAAGGATAAAGGCAATGATGAATAACTCATCATGGACCGAATCATGTCCAAAAAAGTCCTCTTCCTTCTCTCCGCTATGCCATTTTGCTACGGAGTGCCCGGCACAGGCAAATGGGATAAAATCCCATTCTCTAACAAGTGTCCCAAGAACTTATCAGAATGGTCTTCCCCACCTCAATCAGATCGAAGTGCCTTTATGGGTCTACCCAATTGCTTTTCCACTTCAGCCTGAGACTCCCTAAACTTATCATAAGTTTCGCTTTTGTGGTGCATCAGGTACACATACCCATATCTTGAGTAATCGTCAATAAAAGTGACGAAGTACTCATACCCTCCTCGTGCCCGGATGTTCATCGGTCTGCAAACATCACTATGCACAAGTTCTAGAACCCCTTCGGCCCTATTGCCCTTAGACCTGTATGGTCTTTTGGTCATTTTACCCACCAAACAACATTCACATTGAGGTATAGATTCCACCTTTAAGTGACTTAAAGGTCCATCCCTTACCAACCTTTGAATCTTATTCAGGTTACTATGAGCAGGGCACAAATACCGAAGATAAGTCTTATTAGAGTAAGAAGTTTTAAGTCTTTTTGAGTCATCATCATTCATCTCAGCATTAAGCAATAAGTCCATCTTAGGTTTGATAAAATATAGATTATTTTGCATCCATCCAGAACAGATAAAAGATTTGTTTTTACAAATCACCACTTTTTCATTAAAAGATACCACGTAGGAGTCTTTGAATAATGAAGATATAGAAATTAAATTCCTTTTAAATTTAGGAACATAAAAACAATCTCGCAAAATTAAATTCCTATAATTATCAAAGTAAAGATGGACATCTCCCACTACTTTCGCTGAGACCAAGGATCCATCGTCCATCCGAAGCGTTAAGTATTCAAGTAGCAGACTTCTCGTTTCTATGAATCCCTGCAGAGAAACACAAACATGATTAGTTGCACCGGAATCTATGACCTAGATGTCACTGGATTCCTCAACCAAACAAGTTTCTAAATATAGAAGATCACACCTACCTCCCTTGGAAAGGAAGTCCCTGCAATGCTTCTTTATATGACCGACCTTACCACAGAAGAAGCACTTAAGCTTCTTTGGGTTCTTCTTCTTCTTCTTCTTGCTCTTGGCAGCAACAGGAATAGAAGACTTCCCATTCTTGGCCCGTTGCTTCTTTCCATTCTATGAGTTAGGATTGGAACCAGAAGCAGCTACCATGTTGGCCTCACCACCAGTAGGAGACTCCCTGATCAGGAGTTCGAACTCCTGTAACTGTTTCATCAGTTCTGTCAAGGTCATATCCCGTCTATTGCTTAAATTAAAAGTAGCTCTAAACGGAATAAATTCCTAGACAGAGTCTCAAAGACCGTAGTCATCTGAGTTTCAGCATCGATGTCGGCTCCATTGATTTGAGCCTCAGCGAGGTAACCCATGACCAACATCATGTGCTCCTTTACAGATGTCCCCGGTCTCTGTCTATAGTTTAAGATTTTTCGAAGCGCTCCTTGCTGCTTCGTTATGGCCTGGCCTCCGAACATATCCTCAAGATTATCCAAGATCTGCTTCGCAGTCTCATAATCCTGATGTTGAGCTTGCAGCACGTTGTTCATGCTAGCCATAACATAGCAGCGGGCCTAATCATTAGCATCTTTCCAGTGGTCGTACGCTTGGAATTGCTCATTACTTGAGTCTCCTGTAGGCTCAGGAGGACAAGGGGTTGTCAATACATATTTTAGTTTCTCAAAGGATAGGACGATGTCCAGGTTCCATTTCCAATCGTTATAATTCTCACCGGTTAATTGGTTTTTGTCAAGTATCGATGATAAAGCATTTTTAGACATTTTCAATCTACAATAAAGAATCATATACCAAATATAAGTAGACATATATAATAATTTAGTAAGATAACACAATCATGTAAAATCATACAAATGTGTTTATGTGTCAAAACCTTGAAAATATCACAACCTTACAACGATAATTCCCAACTCAGAATTCAACAAGCTCCTAGGGGAGTCATGCCAAATTCAATCAGGAACACGGATCCCCTCCTGATTAATATATGCCATCCAGGACCCGTATGATCCAGCATATACTAATAATCGTTTCTTTGGCCATTAATTTTGTTAACAGAGCTCCTAGGAGAGGTTAATAATAAAATTAACGTGAGTATATAACCATCGTTTCAATATTTTATCCATGAATTATAACCACCACCTAGGGGTGTGCAATCATAAATCATACTAAAATACCTTATCCTTTCAGAGATCCAATCTGGTACATGATAGAAATCCCTTCCAAGGGGTCGGGACTACCATGTTCTTCTTATGGACCAACGATGGAGGCCTTAGGTCCTCTCTTCGAAAACCTTCTCCCACTCAATCTTTTGAAATCAAGGTTTTATTTTAAAATTATGCATGAACAATTTTAATAAGAGCGGCACTCCCTATTCTATATGACATGTTATCAATATACATGGTAAATCATATTTTAATGCAAACAAGCAAAGCTACAAGCAAAATAATAATAATAACCGTAATATTATGGTTCCACCCTAGAGAATAGAAAACCAAGATTACAAGAGAATAATCGAGACATTTATCGATTCTTCATCCTTGAATCCTCAAACTGTATCCTTCTTCATGTAATACCCATCTTCAAGTCTTCAATCCCGTATGAATCAAATACTTCATATTTTCGGTCATATCCAAATTTAATGTTTCTTAGAATCATCCCAAAAATAAAATTAAAACTTCATCGAAAAATTGCACCTTTTCTGGACACTTGGTAGCTCTCGGTCAGCAGGCCGATCTGGGTGATCGGCCTGCCGGTCATGTTTTATCGGCCTGTCGATCCATGAAGGTACGGCCTGCCAAACTGAAAGTTTGGCCTGCCAGCAGAGCACCCCAATTTTTGCCCCACTATCGGTCTGTCTGACCACATGTCTGGCCTGCCGATCTATGACCATCGGCTTGTCAATCTGTGACCATCAGCCTGCCGAACTATGATGTTTGGCATGCCGACCGAGCAGAAAACCCTCATTCCAGAAAATACAATTTAATGCAATTCATCAATTTTATTTTCAACAATTCAAAAACATAAAATTAGAGACTTAGGAAATACCTAGAGGCGCCATCATCAATCTTTAAGATCCGACTTGTCGTTCTGTCTTCTCCGAATAATCATTTAATTACAAAATTCTTACAAAATTAAATAACAATTCCTAGATAGAGATTATAGTCTGCCATCTATTTACATGAAAAACTTAGATACATATTCTGACCTCTAAGGAACCATAACCAGTATGAATTAATTAATTAATTAATTAATAATTAAACAACGATTTAACCAACCATAATTAATTAATAAGCATTCACCACATAATCCATGACAACATATATATTATATAGAAACCTAGAGTACCATCTCTCTATAAAATTCAATTCAAGCATAGGAGAGATAAAGATCACAAAATTTATGCATATATCATGATCACAAACTTGTAAATTTATATAAAAACCATGTCTCTGATACCAATTGTTGGAAACGCGGTGCGCAGTAGAATTTTTAAAAAAATTTCGTCAGAGTAATTTCCAAAACACAAGTTTGACATGCTATATGTATCAATTAAACAGATCTTACTAACCTCTATGTACCGAAGAACCTTCGCAACCTGTGTAGAGAAGTAACGTTCCAGAAGAGCCTCAACCAACTGGTCTTCTTTGCTATTCTCTATCCACAACTGGAGTGAGTGTGGGCTCACACGTCCAGCTCTTCCACCGGCGACTCTCCTTCCAACAAATAGAGAAAACCCAAAGCTAGTGTTCGTGATTTGTGAACAAAAGCTCTCAGGGAGTTTTTTAGATGCTCACTAGAAGAGTATCACTCTTAATCTCTCAATTGATCTGAGTAAATCATAAGACTCACTTCCTTTTTATAGCTATTGGTCCTGGGGTCAGTCCTTATCAGATTAGGTCTCAAAAACTCGAAACAGAATCAAGTTCAGATCAATATCTGATAAGATCTACGTGAAAATGCATAATCTTATCTCTCACTGATTGGCAGGCCGAATAGCCTGATCGGCAGGCCGAACAGGCCCCATCACAGGCCAAACACATCATTCGACAGGCCGAACTTCGGAGAAAAAATCTCCGCGAATCTTTTAATTTCCACCCGAGATTCTAAAGGATAAAGTCTCAGTTTTGATTCAAATAACCCAATAGAGAAGTTATCTGATCAAAACAAACTTTATCAAGATAATCTCTAAGAAAACAAATCAATTCACAATAATTCTACAAGTTTATCTTGATCTAATTTGTCTAAAATTAAAACAACTGATAAACAGACAAGAATTATCTGATCGCAATAATTCAACAAGTTTATCTTGAACTAATTTCTTACAAAATTAATTCAATCGATAAATCGACATGAATTATTTAATTCTTCCAAATTTTAAACCTATCTAATAAATCTGACATAAGTCACCAATTATTAGAAAAGCACGATGTGTCGTTACAGGATTTTGTGAGCTAGGAAAGGGGACCAAAATGGACCTATAAAGTTCAAGCCCATGATAATTATGAAACCCAATATCCTAGATATACATTTCACAATTATCAACTCCAACGCTACTCCACTAAAAGCTTGGAGCTACACTCTCGAACTTTATAGAATTACGAAGCTCGTGTAGCCAAGTCTCCATAACATATCATAGTGTATCGTATCCCCATATGATCATCCATAATTGGCTTAGGGATAAGTTCTGTCTTACCTTCCCGATTATTTTTATCTTACGTTCCATTGTCTCACCATTAGAAAACTTACCATCTAAAGATAGTAAACCATTCGGTTACACCTATGTATCCAAATGGTTAAGCGCTCTAGTTTTCCAATTACAGGACAACGAATATAAGAGGATATCATTACTCCTAAAGAGGAGCTATGGATTCCATATCTATGAATAACAAGTCTACGCTATCAAGAGTCATGCCTCTATCGCACTGGCATACATACCACTATTGAGATGTGGATGTCACCCTTTGGCACATCAAAAGACACAAGTCAAGAGAACGGGCCCACTATTCATCTCAGGATTAAGATACAATACAAATGATTGTTTAAAGTGAATTGATTTGCCGAGACAGAATTATTAATCCAAATCAATTCACTTTATGTCCGATCCAACACATCGTCACCTATGACAACGTGTCAATGTTTCTATTCATGGAGTCCAACTCTGATGGTCAAACCATCTCCCATAAGGGATATAGACAACATAATAATTTTTACATGAATAAAGCGCCCAATTTTATTCCCTTGATTGCGGATCAAATGTTTTAGACCGTCACCTTAAGAATCGTGTCTTCCGCATAATCAGTCCATCATATGCCCAATTCTTAAGGTTTAGACTAACAGTCTTAGACTACTGTTTGCTTATCATACATTCAAAAAATATGAATGTAAAGAGGACAAGATTTGGTATATATAAATGAATAAATTCTTTATTGATAAAATGTCTCAAAAAATGTATTACATTTTTACTCCTCAGGGCATACATATCTAACATATTCGGGTGAGGACCTGACTCCTCTAGGATATACTAATTTAGATTTTCAATCCTGTCTAGATTCTCAAAAATTGACTTTAGGGTTTGTGTTTACTCTGGGTGACGATGCCATCAGTTGGAGAAGTGTGAAGCAAGATTGTAGTTCAAATTCAACGATGGAGGCCGAGTATGTGGCAGCCAATGATGCTTCGAAAGAAGCAGTGTGGCTCTGTAAGTTCCTTGGGGATCTTGAGGTTGTTCCTAACCTGGATAAGGCGGTATCACTGTACTGTGATAACAGTGCAGCAGTAGCTAATGCTAAGGAACCAAGATTTCACAAGAAGAGAAAACATATTGATCGGAAGTATCATGTGATAAAGGACTTCATTGAGGATGGGCATGTCACGGTGGGCAAGATTGCGTCAAGGACAATTTAGCTGATCCATTTACGAAGACACTTACTGGGAGAGTCTTTGACAAACATGTAGAAGCTATGGGGATGCAAGATTTGCTGTATTTACTCACTTAGTGCAAGTGGGAGATTGTTAGATATGTATGCCCTAAGGAGTAAAAATGTAATACGTTTTTGGAGACATTTTTATCAATAAAGAATTTATTCATTTACATATACCAAATCTTGTCCTCTTTACGTTCGTAATTGTTGAATGTATGTTAAGCAAACAGTAGTCTGAGACTGTCGGTCTAAACCTTTAAGAATTGGGCATATGATGGACTGATTATGCAGAAGACATGTTTCTTAAGGTGACAGTCTAAAACATATGATCCACAATCGAGGGAATAAAGTTGGGCACTTTATTCATGCAAAGATGGTTATGTTGTCTATATTCCTATTGGGAGATGGTTCGTCTTGACCATCGAAGTTGGACTCCATGAGTAGAAACATTGACACGTTGTCATAGGTGACGATGTGTTGGATCAAGACACAAAGTGAATTGATTTTGGTTAATAATTATGTCTTGGCAAATTGATTCACTTTAGACAATCATTTGTATTGTATCTTAATCCTGAGATGGATAGTGGGCCTGTTGTCTTGACTTGTGTCTTTTGATGTACCAAAGGGTGACTCCCACATCTCAATTGTGGTATGCATGCCGGTACGTTGGAGGCATAAATCTTGATGGCGTAGACTTGTTATTCATAGATATGGAATCAATAGCTCCTCTTTAGGAGTAATGATATCAGCTTATATGCGTTATCCTGTAATTGGAAAACTAGAGTGCTCAACCATTTGGATACATAGGTGTAATCGAATGGTATACTATCTTTGGATGATAAGTTTTCTAATGGTGAGATAATGGAACGAAAGATAAAAATAATCGGGAAGGTAAGACAGAACTTGTCCTTAAGCTGATTATGGATTATCATATGAGGATACGATACACTTTGATATGTCATGGAGACTTAGCTATACGGGCTTTGTAATTCTATAATGTTTGAGAATGCAGCTCCTACCTTTTAGTAGAGTAGCGTTGGAGTTGATAATTGTGAAATGTATATCTGGGATATTGGGTTTCATAATTATCGTGAGCTTGAACTTTATAGGTCCATTTTGGTCCCCTTTGCTAGCTCACAAAATCCTGTAATAATACGGCGTGCTTTTTCAATAACTGGTGACTTATGTTGGATTTATCGGATTGGTTTAAAATTTAAAAGAATCAAATAATTCATGTCTATTTATTGGTTGAATTAATTTTGCAATAAAATTAATTTAAGATAAACTTATTGAATTATTGGGATCAGATAGTTCTTGTCTGTTTATCGGTTGATTTAATTGGATAAATTAAATCAAGATAAACTTGTAGAATTATTGTGAATTGATTTATTTTCTTAGAGATTATCTTGATAAAGTTTGTTTTGATCAGGTAACTTCTCTATTGGGTTATTTGAATCAAAACTGAGACTTTATCCTATAGAATCTTGGGTGGAAAATAAAAGATTCGTGGAGATATTTACGTGACAGTTCAGCCTACCGATCTACGTGTTCGACCTGCCGATGGGGCCTGTTCGGCCTGCCGATCAACGAGAGATAAGATTATGTATTTTCACGTAGATCTTATCAGATATTGATCCGAACTTGATTCTGTTTTGAGTTTTTGTGACCTAATCTCATAAGGACTGACCCCAGGACCAATCGCTATATAAAGGGAGTAATTCTCATGAGTTACTCAGATCAATTGAGAGATTCAGAGTGATATTCTTCTGGTGAGCATCTAAAAACTTCCTGAGAGCTTTTGTTCACAAATCACAAACACTAGCTTTGGGTTCTCTCGATTGGTTGGAAGGAGAGTCACTGGTGGAAGAGCTGTACGTGTGAGCCCACACTCACTCTGATTGTGGATAGAGAATACCAAAGAAGACCAGTTGGTTGAGGCTCTTCTGGAACGTTACTTCTCTTCATGGGTTATGGAGGTTCTTCGACACATAAGGGTTAGTAAGATCTGTTAATTTATACATATAGCATGTCAAACTTGTGTTTTTGGAAAAATACTCTGATGTTAAAATTTTTAAAATTCCGGCTGCGCACCTCACATTGTTTTTTTTCCAACAATGTGATGTTAAATCCCATATTTATCCAAGAGTTACATAAGATATAATTGGTAAAGTGTTACCTACCTAAATAACCATACTTTAGGTGATAAGCCAAAGCTTACTTAAAGTGAGGTGAAATATGGATCCTAGCCCACTAAAATTACAATTGTTGTGATTGCCAAATTAATATTGAGGGTTATTAATTTGATAAAATTAGTGGGATTTAAATTATGCCTCATTAAAATTGTTTAATAAAATGCGAAGTACTCTGTGTATATATTTGTTGTAGATAATGGCATCAAACACCACATCTAACTTGTCACTGCGAACGATCCTTGAGAAGGATAAGCTCAATGGGACTAACTCCCTTGACTGGTACAGAAACTTAAGAATTGTTCTTAAGCAAGAGAGGAAAGAATGTGTCCTTAATCAACCTATCCCTGATGAACCAGCTGCTAATGCTCCTAGAGCTCAAAAGGATGCTCACAGTAAGCATCTCAATGACTCTGTTGATGTCACTTGCCTCATGCTTGGAAGCATGGAATCAGAGCTTCAGAAGCAACTGATGGAAATGGAGGCTTATACCATGATAGGCCATCTCAAGGAAATGTTCCAAGAGAAAGCTAGAATTGAGAGGTTTGCCACCTTAAAGGCATTACTCTCATGCAAGTTTACTATTGGCGGTTCAGTGAGTCCTCATGTTCTGAAGATGAAGGGTCATCTTGATCATTTGTAGAAACTTGGTCTTGAGATTAGCCAAGAGTTGGTTGTTGACATCATTCTCCAATCTTTGCCAAATGCTTATGATGGGTTTGTTATGAACTACAACATGCATAATATGGAGAAGGCTGTTTCTGAGTTGCATAGGATGCTTAAGACTGCCGAACAGAACATCAAGAATACCAAAGATATTCTGATGGTTAATAAAGGGAAGGGTATGAAAAGGAAAGGAAAGGGTAAGAACAAGAATAAGGCTCCCAAGGACTTTAAGAAGCCCAAACGTAACCCCAAGCCCAATCCTGAACCTAAGGCTAAACCACAAAAGGAGGGAGTATTCTTTTTCTACAATGAGCCTGATCATTGGAAAAGAAACTACAAGCTCTATTTGGATGATCTGAAGAAGAAGAATAGTAGTGCGACTACTCCTTTAGGTATTTATGTTATAGAAGTCAATTTGTCTGCTTCTGATTCCTAGGTAATAGATATTGGATCTGGATCTCACATTTGTACTAATGTGCAAGGTCTTAAGAGGAGTAGAATCTTGGCTAAAGGCAAAATGGACCTATGAGTTGGAAATGAAGCACGAGTTGCTACTTTAGTTGTAGGAACATATGAGTTGACTTTGCCTAGTGGACTTATTTTAAGTTTAGAAAATTGTTATTATGCACCTACTATGAGTAGGAATATTATTTCTATTTCTTGTTTGGACAAGGAAGGTTTTTGATGAGGACATCATTAGCACAAGCAAGAGCACGTGGGATGAGAATTATTCAGATCCAATTCAAGTTCCCATTGGTCCGGTTACGAGAGCTCGTGCGAAGAAGTTCAAAGAAACGCTTATTGGGCTGATTCAAGCAACTTGGGCTCAAGCTATTGCATGGAGGCCCATTGAGGGAATTGCATGTGACATCCAGACCAACAAATGCGTGATTCAAGCTCTAGAAGGGATCGAGTAATTTCCATTTCAGTTACTTTCTTGTTTTGAGGCGACAAGTGGCGAGAAGAATCAGCTATTTACCTTTTAATGTCTAGTTTCCTTTTTACGTTCGTTTTATTTCTATTATTGTAAGGCTTTTAAGCCATTAAGGGAACTTTCCTTATTTGCTTTAGATTTGATATTTGGTAATTGATTTGCCCGAAATTCCATGGGCAATTAGGAGCTGCAAATTCGCATAGGGGAACCCCTATATATTGTAACGAATTTCATTCAATGGGGAATAAGTTTTAACACACAATTTGAGGTTTAATTCTCTTTGTTTCCTAAATGAACTATTCGAACTTATCAAAAAATTTCGTGCGTTCATAGACTTATCAATCAGTCCATCCATAGCTAATTGTGGCGTCCTCACATACCAAGACTTATCAATCAGTCCATCCATAGCTGATTGTGGTGTCCTCACATACCAAGGTTTGTGCTTCTTGTTAGGCATCGGGTCATGGTTCCATCCAAAACCGGTTAGGAATTTTGAACTTGGAAACCAATCTTGGTTAGGGTCGCGTTAGTTCTTGGCGGGGTTCGTATCAGTTTTGAGTTTATTATTAAGAATATTATTATTAAGAATAATAAATGCTCCATTTACCGTGATAACATTTTCTATGGATATGCTCCATGAACGAATGGTCTTTATGTTCTAAACATTGAAAACACAAATGAAAAGCCTATCTATAATGTTTATACAAAGAAGTTTAAATCTAAAGATTCAAACCCTACCTATCTTTGGCACTGTCGTTTGGGCTATATAAATGAGAAACACATTTCAAAACTCCATCAACATGGGCTTTTGAATTCGTTTGATTTTGAATAAATTGAAATATGTGAGTCTTGTTTATTAGGCAAAATGACTAAGACACCTTTTACTGGACATAGTGAAAGGGCTAATGACTTATTAGGCCTTGTACATTCTGATGTATGTGGACCATTAAGTTCCACTACTAGAGGAGGTTTTCAGAACTTCATTACTTTCATAGATGATTTTAGTAGATATGGCTATGTCTATCTAATGAAACAAAAAACTGAATCTTTTGAAAAGTTCAAATTTTCAAAAATGAAGTACAAAATCAACTTGGTAAAAGTATTAAAGCACTTTGATCAGATCGAGGTGGTGAATACTTAAACCAAGAATTCATTGATCCATTTATGGATTGAAGCAAGCATCTTGGAGTTGGAATCTTCATTTTGATGAAGCAATCAAAGAGTTTGGTTTCATTAAAAATGAAGATGAGCCTTGTGTTTACAAGAAGGTTAGTGGGAGCGCAATAGTCTCTCTACTGCTATATGTTGATGACATATTACTCATTGGAAATGATATCCCTACTATACAAAATGTTAAATCAGGGTTAGGGAATTGTTTCTCAATGAAAGACTTAGGTGAAGCTGCCTATATTTTAGGCATCAAGGTCTATAGGGATAGATCTAAGAGGCTTATTAGCCTAAGTCAGAGTACATACATTGAGAAGGTATTGAATAGATTTAGTATGCCAGATTCCAAGAGGGGATTTTTGCCAATGTCACATGGAATTAGTCTCAGCAAGACTCAATGTCCAATGACACAGGATGAGCGAGACCACATGAATAAGATTCCATATGCTTCTACCATTGGATCTATGATGTATGCAATGTTATGTACACGACCTGATGTCTCATATGCCATAAGCATAACTAGCAGATACCAATCAGATCAAGGTGAAAGTCACTATACAACAGTCAATAATATCCTTAAATATTTGAGAAGAACTAAGGATGCATTCTTATTGTACGGAGGAAAGGAAGATGAGCTTGTTGTAAGTGGTTACACAGATGCTAGCTTCCAATCTGACAAGGATGACTTTCGATCACAATCAGGTTATGTGTTCTGTTTGAATGGAGGTGCAGTGAGCTGGAGAAGTTCAAAGCAAGACACTATTGCTGAATCTATAGCATAAGCTAAGTATATAGCCAACTCAAAAGCAATTAAGGAAGCAGTTTGGATCGAAAATTTTATTACTGGCTTGGGTGTTGTTCCTAGTATATCAAATCCAATAGAATTGTATTGTGATAATAACGGGTCCATAGCACAAGCTAAGGAAGCTAGATCACATCAACGAACCAAACACATACTCAGGCGTTATCATCTCATTCGAGAAATCAGCGAGAGAAGAGACGTGAAGATATGTAGAGCACCTACAAATGACAATGTTGCTGATCCATTCACTAAGCTTCTTCCACAGCCTAAGCATGAGAGTCATACTAGGTCAATGGGTATTAGATAAAAATATTGATTAGGCCTAGTGCAAGTGGGAGATTGTTAGTGTTGTGCCCTAGGCCAATTAGGTAATGACCACATTTTGACTTTGTTACATTTGCATTTTATTAATAAAGAGGCATTTTCATTATTATGTTTTTTATTCTAATTCCATGAATAGTTAATTCTGCCTAAGGTCATCAAGTATGTGACTTGATAGTAAAACTCTTAGGGCAAAATTGAATTCTATTCTAAATTATCCGTAGTCGGTCATTATTATTGGGATAGTAATGAATGAAGACTAGTATGAAGTTTGACTAATTATTACGTTTTACTAATCATGTGTATGAGATACTAAGTCAACGCATAGATACATATTTGAGAAATGATGTATTAGATCAACTCGCTACGAGAATAATGCAATGATAATTGTCATAAGTGATTCTCATCACAATAGTATTATCCTAGTCCTCTGACCTAAAATCACCATTGTTTCCTACATGACAAGTTCAATATTTTGACACATTCTAATATTATCTTTAACAAGATGATGGAATGGATTGTTGTTGGATATAGAGTGAATCATGTGAAGAATGTGAGTGATTAAGAAGGAATTTGTCCCTCATTTTATTATGAGAAAGATATCTATGGGCCGTTCAATAAGTTACACTGAAGAAAAAAGTATGGCCTTACTGGAATGAATTGATAAGGGTTATCAATATCAGTCTACTTAAGATCAAGAAATAATATGATTGAATAGTATAAGGATGACATAAACCATGCCTTATGTTCAATCAAGGTATCTAGTGACAAAAGGAATTTAATACTTATTGTGTATTAGGTTATGTCAGATTATTAACATTTGCGTAACTTGGGTAATCATAATATCTTGCTAGAGGCCGCTTATGATTTGTGGGCCAAAAATAGAATTTCAAGCCCACTACCAACGTTATGTGAACCTACAGGGTCGCACACTTAGAACAAACCAAAAACAAATTTTGGGTTTACTGTGTCTAGGTTCAATGAACCTAATAATGTCCAGATTCGATGTATTAGATATGTATAGGTTCATTGAATCTAACATTATCTAGATTCTTTGAATCA
The DNA here is from genome assembly GCA_025403435.1 of Artocarpus heterophyllus. Taxonomy (NCBI): domain Eukaryota; kingdom Viridiplantae; phylum Streptophyta; class Magnoliopsida; order Rosales; family Moraceae; genus Artocarpus; species Artocarpus heterophyllus. The sequence continues at coordinate 31,095,114 of CM046342.1, read as the reverse complement.
TATTTGAATTACAAACATTGTCTAGATTCTCTCAATCATATTCGAATTATAGTTTACCTAGTTAAAATTTGACTCTATCTCGAAGTCAATCGATATATATATATATATATATCTGTTTTAGGGTTTCTGGCCAGATGAGATGAGAAAAGGCGTTCTCTTATTCTAAAAGGCAGAAAACATTAAAACCCTAAAAATTAGAGAGAGTCATTTAATGCAAAGAGAGGGTGCTAGCACACCAATTTAGTTTTTGAGAGAGTCTGTTGTGTGGATACCTGCAAAGGGTGTTGCTCTAAGTAACAACGTTTGAATCCGATCCCGAATACGAAAAGCTTGAGTTAGGGTGTCACTAGAGTGAATCCGCTCTCTTCCTTCTAGAAATCTTGCCCCTTTTTGTCATCCTGGTAAGAAGATTCTATGACTTTCCTATCAATCTAATCGAATTGCATGGATCCTGTGAGGGTTTTGTAGGAATTAATTTTGATTTTTCGCAGCTTATTTGAATCACAAAATCCAACAAAACCCAACAAGACCAACATCTGTGAGGGATCTGGATGCGAATTCAGAATGGAGAGCAATTCAAAGAATGGAGGATACATGCCAATGGATCGTTGTATTTCAGGGAGCGCCTAGCAGTTCCAGTAATCGCAGAAGTAACAAAGCCGTAATGGATAAGGCCCACAAGTCTTAGTTCGCCATTTATCTAGGAAGCACAAAGATGTATCGTGATCTAAAGAGGTAATATTGGTGGAGAGGCATGAAGAAAGATGTCCAAGAATATGTGGCCAAGTGTGAGACTTGTTTTCAAGTAAAGGCCAAGCATCAGAAGCCAGCAAGTCAGCTTCAGCCACTTCCTATTCCATGGTGCAAATGGGAGCACGTGACGATGGATTTCCTCATGGGTTTGCCAAGGAAGGAGCAAAGACATGATGCAATTTGGGTCCTGGTCGACACGTTAACAAAATTGGCGCATTTCATTCCTTTTAGATCGACATGCTCGAGGAAAGTTCTCGGAGAATTGTATTTGTAGAACATACTGAGATTGCATGGAGTTCCATTGTCCATCACATCTGATAGAGACACTAGGTTCAATGCTAAGTACTGGAGAAGTTTTCAGAGGAGGCTTTAGGTACAGATTTAAATTTCAGCACGGCATTTCATCCTCAGACCGATGGGCAATCTGAGCAGGTTATTCAGGTTCTTGAGGACATGTTATGTGCATGTGCCTTAGACTTCGGCGGGAACTAGAAGAAATATTTGCATCTGGTAGAGTTTGCGTACAACAACAGCTATCAATCGAGCATTGGCATGGCACCATTTGAAACACTGTATGGATGACCGTGTCGATCATTGATGTGTTGGGCTGAACTAGAAGACAGGATTATTCTTGGGCCAGATGAGATTCATGATAGTAATGAGGAAGTCGTCGTAATCCGAGATCGATTAAAGGCAGCTCAGAGTCGACATAAGAGTTATGCTGATAGAAGATGTCGACCCTTGGAATTCGAGGTAGGAGATTTTGTTTTCTTGAAGATATCACCTTGCAAAGGCATCACATGATTTGGGGTAAGTGGTAAGCTTGCACCAAGGTATGTTGGACTGTTTTAAATTACTCAACATGTCGGTGTGGTCGCTTATCGACTTGATCTTCCTCCTAAACTTTCTCATGTTCACGATGTGTTCCACGTGTCGATGCTTCGAAAGTGTTTGCCTGAGCAAAATAGGATAGTCTTATTTCAGGATGTACAACTTCAGGAAGACACGACATACAAAGGGGTGTCCATCCAGATTATCGATCGAAAAGTCATAAGCTTGCGTCGTTGTGATATACCTTTAGTAAAGGTTGTGTGGTACCATCATGGGGTTGATAAAGTAACTTGGGAATTAGAGTCGAGCATGCGGGAGTTGTATCCGTATTTGTTTTGTTTCTAAACCAATTTGTAAATTTCGAGGACGAAATTTCTTTTAGGGGTAGAGAGTTATAATGCCCCGAAATTAATTAAGTGATATTAGTGTGTAAAATGGTGGGTTAGTATACCATAATGAAGGTTTTAAATTTAATTTGATTATTTTGTGGAATTCCCAAATTAATGTTATCTTTGATTATTCTAATGATTTTTAATTACTTCTAATTATTTTTAATTGTCATTTTAATCTTTAAAACAAAACAATTTGTCAAAATCAAATATATCCCATTTTACAAAACCGTAGGTGGCACGCGGTTTCGACAAAGTGAAACCGCCCAATTCTCCCTCTATTTATACCCTCCCTCTCTCTTTCTCTCCCTTCACTCTCTCTTGTTTCTCCCTCTCTGTGTATTTCTCTCTTTCTTTCCTCTCCCTCTAATTCAAAATTTGAATTCAAGCTTCAGTTTTTTGATGAATTGGAAGTTCGGGAATGTGTTTGGACAACAAAAAACACGATTTGATGCTTAAAACAAGGTTAGTTTTTAAATTTCAAAACTTTTTCTAAATTTTTCAATTTTCTAGCATTTTGATATCTAAGTCCATTTAAGCTTAGAAAATCTTTAATCTAAGTTAGAGGAACTTAAAACAACTAGAATATAAGCTTAGTTTGAAGAAAAACGGTTTTGAATCAAGATTTTCTAATTTTCTTTATTTTTCTCTTTTTTAAAATTTTTAAAATCTTTGTACAAATCTTGTTTAATTTAGTTCAAAAGTGTTTTATAATGTTTTTCTATCATCTATAGATGTTTTCCATGCCTGAGAATTAAGGAAAACAGGTTGAAATGAGAATTTGGGCTTGGGGAGGCCAAAACCTATGCCTGAAAAATTTTAGAATTTTCTAGTTCGGTAGGCCAGATTCATACAACTGGCAAGCCGAACCTAGAAAAGTTTGACCGATTGGACCTGGTTTGCCAGCAGGCTGAACTGCACAGTTCAACAGGCTGGAACAGGGAGACCGGCAGGCCGACCACGCATTATGAAAATTTGTCATTTTTCACCTGTTTTTACCGTTTTGAATCCCGATTAAGATTTTAATCTTTCAATATAATTTTATAAACATAAATGGCACACTAGGACACCATGAGATAGCTTAGCAACATAGGATATCTTAAACTAGATACTGATAGACCTAGTTTCTATTTAAGGTTGTTCGTGGATTCGCGAAGCTAACGTATAGTAGACCGGGATTACGGTGTGGGACACTGGCACAAGTGTTGAGGTAGGACTTCTACCCTTTCCTTAGTAGCCTAAAGTTTAAAAGATTTTGGCTTTAAAAAGATTTTAACAAAATGTTTTCAATGATTGGTTGAAAAAGAATTTTTATTGATTGTTTTCTTACATAGTAGATGAGGTAATTTTCATAACGAACCTCATAATGAATGTAAATGAAAATACTTGGTTAGAAGAGATTTTAATAATTAATAGAAATATATAAACGAGCATGATGCCATATCAAAGATCGAGTCGAGTAGCGTGCGACCTTGAAGGTAGGTCCTGAAACCTAGCTGGGCCACTTCGATGGTGAATATTATGGTTTGCCTAACAAAGAAAAGGTAGTTTTTGGATGAACTGCTTTCAATAAGATTTATTCAAATGAATTTATTTACTTAACTTTGTTTCTAATTCATTACCTTGAAATTTAAGCTTTATCTTTAAACTATTTTATTTGCTTTTAAAGCATAGTCCTACTGAGCCTTTCACTCACGTTTTTCTTGCATTTCAAACCATTTTCCCCCCTTCTAAGTGGAATACAGCTTAGGATCGGAGAAAAGTCCGTTGACCAGACCTACGAGTAGTAGAAGAGCCTAGTAGGTTATTTGAATTATTAAATCAAGGTATGTATTACTTTAACTCTTATTCTTTATTTTATTTTAGACTGTGGTTGTAATTTAACATTGTCGATACTATGTGTGTGCACAAGTTGTGGGTTGGTGGGACCCAACACGTATTTTCTCTTTCTTTATTATTTTATTTTATTTCTTTCTGTTCATGTTTTTTGTTTAAATATTATAAATGTTTGTCTAAAAAGGTTTTTTAAATTATCACATTTTTCTTAAATAATTAAATTCTTTAATCTGTGTTATAACTAAATTTTCATTTGATTAACTTAATTAAACTCGTCACGTCACCTCCCGTACTCCAGGGCGTGACAGTACCGACACTTTATTAAAAAATTTTAATGTTTTTAATTTTTTGTCTCTTCTTTGATCCATCTACTCTTGGGCTGTTTTAAGAGATGTTGTCTTTTGGCTGTGCAAGAAAGGGTAATGGTATGAGAAGGTTATTTGCTAGATAGTCTAATTAAAAAAAAAAAAAGTATAGCTATATCAATTTATTTATATCATGAAAGGAACCATGTTGGCAGCATATATGCACACAGAGAGATGGATATATATATATATATATATATATATATATATATATTGCATTAAAAAAGAAAGTTAATTCAATATACTGGAACAAATTTGATGTTGATGCTAAATTAGGTTAATGATTATGACAAATAATTGAAGTGGTCGCCTTCTGATAATGACAAGATAACCAACCAATCTAGTCCAATTTCTGGTGGATTGGACAGCTATTACATGATTATAAATTCATCCCAAAAATCTCACACGCTTATAAATTCATAGAGCAATGCGCTTAGAGTTTGAGGTACAAATTAAGTTGAATGCGCCATGTGATTTTTTCTAGCTCCCATAACACGAAAAGGGAATGAAGGAATTAAAAAAGATAATAAAGATAGGTGGTAGACCAAACTATCTTCAATTATTCAAGAGGGTTAAATAATGCCTCAAAAAAAGAAAGGAACAAAGTATTAGTTTCCTTTTCCATACGATGCAATCCTAAATATTTCTTCACAAGCTTTTGAAAGACACCACCTAAACAAGTTATACGTGGTAATGGGCTATTTAGACAACTTCAAAGATGACAATGTCACTAAAAGGGTCCCCCACCACCATTGGTTCTGACCTTCTAAAAGGTAGTTTAGTTTAAAGCAGTTTGGTAAAGGGATTTTTAGGATTATACCCCATCTTCCTATTACTACATTACTCAAATAAATCCAATCAATAATTTGAAATCGTAAAATAATTACCTTCAGAAAGGAAAATTTTGAATGTAATTATTATTTTTTCTAGTACTCTACACAATATGTAGTTTTTTTTTTTTTACATTGTTGTCCCTTAATTTATCGCACATTTACAATTTGCCCTTTGAACTTACACATGAGTAGCAATTTGTCCCCCATTGACAGCTATGTTAGGCTTTTTGACATATAACTTGTATATAAATAATTTATTAATGATATGGATGATCATTTATATGTATTTTAACTTATATTTATTGTGATTAATTTTTTTATTAAGTTTTGTCAAAATAGAAAATTTTAAATTAACTTATTTTAAATAGAAATTTGGACTAACATTTTTACAACGAAAGACCTTTCATACTTTTAATTGACAATTTATATGAAAACTACCTATTAATTTTAGTAAAAAAAAATCAATATCAACAGGGTGATTTGCTACAAATTTATAAATTGAATATATAACTTGTCAAAATTAAAGATTTAAAGGTAAGTTGTTGATGTGGGATAAGTTGAAAGGTGACCCAAGTATATATGATATATAAGCAACGGTTGTTAGATATCCCTGAAAAACAAAAGAAAGATAGTAGCATTGGAAAAGAGTCTTTTTAGAAAGACATTTTAACGACCATATGTTTTAATTGATCATATAAAACAAGTTCATAGGCTTTCCATATGGTATAACATTACCTTTCGTTGGGTATTCGTTTGGTACGCGGTTTGAAATCTCTAGTTTGAACCACTTATAGTGTGAAAGAGTGTTTGATAAAATCAGTTCTAATCAAAATTGTTAATTGTTATAATGTAATAGCCCTAGTATGTTATGGTGATAAAAAAAAGCTATAACATAAACTCTCACATAATATAATTTTTAGTTCAAAAGTTTCAGTTTTAACTATATTTCTCAAACATTTTATAAAATTCAGAGCAACTACAATGTAAAACCCTCAACAACTATAATATTGTAAAGTAAAAATAGTTCAAACTATTAGTTTGAATAATTCTCTCGAGCACCCGTGGTATTATTGGATTGAACACAAAATAAGAAGTATATGGTTAATTAGAATTTTGGGTTCGAGTAAGATTAAAAAAAAAACCGCAAAAACTAGTGACAGATAAAATTGTTGTTCGTGACAATACATAGTCTGGGCCAATATAAAAGTCCATATCATGGGTGTCAGCATGTGAATTCTCTCTTTCATGAAAGTACAGATCAAATGGAGGAGCGAAAACAACAGCAGTTGAACAATTCGTGAAAAGTTGGATGTGGCACATATTGCTTGATTATATATCTGCCAAATTGCCCAACAAGTAATACAGCTCATATATTTATGCTTTTAGGGATAATATGGTAAAGCTATTCAATTTTTTACTAACCAAAAGAGAAAAGTTGGAATATAAGGATATGGGAAGCCACTGATAGTCACCTCAAATTCCTGTAGCTGTATATTTCACTTTTTCTAATTTTAGTCTATATATTGTATGAAAGATGATGCACCTTCTTTGGGCCTGTGGTGTTGGCTAAGAATATAAATTTTCATAAATGTAATCTTTTAAAATTTTTTTATAAATATTATAAATATTTTAATATAAAATAACTTAAACAAATAATATAAATAATAGTATAATACAACTATTTTAAATATGACATGAATAGAAACTATGTTTATAAATGTACATAACATGTAATTTTATCTTTAAGAAAAGAGAAATTGTAACTAATATATTTTTTCAAAACTTATGGAAGCATATAGCAAAAATTTTAGAAATAAAAGGAGATAGCATTTAAAATTTAGAATTCTAGCTTTGTCGTCGCATCCTTCTTCCTTTATTCTTCTAAAATATTCTCTCCTTCTCTCCATTTCTCTCTCTCCATGTCAACACAGATCTCCTTAGATCTCCTCCGTCTTTGGCCGTTGACCTAGGGAATTGAGCACCACCTCCATAGTTGAGCTATGACAAGGCTAGGGAATCGTACCACCACCTGCTCGAGCTCCGGTGATCTTCATCAGCGTCCTTCCACAGTTATGTTGCAAGGAAGAGACCCATCATCGCTGGAGTCACGTTAGGGGTGAGAGCCATCGTTGGAGTCATCGCACAAGGAGTGAGAGCTATCGCCAAAGTTGCATGAGGAGCAGATGCTATTGTCGGAGTTGCACGAGGAGCAGAGTTATCATCGGAGTCGCCGAGGAGCCGTTGCTAGAGTTGCCCTCGGAGTCGTCATCGTAGTCTGATGATCTGATGGGGTATTTTTGGCATTTCTCAAAATTTTTTACTATTAATTTTTATTGTTTAAAATTAAGCTATTATAATTTTTCTTGTTTAAAAATGTGCTATTATTATTTTTTTATTCTACCCTATAATTTTATTATTTCCCTCATTCCCCCTCGGAAAAAGAAGCAAGAATGATAATTGAATCGAGACAATCACACACAAGGCCAAATTGTCATACTAGCTCTTTATATAGATGGGCTCTTTATAAGAATGCTACAAAACTAAGTCTTAGATTGATTTATTCCATTGAAAAGTTAATTGTAGAGAATTAAATGCCACATCATTACATTATATTTTTAATACCAAATATGCACTCCAGGTACCGAATGGTATCTATGGCAGATACCAGATGGTATTCGCTATCCGCCATCAATATCCACCATGGACGGGCCGGTATTCAGAATCCAACGTGATTAATAGTCGGTATTTGGCATCCAATTGACAACCACTATGACATTGGTATCTGACTAAGATACTAACTAGTATTCAACTATGATACTAGTATTCGATCAGCATCTATCATGATACCAGTTAGTATCCATTATGACATCACTCGATATCCATCTAGTCATTGACTGGTCACCATCAAGATCGGCAGCACGACAACTGGTAACTACCAAAAACTTCCATTTTTTATGGTGGCAGATTCATAAAATTAATTCAAAATTTAGAACAAATCAACCGAAAATTTAGAACACCTAGAAATACGCAACAACAAAAAAAATTTTAACCTCTAAGATTAGATCAGAAAAAATTTGTTCCCAAAAATTTAGAAAAAAAAACACAAAAAGAATATCGCGGTGTTCTTATATTTTTGGCTAGGTGGCAACAAGAGAAGATCAGTCGAGCTTCAAGATGATAATTTGACTTAGGCTTGTGGAGGAGCTTTAATTGTGGCATTAGATGTCCTTCCTATGATGCTAAGGTAGGCAAAGCTCAGAGATCCTCGCCATCTGAGTGTGTCATCGACGGGAGGGACATAACATGGTGATCTGACTTAAGCTCATGGAAAAGCTCTGACGGTGGCACTAAATCTCCTTCTCATGATGACTGAGGCATGGCAAAGCTTGAAATTCTCACCATCTAAGCATGTTATTGACAAGAGAGGTGCAATACAACAAAGAACAATGCACGGTATTTGATGGTTGAATAGTTAAGGGAGAGAGACATGGGGGAAGAAGGGGACTGTGAGAGAAACAAAGAGAGAGGGTGAAATGAGGAAAAAAAAACCTAATCAGAGAAAGCTTTAACATATTTGAGGGTAATTATGTCTTTAAATTTAAAATTTTATACTGTTACATGGTAGAAATAGTAGAAGTTTTTCTTTGTGGTAGAAATTGATCCCCACTTGTCTGTGGTGACATGTATAGTAAATATTCTATATAAATGCACAATATAAAGCTTGGATTGATTTATACTACTCAAAAAATAATTGTGAAGAATACCACGCCACATCATCATATTATATTTTATAATACCAAATATACCCTCAAGGTGTGCACCATCTACCACGGACACCAACTGGTACATAATATGGTTACCACTAGCATTTGCATAGTTACCGACAAGTAATCACCAAAACCGACGGCATCACATCCATCTTTGTCATCAAAAAATCACAAAAATGCACAAAAACTATACAAATAATTAGATCAAACTCAAAAATAGATAAAAAATAGAAAAATAAAGGAAAAAAGAAAAGAAAAAAAATATGCCATGATCTCTTCGCGTGGGGGAGACCTCTTTGATGCCTCTATGCAGCCACGACGAGGCAAGCAGAGATCTTTAGATCTCTCTGCATCACAGGAGATCTCAACGGTGATTTCTTCCCTTGAGGAGATCATAACCTTAGAACCATGGGTGTCTTCAAGGAGATTTGCTATTGGCTAAGGGAGTGATGAGTGAGTATTTTACTCACAAATCTAGTGCTTTTAAGCTTAAAGATTTCTATAAACCTCAAGCATTGGTATTAGTCTAATGTCTTTTTGTGCTATTTTGTAAGAAATGAAGAAAAGTTGGACTTTACTGAAAAATTTGCTCAAAAAGTGGGGCTTTGAAGTGTTTTAGAGCAACAAGGCAGAAAGCATAGTGCGATTGTGCAACCAAGGAGTGCGGGCCATGCGACCATAGGCATTTCAAGGTAGGAAGCCTTGCATGCCCACGCAGCCAAGGTGCGCAGGCCCATGTAAGGCCTTGCACGGCCACACCACAAAGGCATGCGGGCCACGCAGCTCTACAAGTTGGCGTGGCGCCGCTCATTGGCCCTTTGCATATTAGGGCTTGCTAGTTGCTAATTTTGGGTTGATATGAGCTATTCCTTCGATTCAACAGCTTAAATTGAAGCTGAAATAAGGCCTTAACACCCCAAAACCTTAGAGAATGGGACACAATTTTTCAAAGAGGATTTTAGAGGCACACAATTCTAGAGAGAGAAGAGCTTAGAGGCCAATTTTCTTTGAGGATTTTCTTTAAGATTCTTGAAGATTTGAAGCCATGAAGATTGCCTCAACAAGAGTTTCTTCTTAATCTCTTCTTTATTTTTATTTTCATTAGGAATTTGTAATTGTGGAATTATGATGAACATGTTTACACTTATGGATTTCTTGATATTGTTAGTTATGGAATTTTCTACGTGTTGCTAGACTTTCTCTTTAGGTTGTAGCTCTATTTAAACTATGCTTTGAACACTTGAATAATGGTTAATGTTAGACATGTTGTCACGCCCCGGAGTACGGGAGGTGACGTGGCGGAATATTTAGATTAATTAAAAGAGAATTTAATTGAAATTAAGGGTTTAAAAATCCAATTAAGCAAGAATTAAAGAGATTTTTCCACCACATTTGATAAAGAATTTAAAATCATTAAACAAATAACAATAATTGAATAAAAACCGCGAATATGGGTTCCACAACCCACAACTTGTGCACACACATGGATCTGACAATATCACAAATACAATTACAGCCCAAGTACAAATAAAGTTAAGTCTTACATGCCTTAATCAATAAATACAGAATGTAAATAAATTCTCCTATTGCTCCTGAGTTCGGTCCGAAGAATCTTCTCCAAACCTAAATGGGAAACCACCTAGAGGGGGGAAATTTGAAACAGATAAAACGTGAGCGAAAGGCTCAGTAGGACTAAGTTTTATAAAATAATTTAATACAAAGAAACATAACATTATCAGGAGTTATACAAAAAGGAACTTGAATAAATAAATAAATAAATTGAGTAGAACCGTTCTGACACAGAACAGTCTACTCGTCAAATCCAAACACCAGTTTACTTTTACCTAGGCAAACCATGATATCACCACCGTAGTGGCCCAGCTGGGTTTCGGGACCTGCCCCCAAGGTCGATCACGACCCGATCTCTGATATGGCATCATGCCTTAGTGTTTATTATCATTATCATCCAAAACCCAATTACCGAGTGTTGTCAATTACATTCATTATGAAATTCATTTCATGTCACGGTATATAAAAATATAACCGATAAAACCATTTTCAAACAACCGTTGAAAATATTTTGATAGAAATCCTTTTCAAAGCCAAATCATTTCAAAACCAGGCTACCAAAGAAATAGGATAGAAGTCCTACCTCAGTACTCGTGCCGGTACCCCACACCGTAATCCCGATCCGCTATACGTTAGCTCCACGGAACCACGAACAATCCTAGATACAAACTAAGTCGATCAATATCTAGTTCGAGACATTCTATGTTACTAAATCATTTCATGATGTCCTAGTGTGCCATTTGTATCATTAAAATCATCCTATAAGGTTGGGATTTAAATCAGGGTTCAAAACAATGAAATCGGGTAAAAATCACAAAATTTTCCATGCCTCGGTCGGCCTGCCGGACGCCCTGCTTCGGCCTGCCGAACTGCACAGTTCGGCCTGCCGGAAGCAAAGTTCGGCCTGCCGAACATTTCCCCAGATTCGGCCTACCGGTCGGAAGAACACCGGCCTGCCGATCATCACTCCGGCCTGCCGAACATGAACTTCGGCTTGCCGAACTAGGAAGATCCAGAAATCCCAGCCACGGGTTTCTCGATCCCCAAAATCCAAATCTTGTTTCTAACCTGTTTTTCTCAAATCCTAGGCATGAAAAACAACTATAATTGATAGAAAAACATTCTAGAACATGTTTGGGATCATTTAAACAACATTTAAACTCAAAATCCTCAAAAATCCGAAAATGAGAAAAAGAGGAGAAAAATGAAAATCTTGAATCCAATCTGTTTTTCTTCAATCTAGGTTTAGATTCTAGTTGTTCTAAGCTCATTTAACACAAATCCACGGTTTTCTAAGCTAAAACAAACTTAGATTTCAAAAACACACAAAATCGAAAATTTTGTAAAAAGTTTAGAAATTTCGAATCTAACCTCGAATCGAAGCTTCAATCCGCGTTCTCGGTCGCCGAATCACGTCCCCGAGCTTCCTCCTTGCTGTTCCGAAGCTTGGATTCGAATGGAAATCAAAATTTTTGAAAGAGATTGAGAGAGAGAGGGAGGCTGCCGAGAGACCAAGAGAGAGGAGAGAGAGAGAGCTCGTGAGAGTGAAGAGAGAGAGAGAGAAGAGAGAAATAAATAGAGAAAATCGGTGGGCGGTTTTACTGTGCGAAAACCATGTGCCGCCCACGGTTTTGTAAAACAGAGTATTTTTAACATTTTACAAATTGTTGTGTTTTAAAACTCAAAACATCATTTTAAATCAATAAGAAATCTTTTGAACACATCAATTTAACAAAACAACCAAAAACTAAAAATCCAACCAAATAATCTAATTAAAGTTAAAACTTTAATTATGGCACACTAATTCATCATTTACATTACATTAATATTAAATAAATTTCGGGACGTTACACATGTATGCCCTAAGGAGTAAAAATGCAATAAGCTTTTGGAGACATTTTTATTAATAAAGAATTTATTTATTGTTTATATACCAAATCTTGTCCTCTTTACATTCATATTTATTGAATCTATGTTAAGCAAACAAAAGTCTAAGACTGTTGGTCTAAACCTTTAAGAATTTGGCATATAATGGATAGATTATGCAGAAGACACGATTCTTAAGGTGACAGTCTAAATCATAAGTTCCGCAATCGAGGGAATAAAGTTGGACGCTTTATTCATGTAAAGATTGTTATGTTTTCTATATCCCAATTAGGAGATAGTTTGTTTTGACCAACGGAGGTGGACTCCATGAATAGAAACATTGGCACGTTGTCATAGGTGACGATGTGTTGGATCGGGACATAAAGTGAATTGATTTGGATTAATAATTCTGTCTTAGCAAATCGATTCACTTTAGACAATCATTTGTATTGTATCTTAATCCTGAGATGAATAGTAGGCCCGTTGTCTTGACTTGTGTCTTTTGATATACCAAAGGGTGACGCCTACATCTTAATAGTAGTATGCATGCTGGTACATTGGAGGCATGACTCTTAATAGCATAGACCTGTTATTCATAGATATGGAATCCATAGCTCTTCCTTAGGAGTAGAGATATTCTCTTATATGCGTTATCCTGTAATTGGAAAACTAGAGCGCTCAACCATTTGGATATATAAGTGTAACATATACTATCTTTGGATGCTAAGTTTTCCGATGGTGAGATAACGAAACGTAAGATAAAAATAATCAGGAAGGTAAGACAGAACTTGTCCTTAAGTCGATTATGGATAATCCTATGGGGATATGATACACTATGATATGGCATGGAGTCTTAACTATACGGGCTTCGTAATTCTGTGTAGTTTGAGAGTGCAGCTCCAAGCTTTTAGTGGAGTAGTGTTGGAGTTAATAATTATGAAATGTATATCTAGGATATTAGGTTTCGTAATTATCAGGAGCTTGAACTATATAGGTCCATTTGGTCCCCTTTGCTAGCACACAACATCTTGTAACGATACGGCGTGCTTTTCTAATAATTGGTGACTTATGTCAGATTTATTAGATTGGTTGAAATTCAAAAGAATCAAATAATTTATGTCTGTTTATTGGTTGAATTAATTTTGTGATAAAATTAATTCAAGATAAACTTGTTGAATTTTAAGGATCGGATAATTCTTGTCTGTTTATCAGGTGATTTAATTTTGAATATATTATATCAAGATAAACTTGTAGAATTATTAGGAATTCATTTATTTTCCTAGAGATTATCTAGATAAAGTTGTTTTAATTAGATAACTTCTCTATTGGGTTATTTGAATTTAAACTAAGACTTTATCTTATAGAATCTTGAGTAGAAAATAAAAGATTTGCTGAGATTTTTTTTGACAGTTTGGCATGCCAATCATCAAGTTTGGCCTACCGATTCGCAGAAAAAAGATCACACATTTTTACGTGGATTTCATTAGATATTGATCCAAATTTAATTCTGATTCAAATTTTTGAGACCTTATCTGATAAGGACTGAACCTAGACCTAACCTCTATAAATAGGGAGTAAGTCTCATAAGTTATTTAGATCAATTGAGAGATTAAGCGTGATACTCTGCTGGTGTGAATCTGAAACTCCCTAAGAGCTCTTATTCACAAATCACGAACACTAACGTTGGGTTCTCTCAATTGGTTGGAAGGAGAGTCACCTGGAGGAAGAGCTATACTTGTGAGCCCACACTCACTCCAATCGTGGATAGAGAATAGCAAAGAAGACTAGTTGGTTGAGGCTCTTCTGGAACGTTACTTCTCTTCACGGATTGCAGGAGTTCTTCGGCATTTAAAGGTTGTAAGATCTGGTTAATTTATGCATATAGCATGCCAAACTTGTGTTTTGGAAAATACTCTGATATAAAATTTTTAAAATTACGCTGCGTATTATTTTTCCAACAGTTGATATATTTTCATTTCAATTCATTTGTGTTATCATTTGCTTAATGCTTCTAATTTATTGAGAAATGAATTAGTTGAATGTGATTTATGGCTTTTAAGGTTTGAGAAAGGGTAATTTATTTGTCGGTTTTGAGATATATGATCTTAGTGTCATTGAGTTCGAGTTTCACAAAGCCATCAAGTTTGTGTTTGTTTTGTTAAATGCTCGCTTAATTTAGTTAGTTTAATGATAACACATAAAAATGTACATGGTCTTGAGTCTAAAATGATTTATTCTGCATTTTATTTGATATCAAAGCCTCTAATCAAGTATTTTTGTATGCTTCTAACATTTTAGTGTGATCCCTACAAAATACATTTAATTTCATATTTTTAGTATTTAATTGTATTTTTGGTAATTTCTAGAAATGTTTTTCAATACTAATTATTTTTTTTTGTAGAATATATTTTAAACAACAATTTTAATTAAGTTTGATTTTGATTTTAATCTTTATTTTGATTTCAAATTTTAATTTTGGTTTTGTGTTAAATGTGTGTTAAATAATATTAATATTATTAGTAATTTTTATTTTGTAAAATAATTAAATTTTTATGAGCTAATGTGTGTGAATGCTTGAATCAGTGGTGAAAATGGAAGAAAAAAAGACAAGAAAATCAACTTTGGGAGTGAAAGAATTAATTTGGAAAAATATTAAGTAGCTACTTTTGAGCCAACCAAAATCAAGCTGAGCCACCTCCCTGTGTAATGGCCCCCCTTACGGACGCTATATATATCGTTACATTCATTTCTTAATACTTTTAAGTTTGAGAAAAACTATATGATTGAAACTTTATTTGGAAAACATACCCAGAATCCATGCATACATTTTTTTTTTATAATTACTTAATCATAAACACTCTTTAAATAGTTTGCCATTACCATTATAAATTAAATTAACTTTTTAAAACATCTTTAAAATCTGCATACACAGTTCGGCAGGCCAAACTTGAGAATTCGGTAGGCCGAATTGTTAGAAAAGTAGTACACAGTAGAATTTTAAAAATTTTATATCATAGTATTTTCCAAACACAAGTTTGACATGCTATATGCATAAATTAACCAGATCTTACTAACCTTTGTATGTCGAAGAACTCTTGCAATTAGTGAAGAGAAGTAACATTTTAGAAGAGCCTCAACCAACTGGTTTTTTTTGCTATTCTCTATCCACGACCAAAATGAGTGTGGGCTCACATGTACAGCTCTTTCACTAGGTGACTCTCCTTCCAACCAATAGAGAGAACCCAAGGCAACTGTTCGTGATTTGTGAACAAAAGCTCTCAGGGAGTTTTCAGATGCTCACCAATAGAGTATCACTCTTAATCTCTCAATTGATCTAAATAACTCTTAAGACTTATTCCCTATTTATGGAGGTTGGGTCTAGGGTTAGTCCTTACCAGATTAGGTCTCAAAATTTTGAATTAGAATCAAATTCGGATCAATATCTGATAAGATCCGCGTAAAAATGCGTGATCTTATCCTTCACTCATCGGTAGGCTGAACTCGCCCATCGGTAGGCCGAACACAATAATCGGCAGGCCAAACTGCCAAAAAAATATCAATGAATCTTTTATTTTTCATCCGAGATTCTATAGGATAAAGTCTCATTTTTAATTCAAATAACCCAAGAAAAGTTATCTGATCAAAACAACTTTATCTAGATAATCTCTAAGAAAATAAATAAATCCCTAATAATTCTACAAGTTTATCTTGATCTAATTTATCCAAAATTAAATCAACCGATAAATAGACAAGAATTATCTGATCCCAATAATTCAATAAGTTTATCTTAAATCAATTCTATCACAAAATTAATTCAACCGATAAATAGACATGAATTATTTGATTCTTCCAAATTTCAACCAATCTAATAAATCTGACATAAGTTACTAATTACTGGAAAAGCACGCCGTCTCATTACAGGATGTTGTGAGCTAGCAAATAGGACCAAATGGACCTATATAGTTTAAGCACCCGATAATTATGAAACCCAATATCCCAGATATACATTTCATAATTATCAACTCCAACGCTACTCCACTAAAAGCTTGGAGCTACACTCTCGAACTGCATAGAATTACGAAGCCCGTATAGCTAAGTCTCCATGACATATCATAGTGTATCGTATCCCCATATGATTATCCATAATCGGCTTAAGGACAAGTTCTGTCTTACCTTTCTGATTATTTTTATCTTACGTTCCATTATCTCACAATTGGAAAACTTACCATCCAAAGACAGTATACCATTTGGTTACACTTATGTATCCAAACGGATGAGCGCTCCAGTTTTTCAATTACAGGATAACGCATATAAGAGGATATCACTACTCCTGAAGAGGAGCTATGGATTTCATATCTACGAATAATAGGTCTACGCCATCAAGAGTCATGCCTCCAACGTACCGGCATGCATAACACTATTAAGATGTGGGTATCACCCTTTGGTACATCAAAAGACACAAGTCAAGACAATAGGCCCACAATTCATCTTAGCATTAAGATACAATATAAATGATTGTCTAAAGTGAATCGATTTGCCAAGACAGAATTATTAATCCAAATCAATTCACTTTATGTTTGATCCAACACATCGTCACCTATGACAACGTGACAATATTTCTATTCACGAAGTCCACCTCCGATGGGAAAGACAAACCATCTCCCAATAGGGATATAGACAACATAACAATCTTTACATGAATAAAGTGTCCAACTTTACTCCCTCGATTGCAGATCTTATGATTTAGACCATCACCTTAAGAATCATGTCTTCTGCATAATCTGTCCATCGTATGCCCAATTCTTAAAGGTTTAGAACCACAGTCTCAAACTATTGTTTGCTTAACGTACATTCAACAAATATGAACATAAAGAGGACAAGATTTGGCATATAAATAATGAATAAATTCTTTATTGATAAAAATATCTCCAAAAACTTATTACATTTTTACTCCTTAGGGCATACATGTCTAACAATCTCCCATTTGCCACTAAGTGAGTAAATACGGCAAATCTCGCATCCCCATAGCTTCCACATGCTTCTCGAAGACTCGCCAAGTAAGTGTCTTTGTAAATGGATCAGTTAAATTATCCTCTGATGCCATCTTGCACACCGTGACATGCCCTCCCTCAATGAATTCCTTTATCACATGATACTTTCGATCAATATGCTAACTCTTCTTGTGAAATCTTGGTTTCTTAGCATTAGCTACCGCTGCACTATTATCACAGTATAGTGATACCACCTTATTTATTCCAGGAACTACCTCAAGATCCCCAAGGAACTTACGGAGCCACACTGCTTCTTGCCACATGCTCGGCCTCCATCATTGAATCTAAAGTGCAATCTTGCTTGGCACTTCTCCAACTAATGGCACCACCGCCCAGAGTAAGCACAAAACCTGAAGTCGATTTCCTAGAATCCAGACAGGGTTGAAAATACGAGCAAGTATATCCTAGAGGAGTCAAGTCTTCACCCGAATATATAAGCATATACCCTCGAGTCCTTCTCAGGTACTTGAAAATATGCTTTACCATGACCTAATGGTTCGGTCCTGGATCTGCTTGAAATCAACTTACAATCCCGAACGTATAACTAATATCCAGTCGTGTATAAAGCATGGCATACATGAGACTACCCACTGCCGAAGCATAAGGCACCTTCTTCATGTATTCTCTTTCTTCCTCAGACTTTGGAGAGTCTTTCTTAGAAAGAGTAATTCTAGACCTAGATGGTTTCCCACCTTTTTAGGAATCCTGCATTGCAAACCTCTTAAGAATTTTATCTATGTAGCCAGTCTGAAATAAAGCTATCCTTTTGTTCTTCCTACCCCGAAAGATCTGGATATCGAGAACAAAATTAGCCTCACCCAAGTCCTTCATGTCAAACTACTTGGTCAACCATAATTTGACCAATAACAATGCCCCAATGTCATTGCCAATAAGCAGAATGTCATCTACATAGAGTAGTAGAAAAACCACCTTCCTATCATTTATGTATTTGTAAACACATGGTTCATCCATATTTTGTGAGAACCCATAAGTCTTGATCACCTGATTAAATCTTATGTTCCAAGAACAAGAAGCCTGCTTAAGTCTATAAATTGACTTTAGCAGCTTACAAACCTTACCGTCTTGACCCTTGACCTTGAACTCATCTGGTTGTTCCATATAAATGGACTTATCAAGATAGTCCTTAAAAAAAGCCGTCATGACATCTATCTACCAAATCTCGTAGTCGAGAGCGGCAGCTATGGACAAGAGAATCTGGACGGACCTAAGCATGGCTATAGGCGAAAAGGTTTCCTCATAATCGATTCCTTCTTTTTGTGTATAACCCTTAGCTACTAGTCTAGCCTTAAAGGTTTCAACCTTTCAATCCACTCCTCTTTTCCTCTTGCAGATCCACTTACACCCAATGAGTTTTACCCCTTTAGAAAGATCCACAAGCTCCCAAACCTGATTAGTCTCTAAGTTCATGGCCTCTGTCCAGAGTTTTGAATCAACATCCTCCATAGCCTCTGCGTAAGTATAAGGATCCTTGTCATATTCATCCGGTTCAGCTAAGAAGACCTCCCCATTGAACATATACATCTCAGGTTGACGCCCGATACTCCTGCTACGCTAAGCCCCTTAGGTTGTTGTTCAGGTTCATTTGGTTTTTCTACAATGATCGGAACAGTTTCAATTGGAACCTCTGGAGTGATCGAATCACTCCTTAACTCCAGAAGCACCACTTTGCTTTGAGGTTTAAAGTCGTCCATGTAACTCTCCCCAAGGAAAGTTGCATTAGTTGAAACCATGACTTTATTTTCCTTTGGGTTATAAAAATAACCCCCTTTAGTCCCTTTTGGATATCCTACAAATATGCAAACTTCCGAACGTGCTTCCAACTTATTCAAATCCTTAAACAGGACATGAGCCGGACATCCTCATATGCGAATATGGTTTAATGATGTCTTCCTACCCGTCCACAACTCATGAGGAGTTTTAGGGACCGATTTTGAAGGCACATTGTTTAAAAGATAATATGCAGTTTGTAGTGCATATCCCCAAAAGGATAAAGGCAATGATGAATAACTCATCATGGACCTAATCAGGTCCAATAAAGTCCTATTTCTTCTCTCTGCTATGCCATTTTGCTTTGGAGTGCCCGGCGCAGTCAAATGGGATAAAATCCCATTCTCTAATAAGTGTCCCGAGAACTCATCAAAAAGGTATTCTCCACCTCGATCGGATCAAAATGCCTTTACGGGTCTACCCAATTGCTTCTCCACTTCACCCCAAAACTCCTTAAACTTGTCAAAGTTATGCTTTTGTGGTGCATCAGGTACACATACCCATACTTGAGTAATCATCAATAAAAGTGACAAAGTACTCATACCCTCCTCGTGCCTGGATGTTCATCAGTCCGCAAACATCACTATGCACGAGTTCTAGAACCCCTTTAGCCCTATTGCCCTTAGACTCGAATGGTCTTTTGGTCATTTTACCCTCTAAACAAGATTCACATTGAGGTATAGATTTTACCTTTAAGTGACTTAAAGGTCCATCCCTTACCAACCTTTGAATCCTATTCAGGTTAATATGACCATGACGCAAATGCCAAAGATAAGTCTTATTAGAGTGAGAAGTTTTAAGTCTTTTAGAGTTATTATCATTCATCTCAACATTAAGCAATAAGTCCATCCTAGGTTTGATAAAATATAGATTATTTTGCATCTATCCAGAACAGATAAAAGATTTGTTTTTACGAATCCCTACTTTGTCATTAAAAGAAACCAAATAGGAGTCTTTAAATAAACAAGCTACAGAAATTAAATTCCTTTTAAATTTAGGAACATAAAAATAATCTTGCAAAAATAAATTCCTATAATTATCAAAATAAAGATGGACATCTCCCCTTGCTTCCGCTGAGACCAAGGATCCATCGCCCATCCGAAGTGTGAAGTCTTCTTGTAGCAGATTTCTCGTTTCTTTGAACCCCTGTAGAGAAACACAAACATGATTAGTTGCATCGAAATCTATGACCCAAATGTCACTGGATTCCTCAACCAAATAAGTTTCTAAATACAGAAGATCACACCTACCTCCTTTGGAAAGGAAGTCCTTGCAATGCTTCTTTATGTGCCCGACCTTCCCACAAAAGAAGCACTTAAGCTTCTTTAAGCTCTTCTTCTTCTTCTTCTTCTTGCTCTTGGTACTAGCAGGAATAGAAGACTTCCCGTTCTTGGCCTGTTGCTTTTTTCCATTCTCAAAGTTGAGATTAGAACCGAAAGCAGCTACCCTGTTGGCCCCTCTACCCGCAGTTGACTCCTTGATCAGCAGTTCAAACTCCTGTAACTGTTTCATTAATTCTGTCAAGGTCATATCTCGTCTATTGCTTAAATTAAAAGTAGCTCTAAACGGAATAAATTCCTTTGACCGAGTCTCAAAGACCATAGTCATCTAAGTTTCAGCATCGATGTTGGCTCCGTTGGTTTGTGCCTCAACGAGGTAACCCATGACCAACATCATGTGCTCCTTTACAGATATCCCCGGTCTCTGCTTACAGTTTAAGAGTTTTCAAAGTGTCGCTTGCTGCTTTGTTATGGCCTGTCCTCCAAACATATCCTCAAGATTATCCAAGATCTGCTTCGTAGTCTCATAATCCTGATGTTGAGCCTACAGCACGTTATTCATGCTAGCCATAACATAGCAGCGAGCTTTATCATTAGCATCTTTCCAACAATCATACGCTTGGAATTGCTTATTAGTTGGGTCTCCCATAGGCTCGAGAGGACAAGGGTTGTCAGTACATATTTCAGTTTCTCAAAGCAGAGGACGATATCCAGGTTCTGTTTTCAATCATTATAATTCTCTCCAGTTAATAGGCTTTTGTCAAGTATTGGTGATAAAGCAATTTTAGACATTTTTAATCTACAATAAAGAATCATATACCAAACATAAGCAAACATATAATAACAATTTAGTAAGATAACACAATCATGTAAAAACATACAAATGTGTTTATGTGTCAAAACCTTGAAAATATCACAACCTTACAACGATAATTCCCAACTTAGAATTCAACAAGCTCCTAGGGGAATCATGCCAAATTCAATTAGGAGCACGGATCTCCTCCTGATTAATATACACTATCCAGGACCTATATGATCCAGCATATATTAATAATAATTTCTTTGGCCATTAATTCTATTATCAGAGCTCCGATGGGAGGTTAATAATAAAATTAACGTGAGTGTATAATTATCATTTCAATATTTTATCCATGATTTACAATCACCACCTAGGGGTGTGCTGTTGGAAACATGGTGGGTAGCGAAATTTTAAAAAATTTCATCAGAGTAATTTCCAAAAACACAAGTTTGACATGTTATATGTATTAATTAGACAGATCTTACTAACCTTTGTGTGAAGAACCTCCGCAGCCTGTGAAGAGAAGTAACGTTCTAGAAGAGCCTCAACCAACTGGTCTTCTTTGCTATTCTCTATCCACAACTGGAGTGAGTGTGGGCTCACACGTACAGCTCTTCCACTGGTGACTCTCCTTCCAACCAAGAGAGAGAACCCAAAGCTAGTGTTCGTGATTTGTGAACAAAAGCTCTCAGGGAGTTTTTAGATGCTCACTAGAAGAGTATCACTCTTAATCTCTCAATTGATCTTCTTTTAAATCATGAGACTCACTCCCCTTTTATAGCCCTTGGTCCCAGGGTCAGTCCTTATCAGATTAGGTCTCAAAAACTCGAAACAAAAACAAGTTCGGATCAATATCTGATAAGATCCACGTGAAAATGTGTAATCTTATCTCCCGTTGATCGGCAGGCCAAACATTCTGATCGGCAGGCCAAACAGGCCAGTTCGGCAGGCCGACCACATCATTCGGCAGGGCCAAACTCTCGAGAAAAATCTCCGCGAATCTTTTATTTTCCACCCGAGATTCTAAAGGATAAAGTCTCAGTTTTGATTCAAATAACCCAATAGAGAAGATATCTGATCAAAACAAACTTTATCAAGATAATCTCTAAGAAAATAAATCAATTCATAATAATTCTACAAGCTTATCTTGATCTAATTTATCCAAAATTAAATCAATCGATAACAGACAAGAATTGTCTGATCCAATAATTCAACAAGTTTATCTTGAACTAATCTCTTACAAAATTAATTCAACCAATAAATAGACATGAATTATTTGATTCTTACAAATTTTAAACCAATCCGATAAATTCGACATAAGTCACCAATTATTGGAAAAGCACGCTATGTCGTTACAGGATTTTGTGAACTAGCAAAGGGGACCAAAATGGACCTATAAAGTTCAAGCTGATGATAATTATGAAACCCAATATCCCAGATATACATTTAATAATTATCAACTCCAACGCTACTCCACTAAAAGCTTGGAGCTGCACTCTCGAACTTTATAGAATTACGAAGCTCGTGTAGCTAAGTCTCCATGACATATCAAAGTGTATCGTATCCCCATATGATAATCCATAATTGGCTTAAGGACAAGTTCTGTCTTACCTTCCTGATTATTTTTATCTTACATTCCATTGTCTCACCATTAGAAAACTTACCATCCAAAGATAGTATACCATTCGGTTACACCTATGTATCCAAATGATTGAGCGCTCTAGTTTTTCAATTACAGGACAACGCATATAAGAGGATATCATTACTCCTAAAGAGGAGCTATGGATTCCATATATATGAATAACAAGTCTACGCTATCAAGAGTCATGCCTCCAACGTACCGGCATGCATACCACTATAGAGATGTGGGAGTCACCCATTGGTACATCAAAAGACACAAATCGAGACAAGGGGCCCACTATTCATCTCAGGATTAAGATACTATACAATTGATTGTCTAAGTGAATTGATTTGCCAAGACGGACTTATTAATCCAAATCAATTCACTCTATGTCCCAATCAAACACATCGTCACCTATGACAACGCGCCAATGTTTCTATTCACGGAGTCCAACTTCGATGGCCAAGACAAACCATCTCCCAAAAGGGATATAGACAACATAACAATCTTTACATGAATAAAGTGCCCAACTTTATTCCCTCGATTGCGGATCATATGTTTTAGACCGTCACCTTAAGTTTCGTGTCTTTCGCATAATCAGTCCGTCATATGCTGAATTCTTAAGGTTTAGACTGACAGTCTCAGACTACTGTTTGCTTATCATACATTCAACAAACATGAACGTAAAGAGGACAAGATTTGGTATATATATATATATAAATCAATAAATTCTTTATTGATAAAAAATGTCTCCAAAAACATATTACATTTTTACTCCTTAGGGTATACATGTCTAACAATCTCCCACTTGCACTAAGTGAGTAAATACAACAAATTTCGCATCCCCATAGCTTTCACATGCCTCTCGAAGACTCTCCCAGTAAGTGTCTTCGTAAATGGATCAGCTAAATTGTCCTCTGACGCGATCTTGCACACCGTGACATGCCCGCCCTCAACGAAGTCCTTTATCACATGATACTTCTGATCAATATGCTTACTCTTCTTATGAAATCTTGGTTCCTTAGCATTAGCTACCGCCGCACTGTTATTACAGTACAGCTGATACCATTTTATCCATACCTGGAACTACCTCAAGATCCCCAAGGAACTTGCGGAGCCACACTGCTTCTTTCAAAGCATCACTAACTACCACATACTCGGCCTCCATCATTAAATCCGAAGTGCAATCTTGCTTCGCACTTCTCCAATTGATGGCACCACCGCCCAGAGTAAACACAAACCCCGAAGTCGATTTCCTAGAATCCAGACAGGATTGAAAATTCGAATCAGTGTATCCTAGAGGAGTCAAGTCCTCACCCGAATACACAAGCATATACCCTCGAGTCCTTCTTAGGTACTTGAAAAAATGCTTTACCGTAACCCAATGGTTCGGTCCTAGATCCGCCTGAAATCGACTTATAATCCTGACCGCATAGCTAATATCCGGTCGCGTGCAAAGCATGGCATACATGAGACTACCCACTGCCAAAGCATAAGGCACCTTCTTCATGTATTCTCTTTCTTCATAAGACTTTGGAGAGTCTTTCTTAGAAAGAGTAATTCCAGACCTAGATGGTTGCCCACCTTTCTTGGAATCCTGCATTGCAAACCTCTTGAGAATTTTATCTATGTAGCCGACCTGTGACAAAGCTATCATTTTGTTCTTTCTATACCAAAAGATCTGGATACCGAGAACAAAATTAGCCTCACCCAAGTCCTTCATGTCAAACTGCTTGGTCAACCATAATTTGACCGATGACAATGCCCCAACGTCATTGCCAATTAGCAGAATGTCATCTACATAGAGCAGTAGAAAAACCATCTTCCCATCCTTAATGTGCTTGTAAACACATGGTTCATCCACATTTTGTGAGAACCCATAAGTCTTGATCACTTGATCAAATCTTATGTTCCAAGAAGGGGATGCCTGCTTAAGTCCATAAATTAACTTTAGCAGCTTACAAACCTTACCCTCTTGACCCGCGACCTTGAACCCGTCTGGTTGTTCCATATAAATGGACTCATCAAGATAGCCATTCAGAAAAGCCATCTTGACATCCATCTGCCAAATCTCATAATCGAGAGCAGCAGCTATGGACAAGAGAATCCGGATGGACTTAAGCATGGCTACTGGCGAAAAGGTTTCCGCATAATCGATTCCTTCCTTTTGCGTATAACCCTTAGCTACCAGTCTAGCCTTAAAGGTTTTGACCTTTCCATCCACTCCTCTTTTCCTCTTGTAGATCCACTTACACCCTATGGGTTTTACCCCTTCGGGAAGATCCACAAGCTCCCAGACCCGATTAGTCTCCATAGACTTCATCTCTATGTTCATGGCCTCTGTCTAGAGTCTTGAATCAACATCCTCCATAGCTTCTGCGTAAGTATAAGGATCCCTTCTTGTTCATCCGGTTCAGCCAAAAAGACCTCCCCATTGAACATATACCTCTCAGGTTGACGCCCGATCCTCCCACTACGCCGAAGCCCCTGAGATTGTTGTTCAAGTTTGTTTGGTTTTTCTACATCGATCGGAATGGTTTTGTTCGGAACCTCCAGAGTGAACGGATCACCCCTTAACTCCTCAAGCACCACTTTTCTTTGAGGTTTAAAGTCGTCCATGTAACTCTCCTCAAGGAAAGTTGTATTAGTTGAAACCACGACTTTATTTTCCTTTGGGTTATAAAAATAACCCCCTTTAGTCCCTTTTGGATATCCTACAAATACGTAAACTTCTGAACGTGCTTTCAACTTATTCGAATCCTTAAACAGGACATGAGCCGGACATCCCCATATGCGAATATGGTTTAAGGATGTCTTCCGTCTTGTCCACAACTCGTGAGGAGTTTTAGGGACCGATTTTGAAGGCTCATTGTTCAAAAGATAACATGCAGTTTGTAGTGCATATCCCCAAAAGGATAAAGGTAATGATAAATAACTCATCATGGACCTAATCATGTCCAACAAAGTCCTATTCCTTCTCTCCGCTACGCCATTCTGCTGCGGAGTGCCTGGTGCAGTCAAATGGGATAAAATCCCATTCTCAAACAAGTGTCCCAAGAACTCATCAAAAAGGTATTCCCCACCTCGATCAGATCGAAGTGCCTTTATGGGTTTACCCAATTGCTTTTTCACTTCAGCCTGAAACTCCCTGAACTTATCATAAGTTATGCTTTTGTGGTGCATCAGGTACACATACCCATATCTTGAGTAATCGTCAATAAAAGTGACGAAGTACTTATACCCTCCTCGTGCCCGGATGTTCATCGGTTTGCAAACATCACTATGCATAAGTTCTAGAACCCCTTCGGCCTTATTGCCCTTAGACCCGTATGGTCTTTTGGTCATTTTACCCTCCAAACAAGATTCACATTGAGGTATAGATTCCACCTTTAAGTGACTTAAAGGTCCATCCCTTACCAACCTTTGAATCCTATTCAGGTTAATATGCCCAAGGCGCAAATGCCAAAGATAAGTCTTATTAGACTGAGAAGTTTTAAGTCTTTTTGAGTCATTATCATTTATCTCAGCATTAAGCAATAAGTCCATCTTAGGTTTGATAAAATATAGATTATTTTGCATCCATCCAGAACAGATAAAAATTTGTTTTTACGAATCACCACTTTTTCATTAAAAGATACCACGTAGGAGTCTTTAAATAAAGAAGATACAGAAATTAAATTCCTTTTAAATTTAGGAACATAAAAATAATCTTGCAAAATTAAATTCCTATAATTATCAAAGTAAAGATGGACATCTCCCACTGCTTCTGCTGAGACCAAGGATCCATCGCCCATCCGAAGCGTTAAGTCTTCACGTAGTAGACTTCTCGTTTCTTTGAATCCCTATAGAGAAACACAAACATGATTAGTTGCACCGGAATCTATGACCCAGATGTCACTGGATTCCTCAACCAAACAAGTTTCTAGATATAGAAGATCACACCTACCTCCCTTGGAAAGGAAGTCCTTGCAATGCTTCTTTATATGCCTGACCTTACCACAGAAGAAGCACTTAAGCTTCTTTGGGTTCTTCTTCTTCTTCTTCTTGCTCTTGGTACCAGCAGGAATAGAAGACTTCCCGTTCTTGGCCCGTTGCTTCTTTCCATTGCTAGAGTTAGGATTGGAACCAGAAGCAACTACCATGTTGGCCTCACCACTAGCAGAAGACTCCCTGATCAGCAGTTCGAACTCCTGTAACTGTTTCATTAGTTCTGTCAAGGTCATATCCCGTCTATTACTTAAATTAAAAGTAGCTCTAAACGGAATAAATTCCTTAGACAGAGTCTCAAAGACCATAGTCATCTGAGTTTCAGCAATAATGTCGGCTCCATTGGTTTGAGCCTCAGCGAGGTAACCCATGACCAACATCATGTGCTCCTTTACAGATGTCCCCGGTCTCTGTCTATAGTTTAAGAGTTTCCGAAGCACCCCTTGCCTCTTTGTTATGGCCTGGCCTCCAAACATATCTTCAAGATTATCCAAGATCTGCTTCGCAGTCTCATAATCCTGATGTTGAGCCTGCAGCACGTTGTTCATGCTAGCCATAATATGGCAGCGGGCCTGATCATTAGCATCTTTCCAGCGATCGTACGCTTGGAATTGCTCATTACTTGAGTCTCCCGTAGGCTCGGGAGGACAAGGAGTTGTCAGTACATATTTCAGTTTCTCAAAGGATAGGACGGTGTCCAGGTTCTGTTTCCAATCGTTTTAATTCTCACCGGTTAATTGGTTTTTGTCAAGTATTGAAGATAAAGCGTTTTTAGACATTTTCAATCTTCAATAAAGAATCATATACCAAACATAAGCAAACATATATAATAATTTAGTAAGTTAACACAATCATGTAAAATCATACAAATGTGTTTATGTGTCAAAACCTTGAAAATATCACAACCTTACAACGATAATTCCCAACTCATAATTCAACAAGCTCCTAGGGGAGTCATGTTAAATTCAATTAGGAACACGGATCCCCTCCTGATTAATATATGCCATCCAGGACTCGTATGATCCAGCATATACTAATAATCGTTTCTTTGACCATTAATTTTATTAACAGAACTCCTAGGGGAGGTTAATAATAAAATTAACGTGAGTGTATAACCATCGTTTCAATATTTTATCCATGATTTATAATCACCACCTAGGGGTGTGTAACCATAAATCATACTAAAATACCTTATCCTTTCAGAGATCCAATCTGGTACATGATAGAAATCCATTCCTAGGGGTCGGGACCATCATGTTCTTCCTATGGACCAACGATGGAGGCCTTAGGTCCTCTCTTCGAAAACCTTCTCCCACTTAATCCTTTGAAGTCAAGGTTTTATTTTAAAATTCTGCATGAACAATTTTAATATGAGCGGCACTCCCTATCCTATATGACATGTTATCAATATACATGGTAAATCATATTATAATGCAGACAAGCAAAGCTACAAGCAAAATAATAATAACCGTAATATTATGGTTCTGTTGGAAACAAAGTGCGCAGTGGAATTTTAAAAATAAAATTTCATCAGAGTATTTTCCAAAACACAAGTTTGACATGTTATACGTATAAATTAAACAGATCTTACTAACCTCAGTGTGCCGAAGAACCTCCGCGACCTGTGTAGAGAAGTAACGTTCCAGAAGAGCCTCAACCAACTGGTCTTCTTTGCTATTCTCTATCCACAACCGGAGTGAGTGTGGGCTCACACGTGCAGCTCTTCCACCGGTGACTCTCCTTCCAACCAATAGAGAGAACCCAAAGCTAGTGTTCGTGATTTGTGAACAAAAGCTCTCAGGGAGTTTTTTGATGCTCACTAGAAGAGTATCACTCTTAATCTCTCAAATTGATATGAGTAAATCATTAGACTCACTCCCTTTTTATACCTATTGGTCCTAGGGTCTGTCCATATCAGATTAGGTCTCAAAAAATTGAAACAGAATCAAGTTCGGATCAATATCTGATAAGATACGCTTGAAAAATGCGTAATCTTATGTGCGCTGATAGGCAGGCCGAACTGTCTGATAGGCAGGCCGAACAGGCCAGTTTGGCAGGCCGAACACGTCATCCGGTAGGCCGAACTGCCGAGAAAAAATCTCCACGAATCTTTTATTTTCCACCCGAGATTCTAAAGGATAAAGTCTCAGTTTTGATTCAAATTGCCCAATAGAAAAGATATCTGATCAAAACAAACTTTATCTAGATAATCTCTAAGAAAATAAATCAATTCACAATAATTCTACAAATTTATCTTATTCTAATTGTCCAAAATTAAAACAACCGATAAACAGACAAGAATTACCCGAACGCAATAATTCAACAAGTTCATCTTGAACTAATTTTCTTACATAATTAATTCAACCGATAAACAGACATGAATTATTTGATTCTTACAAATTTTAAACCAATCTGATAAATCTGACATAAGTCACCAATTATTGGAAAAGCACGTCGTGTCGTTACAGGATTTTGTAAACTAGCAAAGGGGACCAAAATGGACCTATAAAGTTCAAGCTCATGATAATTATGAAACCCAATATCCCAGATATACATTTCACAATTATCAACTCCAACGCTACTCCACTAAAAGCTTGGAGCTGCACTCTCGAACTTTATAGAATTACGAAGCTCGTGTAGCTAAGTCTCCATGACATATCATAGTGTATTGTATCCCCATATGATCATCCATAATCGGCTTAAGGACAAGTTCTGTCTTACCTTCCCGATTATTTTTATCTTACGTTCCATTGTCTCACCATTAGAAAACTCACCATCCAAAGATAGTGTACCATTCGGTTACACCTATGTATCCAAATGGTTGAGCGCTCCAGTTTTCCAATTACAGGACAACGCATATAAGAGGATATCATTACTCCTAAAGAGGAGCTATGGATTCCATATCTATGAATAATAAGTCTACGCTATCAAGAGTCATGCCTCCAACGTACCGGCATGCATGCCACTATAGAGATGTGGGAGTCACCCATTGGTACATCCAAAGACACAAGTTGAGACAACGGGCCCATTATTCATCTCAGGATTAAGATACAATACAAATGATTGTCTAAAGTGAATCGATTTGCCAAGACAGAATTATTAATCCAAATCAATTCACTTTATGTCCCGATCCAACACATCGTCACCTTTGACAACATGCCAATGTTTCTATTCATGGAGTCCAACTCCGATGGTCAAGACAAACCATCTCCCAAAAGGGATATAGACAACATAACAATCTTTACATGAATAAAGTGCCCAACTTTATTCCCTCGATTGCGGATCATATATTTTAGACCATCACCCTAAGAATTGTGTCTTCTGCATAATCATCCCATCATATGCCCAATTCTTAAGGTTTAGACTGACAGTCTCAGACTACTGTTTGCTTATCATACATTCAACAAATATGAACGTAAAGAGGACAATATTTGGTATATATAAATGAATAAATTCTTTATTAATAAAAATGTCTCCAAAAACGTATTACATTTTTACTCCTTAGAGCATACATGTCTAACAATCTCCCACTTGCACTAAGTGAGTAAATACTACAAATTTCGCATCCCCATAGCTTCCACATGCCTCTCGAAGACTCTCCCAGTAAGTGTCTTCGTGAATGGATCAGCTAAATTGTCCTCTGACGCGATCTTGCACACCGTGACATGCCCGCTCTCAACGAAGTCCTTTATCACATGATACTTCCGATCAATATGCTTACTCTTCTTGTGAAATCTTGGTTCCTTAGCTTTAGCTACTGCCGCACTGTTATCACAGTACAGTGGTACCGCCTTATCCATACCAGGAACTACCTCAAGATCTCCAAGGAACTTGCGGAGCCACACTGCTTCTTTCGAAGCATCACTAGCCGCCACATACTCGGCCTCCATCGTTGAATCCAAAGTACAATCTTGCCTCGCACTTCTCCAACTGATGGCACCGCCACCTAGAGTAAACACAAACCCCGAAGTCGATTTCCTAGAATCCAGACAGGATTGAAAATCTGAATCAGTGTATCCTAGAGGAGTCAAGTCCTCACCCGAATACACAAGCATATACCCTCGAGTCCTTCTCAGGTACTTGAAAATAAGCTTTACCGCAACCCAATGGTTCGGTCCTGGATCCGCCTGAAATCGACTCACAATCCCGACCGCATAGCTAATATCCGGTCGAGTGCAAAGCATGGCATACATGAGACTACCCACTGCAGAAGCATAAGGTACCTTCTTCATGTATTCTCTTTCTTCATAAGACTTTGGAGAGTCTTTCTTAGAAAGAGTAATTCCAGACCTAGATGGTTGCCCACCTTTCTTGGAATCCTGCATTGCAAACCTCCTGAGAATTTTATCTATGTAGCCGGCCTGTGACAAAGCTATCATTTTGTTCTTCCTATCCCGAAAGATCTGGATACCGAGAACAAAATTAGCCTCACCTAAGTCCTTCATGTCAAACTGCTTGGTCAACCATAATTTGACCGATGACAGTGCCCCAACGTCATTGCCAATTAGCAGAATGTTATCTACATAGAGTAGTAGAAAAACCACCTTCCCATCCTTTATGTGTTTGTAAACACATGGTTCATCCACATTTTGTGAGAACCCATAAGTCTTGATCACTTGATCAAATCTTATGTTCCAAGAACGGGATGCCTACTTAAGTCCATAAATTGACTTTAGCAGCTTACAAACCTTACCCTCTTGACCCACGACCTTGAACCCGTCTGGTTGTTCCATATAAATGGACTCATCAAGATAGCCATTCAGAAAAGCCGTCTTGACATCCATCTGCCAAATCTCGTAGTCGAGAGCGGCAGCTATGGACAAGAGAATCCGGATGGACTTAAGCATGGCTACAGGTAAAAAGGTTTCCTCATAATCGATTCCTTCCTTTTGCGTATAGCCCTTAGCTACCAGTCTAGCCTTAAAGGTTTCGACCTTTCCATCCACTCCTCTTTTCCTCTTGTAGATCCACTTACACCCTATAGGTTTTACCCCTTCGGGAAGGTCCACAAGCTCCCAGACCCGATTAGTCTCCATAGACTTCATCTCTATGTTCATGGCCTCTGTCTAGAGTCTTGAATCAACATCCTCCATGGCTTCTGCGTAAGTATAAGGATCCCTGTCATGTTCATCCGGTTCAGCCAAAAATACTTCACCATTGAACATATACCTTTCAGGTTGAGGCCCGATCCTCCCACTACGCCGAAGCCCCTGAGGTTGTTGTTCAGGTTTGTTTGGTTTTTCTACACTGATCGGAATGGTTTCATTCGGGACCTCCGGAGTAAACGGATCACCCCTCAACTCCTCAAGCACCACTTTGCTTCAAGGTTTAAAGGTTTTCATGTAACTCTCCTCAAGGAAAGTTGATTTAGTTGAAACCACGACTTTATTTTCCTTTGGGTTATAAAAATAACCCCCTTTAGTCCCTTTTGGATATCCTACAAACACGCAAACTTCTGAACGTGCTTCCAACTTATTCGGATCCTTAAACAGGACATGAGCTGGACATCCCCATATGCGAATATGGTTTAAGGATGTCTTCCGTCTTATCCACAACTCGTGAGGAGTTTTAGGGACCGATTTTGAAGGCACATTGTTCAAAAGATAACATGCGGTTTGTAGTGCATATCCCAAAAAGGATAAAGGCAATGATGAATAACTCATCATGGACCGAATCATGTCCAACAAAGTCCTATTCCTTCTCTCTGCTACGCCATTCTGTTGCGGAGTGCCCGGCGCCGTCAAATGGGATAAAATCCCATTCTCTAACATGTGTCCCAAGAACTCTTCAGAAAGGTATTCCCCACCTCGATCCGATCGAAGTGCCTTTATGGGTTTACCCAATTGCTTTTCCACTTCAGCCCGAAACTCCCTGAACTTATCATAAGTTTCGCTTTTGTTGTGCATTAGGTACACATACCCATATCTTGAGTGATCGTCAATGAAAGTGACGAAGTACTCATACCCTCCTCGTGCCCGGATGTTCATCGGTCCGCAAACATCACTATGCACAAGTTCTAGAACCCCTTCGGCCCTATTGCCCTTAGACCCGCATGGTCTTTTGGTCATTTTACCCTCCAAACAAGACTCACATTGAGGTATAGATTCCACCTTTAATTGACTTAAAGGTCCATCCCTTACCAACCTTTGAATCCTATTCAGGTTAATATGGCCAAGGCGTAAATGCCAAAGATAAGTCTTATTAGAGTGAGAAGTTTTAAGTCTTTTAGAGTCATTATCATTTATCTCAGCATTAAGCAATAGGTCCATCTTAGGTTTGATAAAATATAGATTATTTTGTATCCATCCAGAATAGATAAAAGATTTGTTTTTACGAATCATCACTTTTTCATTAAAAGATACCACGTAGGAGTCTTTAAATAAAGAAGATACATAAATTAAATTCCTTTTAAATTTAGGAACATAAAAACAGTCTCGCAAAATTAAACTCCTATAATTATCAAAGTAAATATGGACATCTCCCACTGCTTCTGCTGAGACCAAGGATCAATCGCCCATCCGAAGCGTTAAGTCTTCACGAAGTAGACTTCTCGTTTCTTTGAATCCCTGTAGAGAAACACAAACATCATTAGTTGCACCGGAATCTATGACCCAAATGTCACTGAATTCCTCAACCAAACAAGTTTCTAAATATAGAAGATCACACCTACCTCCCTTGGAAAGGAAGTCCTTGCAATGCTTCTTTATATGCCCGACCTTACCACAGAAGAAGCACTTAAGCTTCTTTGGGTTCTTCTTCTTCTTCTTCTTGCTCTTGGTTGCAGCAGGAATAGAAGACTTGCCACTCTTGGCCCGTTGCTTCTTTTCATTTCCAGAGTTAGAATTGGAACTAGAAGCAGCTACCATATTGGCCTCTCCACCAGCAGGAGACTCCCTGATCAACAGTTCAAACTCCTATAACTATTTCATCAGTTTTGTCAAGGTCATATCCCGTCTATTGCCTAAATTAAAAGTAGCTCTCAACGGAATAAATTCCTTAGACAGAGTCTCAAAGACCATAGTCATCTGAGTTTCAGCATTGATGTCGGCTCCATTGGTTTGAGCCTCAGCGAGGTAACCCATGACCAACATCATATGCTCCTTTACAGATGTCCCCAGTCTCTGTCTACAGTTTAAGAGTTTTCGAAGCGCCCCTTGCCGCTTTGTTATGGCCTGGCCTCCAAACATGTCCTCAAGATTATCCAAGATCTGCTTCGCAGTCTCATAATCCTGATGTTGAGCCTGCAGCATGTTGTTCATGCTAGCCATAACATAGCAGCGGGCCTGATCATTAGCATCTTTCCAGCGGTCGTACGATTGGAATTGCTCATTACTTGAGTCTCCCGTAGGCTCGGGAGGACAAGGAGTTGTCAGAACATATTTCAGTTTCTCAAGGAAAGGAGGATGTCCAGGTTCCGTTTCCAATCATTATAGTTCTCACCGGTTAATTGGTTTTTGTCAAGTATCGATGATAAAGCGTTTTTAGACATTTTCAATCTACAATAAAGAATCATATACCAAACATAAGCAAACATATATATTAATTTAGTAAGATAACACAATCATGTAAAATCATACAAATGTGTTTATGTGTCAAAACCTTGAAAATATCACAACCTTACAACGATAATTCCTAACTCAGAATTCAACAAGCTCCTAGGGGAGTCATGCCAAATTCAATCAGGAACACGGATCCCCTCCTAATTAATATATGCCATCCAGGACCCGTATGATCCAGCATATACTAATAATCGTTTCTTTGGCCATTAATTTTATTAACAGAGCTCCTAGGAGAGGTTAATAATAAAATTAACGTGAGTGTATAACCACCGTTTCAATATTTTATCCATGATTTATAATCACCACCTAGGGGTGTGCAACCATAAATCATACTAAAATACCTTATCCTTTTAGAGATCCAATCTGGTACATGATAGAAATCCCTTCCTAGGGGTCGGGACAGGCATGTTCTTCCTATGGACCAACGATGGAGGCCTTAGGTTCTCTCTTCGAAAACCTTCTCCCACTCAATCTTTTGAAGTCAAGGTTTTATTTTAAAATTATGCATGAACAATTTTAATATGAGCGGCACTCCCTATTCTATATGGCATGTTATCAATATACATGGTAAATCATATTATAATGCAGACAAGCAAAGCATTCAAGCAAAGCTACAAGCATAATATAATAATAACCGTAATATTATGGTTCCATCCTAGAGAATAGAAAAACTAAGATTACAAGAGAATAATCGAGACATTTATCTATTCTTCATCCTTGAATCCTCAAGCTGTATCCTTCTTCATGTAATATCCATCTTCAAGTCCTCAATCCCGTATGAATCGAACACTTCATATTTTCGGTCATATCCAAATTTAATGTTTCTCAGAATCGTCCCAAAAATAAAATTAAAACTGCACCAAAAAATTGCACCTTTTCTGGACACCTGGCAGCTCTCAGTCGGCAGTCCGATCTGGGTGATCGGTCTGCCGATCATGGTGGTTCGGCCTGCCGAACATGAAGGTTCGGCTTGCCGGTAGAGCACCAAAATTTCTACCCCACTGTCGGCTTGCCGGACCGTACGTCCGGCCTGTCGATTTGTGACCTTCGGCCTGCCGAACTGTGAGGTCCGGCATGCCGACCGAGCAGAAAAAACCTTAATCCAGAAAATACAATTTTAATGCAATTCATCAATTTTATTTTCAACAATTCAAAAACATAAAATTAGAGACTCAAGAAATACCTGGAGGCGCCATCATCAATCTTTTAAGATCCGACTTCTCGTTCCGTCTTCTCCGAATAATTATTTAATTACAAAATTCTTACAAATTAAAAATTAAATAACAATTCCTAGACGAAGATGATAGTCTGCCATCTAATTACATGAAAAACCTAGATACACATTCTAACCTCTAAGGAACCATAACCGGTATTAATTAAATAATAAATAATTAAACAACAATTTAATCAACCATAATTATTTAATAAACATTCACCACATAATCCATGACAACATATATATTATATAGAAACCTAGAGTGCCATCTCTCTATAAAATTTAATTCAAGCATTGGAGAGATTAAGATCACAAAATTTATGCATATAAGATGATTACAAACTTGCAAATTTATGTAAAAACCTCGCTCTGATACCAATTGTTGGAAACAAAGTACGCAGCGGAATTTTAAAAAAAAATTTCATCAAAGTATTTTCCAAAACACAAGTTTGACATGTTATATGTATAAATTAAACAGATCTTACTAACCTCAGTGTGTCGAAGAACCTCCACGACCTGTGTAGAGAAGTAACGTTCCAGAAGAGCCTCAACCAACTGGTCTTCTTTGCTATTCTCTATCCACAATCGGAGTGAGTGTGGGCTCACACGTACAGCTCTTCCACCGGTGACTCTCTTTCCAACCAATAGAGAGAACCCAAAGCTAGTGTTCGTGATTTGTGAACAAAAGCTCTCAGGGAGTTTTTTGATGCTCACTAGAAGAGTATCACTCTTAATTTCTCAAATTGATCTGAGTAAATCATTATACTCACTCCCTTTTTATACCTATTAGTCCTAGGGTCAGTCCATATCAGATTAGGTCTCAAAAAATCGAAACAGAATCAAGTTCGGATCAATATCTGATAAGATACGCGTGAAAAATGCGTAATCTTATGTGCGCTGATAGGCAGCCCGAACTGTCTGATAGGCAGGCCGAACAAGCCAGTTCGGCAGGCCGAACACGTCTTCCGGTAGGCCAAACTGCAGAGAAAAAATCTCCGTGAATCTTTTATTTTCCACCCGAGATTCTAAAGGATAAAGTCTTAGTTTTGATTCAAATAGCCCAATAAAAAAGATATCTGATCAAAACAAACTTTATCAAGATAATCTCTAAGAAAATAAATCAATTCACAATAATTCTACAAGTTTATCTTGTTCTAATTGTCCAAAATTAAAACAACCGATAAACAGACAAGAATTACCCAAACACAATAATTCAACAAGTTCATCTTGAACTAATTTTCTTACATAATTAATTCAACCGATAAACAGACATGAATTATTTGATTCTTACAAATTTTAAACCAATCTGATAAATCTAACATAAGTCACTAATTATTGGAAAAGCACGCCGTGTCGTTACAGGATTTTGTGAGCTAGCAAATGGGACCAAAATGGACCCATAAAGTTCAAGCTCATGATAATTATGAAACCCAATATCCCAGATATACATTTCACAATTATCAACTCCAACGCTACTCCACTAAAAGCTTGGAGCTACACTCTCGAACTTTATAGAATTACGAAGCTCGTGTAGCTAAGTCTCCATGACATATCATAGTGTATTGTATCCCCATATGATCATCCATAATCGGCTTAAGGACAAGTTCTGTCTTACCTTCCCGATTATTTTTATCTTACGTTCCATTGTCTCACCATTAGAAAACTCACCATCCAAAGATAGTATACCATTCGGTTACACCTATGTATCCAAATGGTTGAGCGCTCCAGTTTTCCAATTACAGGACAACGCATATAAGAGGATATCATTACTCCTAAAGAGGAGCTATGGATTCCATATCTATGAATAATAAGTCTACGCTATCAAGAGTCATGCCTCCAACGTACCGGCATGCATGCCACTATAGAGATGTGGGAGTCACCCATTGGTACATCAAAAGACACAAGTCGAGACAACGGGCCCATTATTCATCTCAGGATTAAGATACAATACAAATGATTGTCTAAAGTGAATCGATTTGCCAAGATAGAATTATTAATCCAAATCAATTCACTTTATGTCCCGATCCAACACATCGTCACCTTTGACAACGTGCCAATGTTTCTATTCATGGAGTCCAACTCCGATGGTCAAGACAAACCATCTCCCAAAAGGGATATAGACAACATAACAATCTTTACATGAATAAAGCGCCCAACTTTTTTCCCTCGATTGCGGATCATATATTTTAGACCATCACCCTAAGAATTGTGTCTTCCGCATAATCATCCCATCATATGCCCAATTCCTAAGGTTTAGACTGACGGTCTCAGACTGCTGTTTGCTTATCATACATTCAACAAATATGAACGTAAAGAGGACAATATTTGGTATATATAAATGAATAAATTCTTTATTGATAAAAATGTCTCCAAAAACGTATTCCATTTTTACTCCTTAGAGCATACATGTCTAACAGGTTCCACCCTGGAGAATAGAAAACTAAGATTACAAGAGAATGATTGAGACATTTATCGATTCTTCATCCTTGAATCCTCAAGCTGTATCCTTCTTCATGCAATACCCATCTTCAAGTCTTCAATCCCGTATGAATCAAATACTTCATATTTCCGATCATATCTAAATTTAATGTTTCTCATAATCATCCTAAAAATAAAATTAAAACTGTATTGGAAAAATTGCACATTTTCTGGACATTTGGCAGCTCTCGGTCGGCAGGCCGATTTGGGTGATCGGCCTGCCGATCATGAAGGTTCGGTCTGCCGAACTAAAAGTTTGGCCTGCCGACAGAGGACCCAAATTTCTGCCCCACTGTCGGCCTACCGGACCACACGTCCGCCCTGCTAATCTGTGACCTTTGGCCTGCCGAACTGTGACATCCGGCATGTCGACCGAGCAGGAAAAATTATTCCAAAAAATACAACTTTAATCCAATTTATCAATTTTATTTTCAACAATTCAAAAACATAAAATTAGAGACTCAGAAAATACCTGGGGGCACCATCATCATTCTTCTAGATCTGTCTTCTAGATCCGTCTTCTCCGAATGATTATTTAATTACAAAAATTCTTACAAGTTTAAAATTAAACAACAATTCCTAGATGAAAATGATAGTCCGCCATCTATTTACATGAAAAACCTAGGTACATATTCTAACCTCTAAGGAACCATAACCGATATTAATTAATTAATAAATAATTAAAAAATGATTTAATCAACCATAATTAATTAATAAACATTTACCACATAATCCATGACAACATACATATTATACAAAAACCTAGAGTGCCATCTCACTATTAAATTCAATTCAAGCATAGGAGAGATAAAGATCACAAAATTTATGCATATAACATGATCACAAACTTGCAAATTTATGTAAAAAAAATGGCTCTAATACCAATTGTTGGAAACACGGTGCGTAGCGGAATTTTAAAAATTTTCATCAGAGTAATTTCCAAAAACACAAGTTTGACAAGTTATATGTATAAATTAGACAGATCTTACTAACCTTTGTGTGAAGAACCTCCGCAGCCTATGAAGAGAAGTAACGTTCCAGAAGAGCCTCAACCAACTGGTCTTCTTTGCTATTCTCTATCCACAACGGCAGTGAGTGTAGGCTCACACGTACAGCTCTTCCACCGGTGACTCTCCTTCCAACCAAGAGAGAGAACCCAAAGCTAGTGTTCGTGATTTGTGAACAAAAGCTCTCAGGGAGTTTTCAGATGCTCACTAGAAGAGCATCACTCTTAATCTCTCAATTGATTTTTTTTAAATCATGAGACTCACTCCCCTTTTATAGCCCTTGGTCCTGGGGTCAGTTCTTATCAAATTAGGTCTCAAAAACTCAAAACAGAATCAAGTTCAGATCAATATCTGATAAGATCCGTGTGAAAATGTGTAATCTTATCTCCCACTGATCGGCAGGCTGAACAGGCCAGTTCGCCAGGCCGACCACGTCATTCGACAGGCCGAACTCCTGAGAAAAATCTCCACGAATCTTTTATTTTTCACCCGAGATTCTAAAGGATAAAGTCTCAGTTTTGATTCAAATAACCCAATAGAGAAGATATCTGATCAAAACAAACTTTATCAAGATAATCTCTAAGAAAATAAATCAATTCATAATAATTCTACAAGCTTATCTTGATCTAATTTATCCAAAATTAAATCAATCGATAAACAGACAAGAATTATCTGATCCAATAATTCAACAAGTTTATCTTAAACTAATCTCTTACAAAATTAATTCAACCAATAAACAGACATGAATTATTTGATTCTTACAAATTTTAAACCAATCCGATAAATCCGACATAAGTCACCAATTTTTGGAAAAGCACGCCGTGTCGTTACAGGATTTTATGAGCTAGCAAAGGGGACCAAAATGGACCTATAAAGTTCAAGCTCATGATAATTATGAAACCCAATATCTCAGATATACATTTCACAATTATCAACTCCAACGCTACTCCACTAAAAGCTTGGAGCTGCACTCTTGAACTTTATAGAATTACGAATCTCGTATAGCTAAGTCTCCATGACATATAAAAGTGTATCGTATCCCCATATGATAATCCATAATCGGCTTAAGGACAAGTTCTGTCTTACCTTCCCGATTATTTTTATCTTACATTCCATTTCTCACCATTAGAAAACTTACCATCCAAAGATAGTATACCATTCGGTTACACCTACGTATCCAAATGATTGAGCGCTCCAGTTTTCTAATTACAGGACAACGCATATAAGAGGATATCATTACTCCTAAAGAGGAGCTATGGATTCCATATCTATGAATAACAAGTCTACACTATCAAGAGTCATGCCTCCAACATACTGGCATGCATACCACTATAGAGATGAGGGAGTCACCTACTGGTACATCAAAAGACACAAGTCGAGACAACGGGCCCACTATTCATCTCAGAATTAAGATACAATACAATTGATTGTCTAAAGTGAATTGATTTGCTAAGACAGAATTATTAATCCAAATCAATTTACTCTATATCCTGATCCAACACATCGTCACCTATGACAACGTGCCAATGTTTCTATTCACGGAGTCCAACTTTGATGGCTAAGACAAACCATCTCCCAAAAGGGATATAGACAACATAACAATCTTTACATGAATAAAGCACCCAACTTTATTCCCTCGATTGCGGATCATATGTTTTAGACTGTCACCTTAAGATTCGTGTCTTCTGCATAATCAGTCCATCATATGCCCAATTCTTAAGGTTTAGACTGACAGTATCAGACTACTGTTTGCTTAACATATATTCAACAAACATGAATGTAAAGAGGACAAGATTTGGTATATATATATATATATATAAATGAATAAATTCTTTATTGATAAAAAATGTCTCTAAAAACGTATTATATTTTTACTCCTTAGGGCATACATGTCTAACATGTGCAACCATAAATAATGCTAAAATACCTTATCCTCTCAAAGATCCAATCTGGTACATGATATAAATCTCTTCCTAGGGGTCGGGACCACTATGTTCTGCCTATGGACCAACGATAGAGGCCTTAGGTTCTCTCTTCGATAACCTTCTCCGACTCAATCTTTCAAAATCAAGGTTTTATTTTAAGAATATGCATGAACAATTTTAATATGAGCGGCACTCCCTATTCTATATGACATGTTATCAATATACATGGCAAATTATATTATAATGCAGACAAGCAAAGCAATCAAGCAAAACTACAACCAAAATAATAATAACCGTAATATTATGGTTCCACCCTAGAGAATAGAAAACTAAGATTACAAGAGAATAATCGACACATATTATCGATTCTTCATCCTTCAATCCTCAAGCTGTATCCTTCTTCATGTAATGCCAATCTTCAAGTCTTCAATCCCACATAAATCAAATACTTCATATTTTCGGTCATATCCAAATTTAATGTTTCTTAGAATTATACCAAAAACAACGTTAAAACTGCATTGCAAACTACACCTTTTCTGGAAAATTTCCGGCTCTCGGTCGGCAGGCCGATCTGGGTTATCGGCCTACCAGTCACGTTCCATCGGCCTGCCGATCAAGAAGATTGGCCTGCCGACTCATGAAAGATCGACCAAACTAAAAGGTCGGCCTACTGCCAGAGGCTCTTGATTTTTGCCCCACTGACGGCCTACCGAACCTCACATTTGGCCTGCCAATTTGTGACCATCGGCCTGCCGAACTTGTCGGTTTGGCATGTCGATTGAGCAGAAATCTCCCATTCCAGAAAATACAATTTTTAATGCAATTCATCAATTTTAGTTTTAACAATTCAAAAACATAAAATTAGAGACTCAGGAAATACCTAGGAGCTCCATATCATTCTTCTAGATCCGTCTTCTCTGAATGATTATTTAATTACAAAATTCTTACAAATTTAAAATTAAATAACAATTCTTAGATGGAGATAATAGTCTGCTATGTAATTACATGAAAAACCTAGATACACATTCTAACCTCTAACGAATCATAACCGGCATTTAATCAACCATAATTAATTAATAAACATTCATTACATAATCCATGACAACATATAAATATATAGAAACCTAGAGCGCCAACTTTCTATAAAATTAAATTCAAGCATAGGAGAGATTAAGATCACAAAATTTATACATATAGTATGATCACAAACTCGTAAATTTATGTAAAAACCACGATTCTGATAACAATTATTGGAAAAATAGTACGTAGCAGAATTTTAAAAATTTTATATCAGAGTATTTTCTAAAACACAAGTTTGACATGCTATATGCATAAATTAACCAGATCTTACTAACCTTGTATGTCGAAGAACTCCTGCAATCAGTGAAGAGAAGTAATGTTCTAGAAGAG
The DNA here is from genome assembly GCA_025403435.1 of Artocarpus heterophyllus. Taxonomy (NCBI): domain Eukaryota; kingdom Viridiplantae; phylum Streptophyta; class Magnoliopsida; order Rosales; family Moraceae; genus Artocarpus; species Artocarpus heterophyllus. Next base: position 31,052,784 of record CM046342.1, on the reverse strand, counting down.
CCTCAACCAGCTGGTCTCCTTTGCTATTCTGTATCCACGACTGAAGTAAGTGTGGGCTCACACATACAGCTCTTCCACCAGGTGACTCTCCTTCGAACCAATCGAGAGAACCCAAATCAAGTGTTCGTGATTTGTGAACAAAAGCTCTCAAGGAGTTTTCAGATGCTCACCAGCAGAGTATCACCCTTAATCTCTCAATTGATCTAAATAACTCTTAAGACTTATTCCCTATTTATAGAGGTTGGGTCTAAGGTCAGTCCTTAGAAGATTAGGTCTCAAAAATTCAAATCAGAATCAAATTTTGATCAATATCTAATAAGATCTGCGTAAAAACACATGATCTTATCCTTCACTCATTGGCAAGCTAAACTTGCCCATCGACAGGCCAAACTGCCGAAAAAATATTAGCGAATCTTTTATTTTCCACACGAGATTCTATAGGATAAAGTCTCAGTTTTAATTCAAATAACCCAATAGAAAAGTTATCTGATCAAAAGAACTTTATCTAGATAATCTCTAAGAAAATAAATAAATCATTTATAATTCTACAAGTTTATCTTGATCTAATTTATCCAAAATTAAATCAACCGATAAACAAACAAGAATTATCCGATCCCAATAATTCAACAAGTTTATCTTAAATCAATTTTATCACAAAATTAATTCAACCGATAAATAGACATGAATTATTTGATTCTTCCAAATTTCAACTAATCTAATAAATCTGACATAAGTCACCAATTATTGGAAAGGCACGCCGTATTGTTACAGGATGTTGTGAGCTAGCAAAGGGGAGCAAATGGACCTATATAGTTCAAGGTCCTGATAATTATGAAACCCAATATCCCAGATATACATTTCATAATTATCAACTCCAACGCTACTCCACTAAAAGCTTGGAGCTGCACTCTCGAATTGTATAGAATTACGAAGCCCGTATAGCTAAGTATCCATGACATATCATAGTGTATCGTATCCCCATATGATTATCCATAATCGGCTTAAGGACAAGTTCTGTCTTACCTTCTTGATTATTTTTCATTCGGTTACACCTATGTATCCAAATAGTTGAGCGCTCCAGTTTTCCAATTACAAGATAATGCATATAAGAGGATACCACTACTCCTAAAGAGGAGCTATGGATTCCATATCTACGAATAACAGGTCTACGCCATCAACAGTCATGCCTCCAACGTACCGGCATGCATAACACTATTAAGATGTGGCTGTCACCCTTTGGTACATCAAAAGGCACAAGTCAAGACAACGGGGCCACTATTCATCTCAGGATTAAGATATAATATAAATGATTGTCTAAAGTGAATTGATTTGCCAAGATAGAATTATTAATCCAAATCAATTCACCTTATGCCCCGATCCAACACATCGTCATCTACGACAACGTGCCAATGTTTCTATTCATGGAGTCCACCTTCGATGGCCAAGACAAACCATCTCCCAATTTAGACCGTCACCTTAAGAATCGTTTCTTCTGCATAATCTGTCCATCATATGCCCAATTCTTAAAGGTTTAGACCGACAGTCTTAGATGATTGTTTGCTTAACATACATTCAACAAAGATAAACATAAAGAGGACAAGATTTGGCATATAAAAAATGAATAAATTCTTTATTGATAAAATTGTCTCCAAAAACTTATTACATTTTTACTCCTTAGGGCATACATGTCTAACACAAACTAGATCGACAGAGCGATATTCAACCATCGGCAGGCCGCCTGAGGCTTTGCAAAATTGGGTTTCAAAATCGATAAAATTGGCAGGCTAATACTGGGCAATCGGTAGGCCGATTATTTCATCAGCAGTCCGACCAGTGGTGGTCGGCAGGCCGACCAACTATTAAAAGAAATTAATTTTGAAGCATGTTCCATTACTTCAAGGTGTAGAAAAATTATACTTAAAAGAAATAAAAAATATATATAAAACGTAGTTCGTAACTCTTAATAAGTTCTTCCTTGGCATCTTCCGTTTTCAATCCATCTTGCATAGCTCACATGCCTTCCCTTGCCCTCAACCTAATCCATTATCTTCTTAACCTTATCAGTAACATGATATAAAACTAAAATAAGCTTAAGCTTAGTAAGTACATTTCATATCTCACAAGTAAAAACATTTTATAAACATCATCATCATATGCATTTTTCATAATAGTGCACCATGCACAATTTCATAAGGAACATTTCTTTCATCATATTATCCATATTAAAACTTTGTTCATTTTATCTTAAGGGCCCAACTGTTGCATTATAATCATCATTGTAGGCGCGCCGTCATGAGAGGAGAATGGTAGCTAATCCTAAACCAAACATGACATCATAACATAACATAAATATGGTATGCAACACTTATTTAAGTGATACTTATATATATCTACTTTTATACATTGAAATACGTCAACACCAAACATGCATAACTTTTGAACATCAAATTTTTCATAAGTATCATAAAAATGAAAATAATCATCGAATTATCATAGTTATTATCATGAACATAATTTCAAACTTTTACAACCATATTTATGTTGCAGGTGAGAATGTACTTACCTGTATAGTTTACTTAACGTTAATTTGTAGGTGACGTCGCCGCAGTCTCGATGTGCTGACTCCTTAGTGTGTTCATGTCATACATTCATTTTAAAATAACAATTAACATTTATTTTCATGAGACCATGAAATCATTCAACACCACATAACATATCTCAAATTTCCATAATACATCCCACATACATTCATCTCTCAAAAACATTAATTCATAATATGTTTCATTAACCATAAAACATTAAAACAAAACTATCAACACAAATGTTTCCTGACCTCTATGAATTCAAAACTCAATAACTTAAAATTTGCACTAAATTAGAGCACCAAACCTGGCAGGGACAAGGTTGACATATAAACATAATACCATGATTTTTCATTAGTCATAAAAATTTCATTTAGCAATTTAAATAAATCACATATCATACAATACAAAATCTGCCAATAATAATAACACAGTGAGCAGTCCCTACTAACAATCACATAGTAAATTATTTACGCCCCAAAATAATTCCATAAAAATCATGCATGCAATAAACATAAGAACAACAACATATCCAAAAGTCACCTTTAAATAAATTCCATACAATCCAAAACATGTGTTTGAAATCAGAGACAAAAACAACTATAAACAATTCGGTCAGTGAATTACATGCGATAATTATTGTCAAACATTTACAATAAATTTATTTAGACCTAAAAATTTATATGACAACATATTAACTAAAATACAGCACCACAAAAATTCTTGTCACCAAATAAAATCATTTAGTCATACAAAAACATCACACAACAAGGAGTTCAACAATTTACTGATAGAGCAGTCTAAAAACCTAGCTTCAATAAAAATTCCATAACACATGAAATATTCATCATTTCATATTGAGACTTTCCAGTTCAGCACTTTACATATACATGTTCATATCGTCCAAATTTTGTGAAAAATAGCATTCATTTGCATTAAGAACAACACCCATATTTTTGTGCAACACAACCAAACAGCAATAATTTACTATGAGTGACAGAGAGAAGAAAATTCATATCTTATCATTTAAAAATCCAATGAATGTGAAATTTGGAGGAACACTACATAACACATACATGAACATCATACTAAAATTTCAGAGAAAATGGAAATTCCTAGAAAACGTTATGCTAGTCGGATTAAGGAGAGAGATACATTTTAGAAATACCAAAATGAGTTCTTACCTTGAAACAAATTCTTCTCAAGCTTCCTTGGATTCGCCCAATGAAAATTCAATATTTCTTTTAATTATTTACAGTAAAAATTTTAAGGGAGAGAAGAGAAAGAAAATGTGGAGAAGGGAAGGAGAGAAAAAGAAAATTGAGGAGATTTTTGAGAGAGAAAATGTGGTAGAGAAGTTTACGTGAATGAGAAGAATGTCATGAGAGGTCAACACTCTCTAAAAAATGGCAGCAGAAATTTTAAAGAAAATGATGCATTTCATGTGGGGAAAAATGGAGAGAATTGAGGGAAAGTCAACAAATTTGCTCCTACTTACCATGTTTCAACTTTCAAAAATAGGAAACCTTATCAAATAATCTAATCAATCTAAAAGTCAAACATTCCTTTACCATAATTAAAGAAAAAGGCCAAAAATATGCTAATCAATCAAAATTAATCATCCACTCACATAATCATCCTTATCACAAATTTTGGAGAGATTTCTTCTTATTGCTTGTCAGTAGTCTTTGGCCTGCCGACCGCTCTGTTCAGCCTGTCGAAGGCATGAGGTCCGGCCTGCCGATGAAATTCCATCAGCCTGCCATTCTGAGAGGGACAATTCAGCCTACCGAACTTGAAGGTTCGGCCTGCCGAACTGCTATATCAAAACATTAAATAAAAGTAAAGTTAAACACATTATATAAATGACATGAACACTTGAGCACTTGAGCACATCAATTCCACGTGGCTGTCACCTGTCGTGATACTTAAAATAAAAATAAAAATAGTTAGTAACAATATATCATATATCAATAGGGAAAATTACTTAATGTCGTTACTTATTTAACCTAATCTGTTACATGAAAGTTTGGCGGGTGTTACAATTCTCCCCACCTTATAAGAGTTTCATCTTTGAAACTCAGAATAATTGCAGATACTTGGTTCTCATGTCATCTTCACGTTCCCATGTGGCTTCTTCCACTTGGTGATTTCGCCATAAGACCTTGACCAATGTAATTTCTTTACTCTTCAAGGTCTTGGTTTTTCGATCTAGAATCTCCACTGGCTTTTCTTCATAACTTAAGTCATCTCGAATCTCGAACACTTATGGCTCAATCACATGCGTAGGATCTAGGACATATTTCTTGAGCATTGAAACATGACACACATCATGCATTGCTGACATTTTTGATGTCAATCTCAGCTGATAAGCTACCTTGCCTATCCGCTTCACGATTTCATAAGCTCCAACAAACCTTGGGCTTAACTTGCCTTTCCTCGGGTTTAACTTGCCTTTCTTTCCAAACCTCATGACTCATTTCATTGGTGCAACTCTTAAAAACACAGATTAGCCTATGGCGAATTCTAAGGGTCTTCTTCTTCTATCAGCATAATTCTTCTGACGGCTTTGCACGGTCTCTATTCTTTTTCGAATCAACTTAATCATTTTAGAGGTTTCATTGACAAAATCAGTCTTTTCATCATCAACACTTTCCATCATCTTCTTCTCACCAGCTTCATGCCAACATATAGGCGACCTGCATTTCTGCCCATACAGGGCCTCATAAGGTGCCATTCCAATCGTTGCCTGATAGTTGTTGTTATACGCGAACTCCGCTAATGGCAACATTTTACAGCAGCTTGTCTTGAAGTCGAAAGTACAGGCCCAAAGCATATCCTCTAAGATCAAGTTCGTTCACTCCGTTTGGCCGTTTGTCTGAGGATGAAAAGCTATACTAAAGTGCAACTTAGTCCCCATTACAGTCTGTACACTTTTCCAGAACTTGGAAGTGAACCTCCCATCACAATCAGAAATGATAGACTTAGGGATTCCATGAAGTCGTACGATCTCATTGACATAGAGTTTTGCTAACCGCTCCATAGAGTAAGTGATCTTGATAGGAATAAAATGTTCTGTTTTCGTTAATCGATCAACAACAACCCAGATTGCATCATGTTCATTCATAGTCCCAGGTAGACCGATAATGAAATCCATTGCAATGTCCTCCCATCTCTACTCTGGTATTTTGATTGACTATAAATCGCCACTAGGTCTCTGGTGTTCAGCTTTTTAACTTGCTGACATGTCAAGCATTTCTTCACATACATTGCAACATCACGTTTAATTCCAAACCACCAGAAGTTATCCCTTAGACCATTGTACATCTTTATTGCACCCGGATGAATTGAATAAGGAGTGTCATGGATTTCTACCAAGATTCTTTCCCTTAGGCCATCAGCGTTGTGAACACATAAGCAGTCCTTGAGATACAGAGTTCTGTCATTCGCAATTCAAAACTCTTCACATTTTCCTTCCTTTATTTCCTACTTAATCCTTGCGAGGCTTACATCTTCATCTTGCTTGCTCTGAATCTTGTCAAATAGTGTTGGAGCAAGAGTGAGTGCTAAAAGCTGCCCTGTTATGAGTTCTAATCCAAGGTCCATAATTTCTTTTCTTAAAGGCTAAGACATTGCTTGCAATAGCATCAACGTGGCGACAATCTTTCTACTCAAAGCATCAGCCACTCGATTAGCCTTTCTTGGATGATAAAGGATTTTACAATCGTAATCCTTCACCAACTCTAACTATCTCCGTGTCTCATATTCAGGTCCTTTTGAGTGAAGAAGTACTTTAAAATTTGATGATCAGTGAAGATCTTGTACTGAACCCCATATAAGTAATGTCTCCATATTTTCAATGCAAAAACAACTGCTGCTAACTCGAGGTCATGAGTAGGATAATTCTTCTCATAGTCCTTTAATTGTCTCGATGTGTAAGCAATCACTCTGTCATTCTACATTAGGACTGCACAAAGGCCCATCTTAGATGCATTGCTGTAAATCATAAATCTGTCACTTCCTTCTGGAATGGCCAAAACTGGAGTTGTCATTAGCCTCTTCTTCAGTTCTTGGAAACTCTTCTCACATGCTTCTGTCCATTCGAACTTCTTTCCCTTGCTGGTTAGATTCATGAGTGGTGCTGCTATCTTGGAGAAGTCTTCCATGAATCTCCGATAATAACTAGCTAGGCCCAAGAAACGCCTTATCTCACTTTCATTTGTCAATTGTTTCCAGTTGAGAATAGCCTATTCCTTAGCAGGGTCCCCCATTATCCCTTCCTTTGATATTACATGCCCCAAGAAAGACACTCTGTCAAGCAAGAACTCACACTTGGAGAATTTTGCATATAGCTGGTGTCTTCTTAATGTCTCCAACACAATTCTTAGATGCTCCACATGTTCTTCTTGACTCTTTGAATAAACAAGAATATCGTCGATAAACACAACGACAAATTTATCAAGGAAATCCTTAAATACCTGATTCATTAGGTCCATGAAGGCTATAGGTGCAGTTGTTAGACCGAAAGGCATAACCACAAATTCATAGTGACCATACCTCGATCTAAAGGTTGTTTTCAGAATGTCTCATTCTTTAATCTTCAACTGGTGACATCCCGACTGTAGGTCAATCTTCAAGAACACAGATACACCTTTTAGCCGATCAAACAAGTCATCAATTCGAGGCAACAGGTACTTATTCTTGATCGTTGCCTTGTTCAACTCCCTATAGTCGATACATAATCTCATAGATCCGTCCTTCTTCTTGACAAATAGAACTGGAGCTCCCATCGGTGAGTGACTTGGCCTGATGAATCCTTTATCAAAAAGTTCTTTTAGTTGAGAATGAAGCTCCTTTAACTCTACCGGGGCCATTCTGTAAGGTGCCTTCAAAATCGGGTCGGTATCTGGAGCGAGCTTGATCCCAAATTCAACTTCTCTATCAGGAGGTAAGCTTGACAGATCATCTAGAAACACCTCTGAAAATTCTTGTACTACTGCCACATCCTTAATTCTTGTCTTTTCTTCATGACTTTTATCTACAATGTTTGCCAAATAGCCCATGCAGCCGCTAGCTAGCAATTTCCTTGCTTTCATTGCTGACAAAAACATGCTTGGTTTCTTTCTAGACTCGCCCACATATACGAACTTTTGATCACCTTCTGGATGGAATATCACCTTTCATTTTTGGCATTCAATGGAAGCATTGTACTTGCTCAGAAAATCCATTCCAAGAATCATGTCATAATCGTACATGTCGATCACTGTGAGGTCAATGAAAAGTTCCCTTTCAGAAATCCATTAAGGAACAATATGCTTACAGTGCATAGATATCATCACTTCACCAGAGGGTAGTGTCGTAGTGAATCCCTATCTCATAGGCTCTAAATAAACCCCTAACTTCATAGCAAAAGATGACAATACAAAAGAATATGTGGCATCCGTATCAAAGAGGACATGTGCATTAATAGAAAGACTTGAGATCTGACCTGTGACCACATTAGAGGCTTCAGCAGCCACCTATTCTTTTGTCATGGCCTAGATGTAGGCATTTGTAGGCGGGGCTTCAAGTCTTCCCTGACTAATCAAGGCCCTTCTAAGGAAGCTTGCATCTGATGGAGTTGGGCTTGTGGAGCTCTCTGTTGGGCTTGAGCATTCGTCAAGTTGGGACAATTCTTGACAAAATTATCTTCTCGTCCATAGATAAAACACTAGTTTGTTCCCATACAGCATTCTCTAGGATGTTTCTTTCCGCATTTGGTGCATGGCTGATACTGCCTACTGTTGTTATAGGGCTGGCCACCATTGGGCCTCTTGTTGCCTTGGTTTTGTTGGTTCTGAGGATTGTCTTTCCTCTTATAATTCTTCCAATTTTGGTTGTTGTTGTTGTTGCTATTGTTGTTACTGTTGCTGTTGTTGTTGTTCTAGTGTGGAGGGCGGTTTTGGTTGTTTACATTATTGGTTGGCTGACCTGACTGAGGCTAATTTCTTCTTAATTTTGAAAGGTGCAATTCAACACGTTGGGCCCTCAAAACAACCTGCTCCTGGTTTCTTAGTGGACTTGCCCCATCAACAATTGCAACAATCTCCAGCCTGAGAACTCTAATTAGCTTCTGACCCTTTCAATTTTATTGCTAACCATTCCTAGAAAAAGATGAGCTAATTGATCACATTTTGCCACTACATTGGTAACTGACATGCCTCCCTAGTGCAGGTTCTCAAACTCATCATAGTGCTTCCTAGCAATGTTCATGTGGAAAAACTTTGTGTTGAATTCATGAACGAAGTCATCCCATGTCATCTCATCAACATTTCTGCTCTATTCAATTCTGTCACACCAAATCCTAGCCTCCATAGTGAGGTAGTACGAAGCACAGAGAACCTTCTTGTTGTCCGTGAAGCCCATGAGTCTTAGAGTGGCCTTAATTGTCTTTAGCCATCCTTGAGCGACAAGTGGATCCTTAGAACCTTCAAAATCCACCGACTTAACCCTCTTCCATCTGACTATGAGCGGTTCTTGAAAGGCCGATCTAGGTTCAGCAGCAGGAGTTGGGACTTCATTTTCTTGTGGCTGGGGAGGAGGAGGAGGCAGCACGTCATTGCCTCGTCGATCACCATCATGACCATTGGCCCTCAGCTCTACAATTTCCTTTCTTTGTTCCTCAAGTTGCCTTTGCAGATCAGCGATCATGGTCATCAACCTTTCATTGGTTTAAATGTGGGTTTGCATTCTTCTATGGCCATCCATTGTCGATTTCCTAAAAGAGCTATGAATTTAGGAACAATCTTCTAATTTATGAGACAGGTTTTCACTACTAAGGCATTAATCATTAGGCAACTATATCTTATACTTATCATCAAACTTGCATCTTAACATTTCACTTTAAAACATTTTTACTTAGAGGACTTGGACTAACATGTGACAATATGAATTGAAAATGAAAATCCGATCTGATACCAAAGCCTATAACGCCCCCCTTATTGACGCCACGATGTCGTTACATTCATTTCTTAATACTTTTAAGTTTAAGAAAAACTATATGATTGAAACTTTATTTTGAAAACATACCCAAGATACATGCATAAATTTTTTTTATAATTACTTAATCATAAACATTCTTTAAATAGTCTGCCATTAGCATTGTAAATTAAATTAACTTTTTAAAACATCTTTAAAATCTGCAGACACAGTTCGACAGGCCGAACTTGAAACTTTGGCAGGCCGAACTAGATCGGTAGACTGATGTTCAACCATCGATAGGCCACCCAAGGCTTTGTAAAATTGGGTTTCAAAATCATAAAAGCGGCAGGCCAATACTGAGCAATTGGCAGTCCGACTAGTGATGGTTGGCAGGCTATATTAAAACTTTGTTCATTTATCTTAAGGGCCCAAGTGTTGCACCATAATCATCATTGTAGGCACGCCGTCATGAGAGGAGAAGGGTAGCTAATCCTAAACCAAACATGACATCATAACATAACATAAATATGGTACGCAACACTTATTTAAGTGATACTTATATATATCTACTTTTATACTTTGAAATACGTCAACACCAAACATGCATAACATTTGAACATCAAATCTTTCATAAGTATCATAAAAATGAAAATAATCATTGAATCATCATAGTTATCATCATGAACATAATTTCAAACTTCTACAACCATATCATGTTACAGGTGAGAATGTACTTACCTGTATCGTTTAGTTAACCTTAATTTGTAGGTGACTTGCCGCGATCTCGATGTGCTCGCTCCTTAGTGTGTTCATGTCATACATTCATTTTAAAATAACAATTAACATTTATTTTCATGAGACCATGAAATCATTCAACACCACATAACATATCTCAAATTTCTATAATACATCCCACATACATTCATCTCTCAAAAACGTTAATTCATAATATGTTTCATTAACCATGAAACATTAAAACAAAACTATCAACACAAATATTTCTTGACCTCTATGAATTCAAAACTCAATAACTTAAACTTTACACTAAATTAGAGCACCAAACTTGGCAGGGACAAGGTTGACATATAAACATAATATCATGATTTTTCATTAGTCATAAAAATTTCATTTATCAATTTAAATAAATCACATGTCATACAATACAAAATATGCCAACAATTCCCTACTAACAATCACATAGTAAATTATTTATGTCCCAAAATAATTCCATAAAAATCCTGCATTCAATAAACACTAAGAACTACAACATATCCAAAAATCACCTTTAAATAGATTCCATATAATCCAAAACGTGTGTTTGAATTTAGAGACAAAAATAGCTATAAACAATTCGGTCAGTGAATTATGCGATAATTATTCTCAAACAATTACAATAAATTTATTTAGACCTAAAAATTTATATGACAACATATTAACATAAAATACAACACCACAAAAATTATTGTCACCAAATAAAATCATTTAGTCATACAAAAACATCACACAACAAGGAGTTCAACAATTTACTGATAGAGCAGTCTAAAAACCTAGCTTCAATAAAAATTCCATAACACATGAAATATTCATCATTTCATATTGAGACTTTCCAGTTCAGCAATTTACATATACATGTTCATATCGTCCAAATTTTGTGAAAAATAGTTTTTATTTGCATTAAGAACAACACCCATAGTTTTGTGCAACACAACCAAACAACAATAATTTACTGTGAGTGATAGAGAGAAGAAAATTCATATCTTATCATTTAAAAATCCAATGAACATGAAATTTGGAGGAACACTACGTAACACATACATGAACATCATACTAAAATTTTAGAGCAAATGGAAATTCCTAGAAAAAGTTATGCTAGTCGGATTAAGGAGAGAGATACATTTCAGAAATACCAAGAATGAGTTCTTACCTTGAAACAAATTCTTCTCAAGCTTCCTTGGATTCGCCCAACAAAAATTCAATATTTCTTTTAATTATTTACAGCAAAAATTTTAAGGGAGAGAAGAGAAAGAAAACATGGAGATTTTTGAGAGAGAAAATGCAGTAGAGAAGTTTACGTGAATGAAGAGAATGTCATGAGAGGTCAACACTCTCTAAAAAATGGCAGCAGAAATTTTAAAGAAAATGATGCATTTCATGTGGGGAAAAATGGAGAGAATTGTCAAAAAGTCAACAAATTTGCTCCTACTTACCATGTTTCAACTTTCAAAAATCGAAAACCTTATCAAATAATCTAATCAATCTAAAAGTCAAACATTCCTTTACCATAATTAAAGAAAATGGCCAAAAATATGCTAATCAATTAGAATTGATCATCCACTCACATAATCATCCTTATCACAAATTTTAGAGAGATTTTTACTGATTGCTCATCAGCAATCTTCGGCCTGTCGACTGCTCAGTTTGGCCTACCGAAGGCATGAGCTTCGGCCTGCTGATGAAATTCATTGGCCTGCCATTCTGAGAGGGACAATTCGGTCTGCCAAACTGCCATATCAAAATATTAAATAAAAATAAAGTTAAACACATTATATAAATGACATGAACACTTAAACACTTGAGCACATAAATTCCACGTGGCCGTCACCTGTCGTAATACTTAAAATAAAAATAAAAATAGTTAGTCACAATATATTATATATCAATAGGAAAAATTACTTAACATCGTTACTTATTTAACCTAATCCGTTACATGAAAGTTTGGCAGGTGTTACACCCTGAGCCAAGTGAGCACTTCCCTTGCTATGCATGGAGCTAACCTAGAGCCAAGTCATTGGAGCCAAGCCACGACAGTTCGGACCCACATCACATGGGCTGCTCAACCTCAACTCCAACCATATACGAGCGCGCACATAGCAGATGTGTGCAGCCCAAGTCGAGCCGTCGGATGCACGGACAAGATTGGATCTGATAGTCTACAAAGCATCAGCTGGCCCACTACATGTCCTTGCCTTTAAGCCATCAAATCATGCAATCAAAGGCCTAAAGTTCACCATTTTTACCCTCCCGTAAGCCCTAAAGAACATGATTATAAACTAAAACTCACGTTCTCATCAGTTGGAACCAATAAAGGAAAAGAGAAGAAAGAAAAAATATTTTTAAATGCAAACAAATGCATTCTCATGACAGTAGAGGGAAATCAAAACTTTTGTTTTGATTCAATTCAAGGCTGTAAATGTTTTTTGAAGTAATAATTGAGGTAAGAAAAGAAATAAAAAACTCAATCAATCTGCTTCAATTCTTGAAGCGTGAGCCGAGTCATGTACCTGATCCGTCAAGAATGTTGCTGAATCATTCAACCACTCTTTCAGAATTGTAGTGCTTTCGTTCGGTTTTCTCTGTCAAATTTTGAAAGGAATCACATGGGTTTGCCTATAAAAGGCAGCAATTCTTTAGTTCAAATGATCAATTCCTCTAATAGTTTTCATTTAGAAAGTCAATAACCACTTAAAAAAAGAGAGGAAATAGAGGAAGGAGGAGGAATCTAAGGAGGTTTCTACAGCAGACTCTTAGAGACAGACAAACATTTCTTCTAGAATTATTAGATCTCTTGGTAAAACAATGAAAGTATCTGAGTGACGAATCATGAGTTTTAAATGCTCAGGGATATTTTTTACTATTTTCACGGTTACTATGTGTGATGACCTGCCTTTTCGAGTAGTCACTTAACTTTCTTAAATATCATTTTGTTAAATATTAATCTTACTTAGCATGAAAAATGCTGACATTTTTTTTCTTTCTTTTAACATTCTTTAAAATGTTCATAAAAATTGTTGCAACTTCTGTCATAATTTAAGTTGAGACATTGCACAACACTTGAATTTAAAACCATTTTAAATCGTTTCTTAAAACTTAATAAATAACATTAATTAAATCATAGCTTAAAACTTCACTTCATAATTATATAAAACATTTAGTAAAATGTATCTTAAAACTTTGAAAACATTTCTTAAAACATTGATTTTCTTAAGACTTTAAAAGCACCATATCAAATAGTGAGAAAATATTTTATTTGCATAGCGGAAGCATACCATAGTAGTATTCATATTCAAATCTTCGCATTTATACTATGCAGCACCCAACTTTTCTAACAAGTCCTACTGGTCACCCATAGGACTACCTATAGCATGAAAGTACTTATAATGAGCTTTCGCTCCGTAAGTTCAAATGTAAACTCACAAATCATTTTAACATGCTTTAAAAACTTTTCTCATAAAAACCTTTCTCTTAAAAAAGTTTTTCATAAACATTTTTGAAAACATTTTTAATAAAACATTTCTTGAATGTTTTTCATAAAATGTCATTTATAAACCTTTTCTTGTAAACATGAAAATGTTTTTTTATAAACACTTAACATAAAACATTCCTCAAAATGTGTCTCATAACATCAAAATATTTCATAACATGTAACGCCCCAAAATTTATTAAATGATATTAGAATGTAAAATGGTGGATTAGTGTGCCATAATGAATATTTTAAGCTTAATTTGATCATTTAGTTCAATTTTGAGTTTAAAGTTGTTTCGCTTATTTTAATGATTTTAATGATTTCTTATTGTTTTAAATTGTTATTTTGAGTTTTAAGACAAAATAATTTGTCAAATGTCAAATATATTTAGTTTTACAAAACTATGGGCAGTACACGGTTTTCGCACAGTAAAACTGTCCATATTTTCCTTCTATTTAATCTCTCTCTGCCTCTACCATTCCCTCTCATTTTCAAAAATCTTTGAGTTAAATCGAGCCCCAAGCCTTAGTTTAGTGGATTGGAGGCTCGGGAATGTGTTTGAGCAACCAAAAACACGATTTAAAGCTTCGATCTGAGGTTAGTTTTCACATTTCAAAAGTTTTTCTATTTTTCAATTTTTCTTGCAATTTGAAATTCAAGCTTATTTGAACTTAGAAAACCTTTGATCTAAGTTAGAGGAACTTAGAACAACTAGGATCTAAGTTTGTTTGAAGAAACACGGATTTAAATCAAGACTTTTCATTTTTCTCCATTTTTCACCATTTTTGGATTTTTTGGGATTTTGTGTGCAAATCTTGTCTAAATGAGTTTAAAAATATTCTAGTATGCTTTTCTGTCATCTATGATTGTTTTTCATGCCTGAGAACTGAGAAAAATATGTTGAAATGTAGATTTGGGGTTTGGGAGGCCCGAAAACCCATGGCTGGAAAATTATAGAATTTTCCAGTTCGGCAGGCCGAACTTCATGTTCGGTAGGCCGAACTTCATGTTCGGTAGGCTAGATTCAAGGGATCTGCAGGCTGGATTCATCCGTCCTGTAGGCCGAACCTGAAAAAGTTTAACCTACCAGACTTGATTTTTCGATAGCCCGAACTGCAGAGTTTGGCCGGCCAAACTAGGGACACCGGCATGCCGACCGAACAAGGAGAAAATTTGTGATTTTTTTCATCCGATATCACTGTTTTGAACCCTAATTGAAATCCCAACTTTATAAAGTGATTTTAAAGATACAAATGGCACATTAGGACACCATGAACTAGTTTAGCAATGCAGAATATCTTAAACTAGATACTGATAGACCTAGTTTTATTTAGTGTCGTTCGTGGTTTCGCGGAGCTAACATATAATGGATCAGGATTACGGTGTGGAGTACTGGCATGAGTATCGAGGTAAGACTTCTACCCCTTTTCTTTGGTAACCCAGTTTCAAATGATTTAGCCTTCAAAAGGGTTTTTACCAAAATGTTTTTAATAGTTGATTGAAAAAGGAATTTTATCGGTTATCTTTACAAACCGTGGACTGAGATAAACTTCACAATGAATGTAAATAGAAATACCTGGTAAATGGGTTTTGAATAATGATAAAAAAAAAGAAAAAAACATATATATATATATGGGCATGATGCCATAACAGAGATCGGGTCATGTAGCGTGCGACCTTGGGGGCAGGTCTCGAAACCCAGTTGAGCCACTACAGTGGTGTTATTCATATGGTTTGCCCAGGAAAAGAAAATGATGATCTTTTTGGTCGGCCAATAAACTGTTTGGGTAAGAATGGTTTTGTTTAAACTTATTTATTCAAATTTTCTCTTAAATAATTTCTTGAATAATGATATTTCTTTTTGAATTTAATATTTCTTAAATTATAGTCCTACTGAGCCTTTCACTCATATTTTATCTGTTTTTAAACTTTCCCCCCTCTAGGTGGATTTTCGCTTAGATTCAGAGAGGGTTCTTCGAACAGAACTCAGGAGTAGGAGGAGAACTTAGTAGGTCATTTATATTTTTAAATCAAGGTATGTAACATTTTAACTTTCTCTTTATTTGGACTGTGGATGTAATGTAATATTGTCAGTACTATGTGTATGCACAAGATGTGGATCTGTGGGACCCATATTGGTTTCTTTTATCTTTTATTATTTTCTTATCAATTGTTCTAGAAATTCTATTTGTTTAAGTATCATATAACTGTCTGTTTTAAAAAGATTCTAAAATCTCTACATTTTCTTAATTAATTTAAATACTTAAACTTGTGTTTTAATTAAATTTTATATTAATTGTCTTAATCAATCTGGCACGTCACCTCCCGTACTGCGGGGCATGACAGAATGGTATCAGAGGTCACGGTTTTGAACCTTGAGAATTGTGCACACATATGTATGACAATGAAACACTGTTGACAGTCCAAATTTTATTTTCAGAAGCGAGAGAATGATACCTAGACGTCGTTTGACAGTTGACACCAAGTTTGGAAATGATGAGAGTCTGATGAGGTCTATGTTTGCTGCATTCTGGCAGATGGCGGCCAAAGCTAGGCCGGAGGATTCTGATGTTAGTCATCAGTGTTAGACATGCATGCCCTAAGGAGTAAAGATGTAATACGTTTTTGGAGACATTTTTATCAATAAAGAATTTATTCATTTATATATACCAAATCTTGTCCTCTTTACGTTCATATTTGTTGAATGTATGTTAAGCAAATAGTAGTTTGAGACTGTCGGTCTAAACCTTTAAGAATTGGGCATATGATAGACTGATTATGCAGAAGGCACGATTCTTAAGGTGACAGTCTAAAACATATGATCCGCAATCGAGGGAATAAAGTTGGGCGCTTTATTCATGCAAAGATTGTTATGTTGTCTATATCCCTATTAGGAGATGGTTTGTCTTGACCATCAGAGTTGGACTCCATGAATAGAAACATTGGCACGTTGTCATAGGTGAAGATATGTTGGATCAGGACACAAAGTGAATTGATTTGGATTAATAATTCTATCTTGGCAAATCGATTCACTTTAGACAATCATTTGTATTGTGTCTTAATCCTGAGATGGATAGTGGGCCCGTTGTCACGACTTGTGTCTTTTGATGTACCAAAGGGTCACTCCTACATCTCAATAGTGGTATGCATGCCGGTACATTGGAGGCATGACTCTTGATGGCGTAGACTTGTTATTCATAGATATTGAATCCATAGCTCCTCTTTAGGAGTAATGATATCCTCTTATATGTGTTATCTTGTAATTGGAAAACTGGAGTGCTCAACCATTTGGATACATAGGTGTAACCGAATGGTATACTATCTCTGGATGGTAAGTTTTCTAATGGTGAGATAATGGAACGTAAGACAAAAATAATTAGGAAGGTAAGACAGAACTTGTCCTTAAGCTTATTATGGATTATCATATAAGAATACGATATACTTTGATATGTCATGGAGACTTAGCTATACGGGCTTCGTAATTCTATAAAGTTTGAGAGTGCAGCTCCAAGCTTTTAGTGGAGTAGCGTTGGAGTTCATAATTGTGAAATGTATATCTGGGATATTGGGTTTCATAATTATCGAGAGCTTGAACTTTATAGGTCCATTTTGGTCCCCTTTGCTAGCTCACAAAATCCTATAATGATATGGCGTGCTTTTTCAATAATTGGTGACTCATGTCAGAATTTATCAGTTTGGTTTAAAATTTGAAATTTTAATAATTGGTGACTTATGTCGGATTTATCGGATTGGTTTAAAATTTGAAAGAATCAAATAATTCATGTCTATTTATTGGTTGAATTAATTTTGTAATAAAATTAATTTAAGATAAACTTGTTGAATTATTGGGATCGGATAATTCTTGTTTGTTTATCGGTTGATTTAATTGGATAAATTAAATCAAGATAAACTTGTAGAATTATTGTGAATTGATTTATTTTCTTAGAGATTATCTTGATAAAGTTTGTTTTGATCAGATAACTCCTCTATTGGGTTATTTGAATCAAAACAGAGACTTTATCCTATAGAATCTCGGGTGAAAAATAAAAGATTTGCGGAGATATTTACGCGGCAGTTTGGCCTGTCGATCTACGTGTTTGGCCTACCGATGGGGCCTGTTCGACCTGCCGATTAGGCTATTCGGCTTGCCGATCAGCGAGAGATAAGATTACGCTTTTGCACACAGATCTTATCAGATATTGATTCAAACTTGATTCTGTTTAGAGTTTTTGAGACCTAATCTGATAAGGACTGACCCCAGGACCAATCGCTATATAAAGGGAGTAAGTCTCATGAGTTACTCAGATCAATTGAGAGATTAAGAGTGATACTCTTCTGGTGAGCATCTGAAAACTCCCTGAGAGCTTTTGTTCACAAATCACAAACACTAGCTTTGGGTTCTCTCTATTGGTTGGAAGGAGAGTCACCGGTGGAAGAGCTGTACGTGTGAGCCCACACTCACTCCGATCGTGGACAGAGAATAGCAAAGAAAACCAGTTGGTGGAGGCTCTTTTGGAACGTTACTTCTCTTCACGGATTGCGGAGGTTCTTCGGCACATAGAGGTTAGTAAGATCTGTTTAATTTATACATATAGCATGTCAAACTTGTGTTTTGAAAAAATACTCTAATGTTAAAATTTTTAAAATTCCCACTGTGCACTTCACATTGTTTTTTTTTCCAACAATTGGTATCAGAGCCATAGGTTTTTACATAAATTTACAAGTTTGTGATCATTGTATACGTATAAATTTTGTGATCTTAGTCTCTTCTATGCTTGAATTTAATTTTATAGAGAGTTGGCACTCTAGGTTTCTATATAATTATATGTTGTCATGGATTATATGGTAACTGTTCATTAATTAATTATGGTTGATTAAATTGTTATTTAATTAATTATTAATTAATTAATTTATACCGGTTATGGTTCCTTAGATGTTAGAATGTGTATCTAGGTTTTTCATGTAATTAGAAGGCGGACTATTATCTCCGTCTAAGAATTGTTATTTAAATTTAAATTTGTAAGAATTTTGTAATTAAATAATTATTCGGAGAAGACGGATCTAGAAAGCGGATTTAGAAGATGGATGATGGCACACCTAGGTATTTCCTGAGTCTCTAATTTTATGTTTTTGAATTGTTGAAAATAAAATTGATGAATTGCATTAAAATTGTAATTTCTAGAATGGAGATTTCTGCTCGGTCAACATGCTGAACATCATAGTTCTATAGGCCGATGGTCACAGATCGGCAAGCCGGATGTGTGGTTCGGCAGGCCGTCAGTGGCGCAAAAATCAGCTGGCTCTGCCAGCAGGCCAAACTTCTAGTTCGGCATGCCAAACTTTCATGGGTCGGCAGGCCAATCTTTTCGATCGGCAGGCCGATGAAGCATGACCGATAGGCCAATCACCCAGATCAGCCTGTCGACCGAGAGCTGAAAAAATTTCCAAAAAAGATGCAATTTTTGCAGTGTAGTTTTAATTTTATTTTTGAGAGGATTCTGAAAAACATTAAATTTGGATATGACCGAAAGTATGAAGTATTTGATTCATGCAGGATTGAAGACTTGAAGATGGGAATTATGTGAAGAAGGATACAACTTGAGGATTCAAGGATGAAGAATCGATATATGTCTCGATTATTCTCTTGTAATCTTAGTTTTCTATTCTCTAGGGTGGAGCCATAATATTACAGTTATTATTATTTTGCTTGTAGCTTTGCTTGATTGCTTTGCTTGTCTGCATTATAATATGATTTGCCATGTATATTGATAACATGTCATATAGAATAGGAAGTGCCGCTCATATTAAAATTGTTCATGCATAATTTTAAAGTAAAACCTTGATTTCAAAAGATTGAGTGGGAGAAGGTTTTTCAAGAGAGAACCTAAGGCCTCCATCGTTGGTCCATAGGAAGAACATGGTGGTCCCGACCCCGAGGAAGGATTTCTATCATGAACCATATTGGATCTTTGAGAGGATAAGGTATTTTAGCATGATTTATAGTTGCACACCCCTAGGTGGTGATTATAAACCATGAATAAAATATTGAAATGATGGTTATACACTCACGTTAATTTTATTATTAACCTCCCCTAGGAGCTCTGTTAATAAAATTAATGGCCAAAGAAATGATTATTAATATATGTTAGATCATACAAGTCCTGGATGGCATATATTAATCAAGAGGGGATCCGTGTTCCTGATTGAATTTGGCATGACTCCCCTAGGAGCTTGTTAAATTCTAAGTTGGGAATTATCGTTGTAAGGTTGTGATATTTTCAAGGTTTTGACACATAAACACATTTGTATGTTTTTACATGATTGTGTTATCTTACTAAATTATGATATGTTTGCTTATATTTGGTATATGATTCTTTATTGTAGATTAAAAATGTCTAAAAATACTTTATCATCGATACTTGACAAAAACCAATTAACTGGTGAGAATTACAATGATTGGAGATGGAACATGGATATCGTCCTGTCCTTTAAGAAACTAAAATATGTACTGACAACCCCTT
Organism: Artocarpus heterophyllus; assembly: GCA_025403435.1. Taxonomy (NCBI): domain Eukaryota; kingdom Viridiplantae; phylum Streptophyta; class Magnoliopsida; order Rosales; family Moraceae; genus Artocarpus; species Artocarpus heterophyllus. The sequence continues at coordinate 31,032,478 of CM046342.1, read as the reverse complement.
GTCCTCCCAAGCCTACGGGAGACTCATCTAATGAGCAATTCCAAGCGTATGACTGCTAGAAAGATGCTAATGATCAGGCCCGCTGCTATGTTATGGCTAGCATGAATAATGTGCTGCAGGCTTAATATCAAGATTATGAGACTGCGAAGCAGATCTTGGATAATATTGAGGACATGTTTGGAGCCCAAGCCATAACAAAGCGGCAAGAGGCGCTTCAAAAACTCTTAAACTGTAGACAGAGGCCAGGGACATCTATAAAGGAGCACATGATGTTGGTCATGGGTTACCTCGCTGAGGCTCAAACCAATGGAGCAGACATCGATGCTAAAACTTAGATGACTATGGTCTTTGAGACTCTATCTAAGGAATTTATTCCGTTTAGAGCTACATTTAATTTAAGTAATAGGTGGGATATGACCTTAACAGAACTAATGAAACAGTTACAGGAGTTTGAACTGCTAATCAGGGAGTCTCCTGCGGGTGGTGAAGCCAACATGGTAGCTGCTTCTAGTTCCAACCTCAACTCTGGGAATGGAAAGAAGTAACGGGCCAAGAATGGGAAGTCTTCTGTTCCTGCTAACACCAAGAGCAAGAAGAAGAAGAAGAAGAACCCAGAGAGCTTAAGTGCTTCTTCTGCGGTAAAGTCGGGCATATAAAGAAGCATTGCAAGGACAGCCTTTCCAAAGAAGGTAGGTGTAATCTTCTATATTTAGAAACTTGTTTGGTTGAGGAATCTAGTGACATTTGGGACACAGATTCTGGTGCAACTAATCATGTTTGTGTTTCTCTACAGGGGTTCAAAGAAACGAGAAGTTTGCTACATGAAGACTTCACGCTTCAGATGGACGATAGATCCTTGGTCTCAGCGAAAGCAGTGGGAGACGTCCATCTTTACTTTGATAAATATAGAAATTTATTTTAGCAAGATTGTTTTTATGTTCCTAAATTTAAAAGGAATTTAATTTCTGTTTCTTGTTTATTTAAAGACTCCTATGTGGTATCTTTTAATGAAAAAGTGGCGATTTGTAAAAACAAATCTTTTATCTGTTCTGGATGGATGCAAAATAATCTATATTTTATCAAACCTAAGATGGACTTATTGCTTAATGCTGAGATGAATGATAATAACTCTAAAAGACTTAAAACTTCTCACTCTAATAAGACTTATCTTTGGCATTTGCGCCTTGGTCACATTAACCTGAATAGGATTCTAAGGTTGGTAAGGGATGGACCTTTAAGTCACTTAAAGGTGGAATCTATACCTCAATGTGAATCTTGTTTGGAGGGTAAAATGACCAAAAGGCCATATGGGTCTAAAGGCAATAGGGCCGAAGGGGTTCTAGAACTTGTGCATAGTGATGTTTGCGGACCGATGAACATCCGGGCACGAGGAGGGTATGAGTACCTCGTCACCTTTATTGGCGATTATTCAAGATATGGGTATGTGTGCCTGATGCAACACAAAAGCAAAACTTTTGACAAGTTTAGGGAGTTTTGGGCTAAAGTTAAAAAGCAATTGGGTAAACCCATAAAGGCACTTTGATCCAATCGAGGTGGAGAATACCTTTCTGATGAGTTCTTAGGACACTTCTTAGAGAATGGGATTTTATCCCATTTGACTGCGCCGGGCACTCCGCAGCAGAATGGCATAGCGGAGAGAAGAAATAGGACTTTGTTGGATATGATTAGGTCTATGATGAGTTATTCATCATTACCTTTATCCTTTTGGGGATATGCACTACAAACTGCATGTTATCTTTTGAACAATGTGCCTTCAAAATCGATCCCTAAAACTCCTCACGAGTTGTGGACAAGAAGGAAGACATCCTTAAACCATATTCACATATAGGGATGTCCAGTTCATGTCCTATTTAAGGATCCGAATAAGTTGGAAGCATGTTCGGAAGTTTGCATGTTTGTAGGACATCCAAAAGGTACTAAAGGGGGTTATTTTTATAACCCGAAGGAAAATAAAGTCGTGGTTTCTACTAATGCAACTTTCCTTGAGGAGAGTTACATGGATGACTTTAAGCCTCAAAGCAAAGTGGTACTTGAGGATTTAAGGAGTGATCAGATCACTACGGAGGTTCCAAATGAAACCGTTTCGATCATTATAGAAAAACCAAACAAACTTGAATAACAATCTCAGGGGCTTCGGTGTAGTGGGAGGATCAGGTGTTAACCTGAAAGGTATATGTTCAATAGGGAGGTCTTCTTGGTTTAACCGGATGAATATGATAGGGATCCTTATACTTACGCAGAAGTTATGGAGGATGTTGATTCAAAACTCTAGACAGAGGCCATGAACGTAGAGATGAAGTCTATGGAGACTAATCATGTTTGGGAGCTTGTAGATCTTCCCGAAGAGGTAAAACCCATAGGGTGTAAGTGGATCTACATGAGAAAAAGAGGAGTGGATGGAAAGGTCAAAACCTTTAAGGCTAGACTGGTAGCTAAGGGTTATACACAAAAGGAAGGAATCGATTATGAGGAAACCTTTTCGCTTTTAGCCATGCTTAAGTCCATCCAGATTCTCTTGTCCATAGCTGCTGCTCTCGACTACGAGATTTGACAGATGGATGTCAAGACGGCTTTTCTAAATGGCTATCTTGATGAGTCCATTTATATGGATTAGCCAGACGGGTTTAAGGTCACGGGTCAAAAGGGTAAGGTTTGTAAGTTGTTAAAGTAAATTTATGGACTTAAGCAGGCTTCTCGTTCTTGGAACATAAGATTTGATCAGGTGATCAAGACTTATGGGTTCTCACAAAATGTGGATGAGCCATTTGTTTACAAACACATAAAGGATGGGAAGGTGGTTTTTCTACTACTCTATGTAGATGACATTCTGCTAATTGGCAATGATGTTGAGGCGTTGTCATCGGTCAAATTATGGTTGACCAAGCAGTTTGACATGAAGGACTTGGGTGAGGCTAATTTTGTTCTCTATATCCAGATCTTTCGGGATAGGAAGAGCAAAATGATAGCTTTGTCACAGGCTGGCTACATAGATAAAATTCTCAAGAGATTTGCAATGCAGGATTCCAAGAAAAGTGGGCAACCATCTAGGTCTAGAATTACTCTTTTTAAGAAAGACTCTCCAAAGTCTTATGAAGAAAGAGAATACATGAAGAAGTTGCCTTATGCTTCAGCAGTGGGTAGTCTCATGTGTGCCATACTTTGCACACGACCGGATATTAGCTATGCGGTCGAGATTGTAAGTCGATTCAGGCAGATCCAGGACCAAACCATTGGGTTGCAGTAAAGCATATTTTTAAGTACCTGAGAAGGACTCGAGGGTATATGCTTGTATATTCGGGTGAGGACCTGACTCCTCTAGGATATACTGACTCAGATTTTTAATCCTGTTTGGATTCTAGGAAATCGACTTTGGGGTTTGTGTTTACTCTGGGCAGCTATGCCATCAGTTAGAGAAGTGCCAAGCAAGATTGTACTTTGGATTCAATGATGGAGGTAGAGTATGTGGCAGCTAGTGATGCTTTGAAAAAAGCAGTATAGCTCCGCAAATTCCTTGGGGATCTTGAGGTTGTTCTTGGTGTGGATAAGGCGATATCACTGTACTGTGATAACAGTGCGGCGGTAGCTAATGCTAAGGAACCAATATTTCATAAGAAGAGTAAGCATATTGATCGGAAGTATCTTGTGATAAAGGACTTCATTAAGGGCGGCATGTCACGGTATGCAAGATCGCATCAGAGGACAATTTAACTGATCCATTTACGAAGACACTTACAAGGAGAGTCTTCAAGAAACATGTGGAAGCTATGGGGATACAAAATTTGTTGTATTTACTCACTTAGTGCAAGTGGGAGATTGTTAGACATGTATGCCCTAAGGAGTAAAAATGTAATACGTTTTTGGAGATATTTTTATCAATAAAGAATTTATTCATTTATATATACAAAATCTTGTCCTCTTTACGTTCATATTTGTTGAATGTATATTAAGCAAACAGTAGTATGAGACTGTCGGTCTAAACCTTTAAGAATTGGGCATATAATGGACTAATTATGCAGAAGACACGATTCTTAAGGTGATCGTCTAAAACATATGATCCGCAATCGAGGGAATAAAGTTGGGCGCTTTATTCATGCAAAGATTGTTATGTTGTCTATATCCCTATTGGGAGATGGTTTGTCTTGACCATCGGAGTTAGACTCCATGAATAGAAACATTGGCACGTTGTCATAGGTGACGATGTGTTGGATCGGGACACAAAGTGAATTGATTTAGATTAATAATTCTATCTTTGCAAATCGATTCACTTTAGACAATCATTTGTATTGTATCTTAACCCTAAGATGGATAGTGGGCCTGTTGTCACGACTTGTGTCTTTTGATGTACCAAAGGGTGACTCCCACATCTCAATAGTGGTATGCAAGCCAGTACGTTGGAGGCATGACTCTTGATATTGTAGACTTGTTATTCATAGATATGGAATCCATAGCTCCTCTTTAGGAGTAATGATATCCTCTTATATGGGTTATCCTATAATTGAAAAATTAGAGCGCTCAACCATTTGGATACATTGGTTTAACCGAATAGTATACTATCTCTAAATGGTAAGTTTTCTAATGGTGAGACAATGGAACGTAAGATAAAAATAATCGGGAAGGTAAGATAGAACTTGTCCTTAAGATGATTATGGATTATCATATGGGGATACGATACACTTTGATATGTCATGGAGACTTAGCTATACGGGCTTCGTAATTCTATAAAGTTCGAGAGTGTAGCTCCAAGCTTTTAGTGGAGTAGCGTTGGAGTTGATAATTGTGAAATATATATCTGGGATATTGGGTTTCATAATTATCAAGAGCTTAAACTTTATAGGTCTATTTTGGTCCCCTTTGCTAGCTCACAAAATCTTGTAACGATACGACGTGCTTTTTTAATAATTGATGACTTATGTCAGATTTATCGGATTGGTTTAAAATTTGAAAGAATCAACTAATTCATGTCTGTTTATTGGTTGAATTAATTTTGTAATAAAATTAATTTAAGATAAACTTGTTGAATTATTGGGATCGGATAATTCTTGTCAGTTTTTCGGTTGATTTAATTCGATAAATTAAATCAAGATAAACTTGTAGAATTATTGTGAATTGATTTATTTTCTTAGAGATTATCTTGATAAAGTTTGTTTTGATCAGATAACTTCTCTATTGGATTATTTGAATCAAAACTGAGACTTTATCCTATAGAATCTCGGGTAAAAAATAAAAGATTCACGAAGATATTTACGCGGCAGTTTGGCCTACCGATCTATGTGTTCTGCCTGCCGATCAGCGAGAGATGAGATTACACTTTTTCACACGGATCTTATCAGATATTGATCCAAACTTGATTTTGTTTAGAGTTTTTGAGACCTAATCTGATAAGGACTGACCCCAAGACCAATCGCTATATAAAGGGAGTAAGTCTCATGAGTTACTCAGATCAATTGAGAGATTAAGAGTGATACTCTTCTGGTGAGCATCTGAAAACTCCCTGAGAGCTTTTGTTCACAAATCATGAACACTAGCTTTGGGTTCTCTCGATTGGTTGGAAGGAGAGTCACCGGTGGAAGAGCTGTACGTGTGAGCCCACACTCACTCTGATCATGGATAAAGAATAGCAAAGAAGACCAGTTGGTTGAGGCTCTTCTGGAACGTTACTTCTCTTCACGGATTGTGGAGGTTCATTGGCGCATAGAGGTTAGTAAGATCTGTTTGATTTATACATATAGCATGTCAAACTTGTGTTTTGGAAAAATACTCTGATGTTAAAATTTTTAAAATTCTCACTGCGCACTTCACATTGTTTTTTTTTCCAACAATCGGCATGCGTATTTTAAGGAATTCCAGCGTGCATCTATACCGACTTTTGATGGAAATGAGGACCTACAATTGGCAGAATACTGGCTGGATTCGATCGTGAAACATTTGGATACTCTTAGTGTGCCAGCCGAGTATCGTGTGGAGTTTGCTACATATAAGTTTAAGGGTGGCGCTAATACTTGGTGGAAGCAAGCTAAGCATTTGGAATGCAATGGTAACATCAGTTGGGACAGGTTTGAGGAGCTATTTTATGACCAATATTTTCTACAAGGGCATAGAGACCAAAAGGCGGCTGAATTCCACAGGTTACAGCAAGGTGATTTGTCAGTTCAAGAGTATAAGGCAAGGTTTAATGAGTTGGCCAGGTTTGCTCCATCAATAGTGGCATCAGAACGTGAAAAATGTATTAAGTTTTTGGAAGGGCTCAAGGCTCCTATTCGGCGATAGGTGGTTGCTCTGCGATTCAGGAGTTTTGAAGAGCTTGTGTCGTCAGCGATATCAATGGAAAGTGATTATACGCAGTACTATGAGGATCGAGCAAAGACGTCAGGAGGGCCCTAGAGGAGCGGTAGGATGAGTACCAGTAGTCGTCCAACTCCGAGAAAGAGCAATCAGGGTGACGTGAACAGTGATAGCAGCAGTTCATCAAGTAGCAGGCACAGCAATCCCTACAGCTTTAATTATCATTATTGCCAACAGCCAGGACACATCAAGAGGAATTGCCCGATCAGGAGTGCACGTCTAGGATTTAGATCGGAGAAGGTCATCAGCCTCAGCCTCTACCTCTACCTCCACCTCAACAATATCTGTAGTTGTAGTTTCCTCAGTTCCCTCCTCAGCAATCGCCATATTCAGCACAAGGGCAGCAGCCGCAGAACTTCTAGCGTAACATCCCTCAGTATCGAGCACCGAGTACAGCTAGTGTGTAGTCATCTCCGTAACAACAATATTGGTCGAATAATCCAGGACCTAGCAGTGTTGGTAGGGGAAAAGGAAAAGCACTAGTTTGGGTTCATGCGATGGCAACAAGAGGTTCAGATGCCTAGACCAGTAATGCGGTTGTCGATGGTACGATCTTAGTTTCCCAATCCTTAGCTCATGTTTTATTCGATACAGGTACTAATTATTCTCTCATTTCGAGTTCTTTTGTACATGCCTTGGGATTAGAGATAGAAGAGTTCAATGAACCCCTAGTTACAGCTTCTCCCTTGGGGCGGGTGTGTGTGAATTATTTATGTAAAGCTTGTAGAATCAAGATTGGGTATGAGATTTTGAAAAGTGATTTGATTGTACTCCCTATAAGCTCATATGATGTGATTCTAGGGATTGAATGGTTGTCCAAGTATAATGTAGTGGTAGACTTCCAGCCTAGAAAAGTGACCCTAGTATCTGATAGGGGGACGATGATCACTTACCAGGGTGGTGGTGATCAGTTGATGAGTGAACGTCTTATGAAGACATGTCTTGGAGGGCAAAAAAATCTGGTTTGTTATGCTTTTCTTGTAAGTCTGGAAGGTAAGCCCTATGCTTTGAAAAGAAATGTAGCGATACTTGTGGTTGATGAGTATGAGGATGTCTTCCCCGACGAGTTACCAAGATTACCACCGTATCGAGAGATCAAATTTGGTATTGAGTTATTTTCAGGTACAGCACCGATTTCAGTAGCACCTTATCGGATGGCGCCGACAGAAATGAAAGAATTGAGAAAGCAACTTCAGGAGCTAGCTGATAAGGGATATATTTGAAATAGTACATCACCATGGGGAGCACCTATTTTGTTTGCTAAGAAACATGATGGGACTCTCAGGTTGTGTACAGATTATCGATAGCTGAATCGTGTCATAGTGAAGAATAAGTATCCTTTGCCCAGGATCGATGAGTTGTTTGATCAGTTGGGAGGTTCGCAGTACTTCTCAAAGATTGATTTACGATCGGGATACCATCAGCTCAGGATAAAGGAGGAAGATATTCCCAAGACAGCTTTTAGGACCCGGTATGGACACTTTGAGTTTCTAGTGATGCCGTTTGGATTGACAAATGCTCCAACAGCTTTCATGGATTTGATGAACAGGATATTTAGGCCTTATCTAGATCAGTTCGTGATTGTGTTCATTGATGATATTCTAGTGTATTCTAAGACTTGGGAGGAGCATGAGCAGCATCTTAGGATCATTCTTCAGACTCTGCGGGAGCACCAGTTGTATGCCAAGAAAGAAAAGTGCGAGTTTTGGTTAACAGAGGTTAAGTTATTGGGTCATGCCATCTCTAAGCATCGTATTTCAGTGGATCCGTCCAAGATAGAAGCCATAGTGGAATGGGACCGACCAAGGAATGTAGCAGAAATCCACAGTTTCTTGGGTCTTGTAGGGTACTATGGGAAATTTGTAAGGGATTTCTTGAAGATCGGAGCGCCGTTGACAAGATTGATCAGGAAAAATGTCAAGTTTGAATGGGATGAAGAATGTGAGCTCACTTTCCAAGAATTGAAGAATCGGTTGGCCTCAGCCCCAGTATTGGTTATTCCTAGCAGCGACAAGCCGTATGAGGTTTACGCTAATGCTTCAAGAAGCGGGCTTGGGTGCATGTTGATACAACATGGATGCATGTTGGTATATGGATCGAGACAGCTATGACCTCACGAGCAAAATTACCTTACTCACGACTTGGAGCTTGCGGCGGTGATTCATGCGCTGAAGATTTGGAGATTTTATTTGTGTGGGGCAACATTTCAGGTTTTTTCCAATCATAAGAGTTTGAGATATCTATTCACTAAGAGGGATCTTAACTTGAGGCAGCGGAGATGGATGGAATATATGGAGGATTATGATTTTGCGTTGTAGTACTATCCCGGGAAAGCTAATGTGATCACGGATGAACTTAGCAGGAAATCATCAGGGATTCTCGCTTGTTTGGCTCTTGAAGGTTGGAAAAGAGATGCGATAGTGAGTGAGTATGGGCTATAGTATTATGAAGACTACCATATGGCAGCGACCCCAGCTCTTGTTCAGATGGTGAAACAGAATCAATGGTAGAACTAGCATCTACGAGGGATTTGGACACGGATTCAGGATGGGGAACAATTTGAGGAATGGAGAGTGCATGCAGATGGATCGTTGTACTTCCAGGAGCACTTAGCAGTTCTAGCAATCGTAGAGGTGACGAAAGCCGTTATGGATGAAGCCTATAAGTCTCAGTTTGCCATTCATCCAAGAAGCACGAAGATGTATTGTGATTTGAAGAGGCAATATTGGTGGAGAGGTATGAAGAAAGATGTTCGAGAGTACGTGGCCAAGTGTATGACTTGTCTTTAGGTGAAAGCCGAGCATCAGAAGCCAGCAGGTCAGCTTCAGCCGCTTCCTATTCCAGGGTGGAAATGGGAGCACGTGACGATGGATTTCCTTACAGGTTTGCAGAGGATGGAGTAGTGGCATGATGTGGATTAGGTCATGGTCGACAGGTTGACAAAATCGGTGCATTTCATTCCATTCAGGTTGACATGTTCGAGAAGGATACTTGTGGACTTGTATCTATAGAATATAGTAAGATTGCATGGAATTTCTTTGTCCATCACATCCGATCGAGACACCAGGTTTAATGCTAAGTACTGGAGGAGCTTTTAGGAGGCTTTAGGTACGGATTTGAATTTCAGTATGGTGTTTCATCCTCAGACCGATGGGCAATTTGAGCAAGTTATTTAGATTCTCGATGACATGTTACGTGCTTTTGCGTTAGACTTCGGCGGGAATTGGAAGCAATATTTGCATCTGGTAGAATTCGCATACAACAACAGCTACCAAGCAAGCATTGGTATGGCACCGTTTGAGGCGTTGTACGGGTGACCATGTAGGTCATCGGTGTGTTGGGCAGAACCAGAGGATAGGGTTATTCTTAGGCCAGATGAGATTCATGATAGCAACGAGAACGTCGTTGTAATTCGAGATCGATTGAGGGTAGCTCAGAGTCGACAGAAAAGTTATGCGGATAGAAGACATCGACCCTTGGAATTTGCAGTAGGAGATTTTGTTCTCTTGAAAGTATTGCCTCGTAAAGGCATTACGCGGTTCAGAGTGAGTGGTAAGCTTGCACTGAGATATGTTGGACCATTCGAGATCACTCAGCGTGTTGTTGTGGTTGCTTATCGGCTCGACCTTCCCCCTGAATTATCTCATGTTCATGATGTGTTCCACATGTCGATGCTTAGGAAGTGTCTGCCTAATCAAAGTAAGGTAGTTTCATTTCATGATGTGCAGGTTCGGGAAGACACGACGTACAAGGAAGTGCCGACTCTGATTATCGATCGGAAGGTGATTAGCTTGTGACATCGTGACATACCGTTAGTTAAGGTCATGTGGCAGCATCACAGGGTTGATGAAGCCACTTAGGAGTTAGAGTGAAGCATACGGGAGTTGTATCCTCTTTTTTTTTGTTTCTGAAGTGATATGTAAAATTTTGAGGGCAAAATTTCCTTTAGGGGTGGAGAGTTGTAACGCTCAAAAATTTATTAAATGATATTAGCATGTAAAATGGTGGATTAGTGTGCCATAACGAATACTTTAAGCTTAATTTGATCATTTGATGAAATTTTGAGTTTAAAGTTGTTTCTTTTATTTTAATGATTTCTAATGACTTCTTATTGTTTTAAATTGTTATTTTGAGTTTTAAGACAAAATAATTTGTCAAATGTCAAATATATTTGGTTTTACAAAACCGAGGGCGGCACACGGCTTTTGTATAGTAAAACCGCCTAACTTTTCCCTCTATTTAATCTCTCACTCTCCCTCTCTTCCTCTCATTCTCTCTTTCTTTCTCTCTCTCTCTCTCCTGTGCATCACTCTCCCTCTCTGCCTCTCCCTTTCCCTCTCCATTTCTCTCAAAATCTTTGAGTTAAATCGAGCCCCAAGCTTTGGTTTAGTGGATTGGAGGCTCGGGAACGTGTTTGAGCAACCAAAAACGCGATTTAAAGCTTCGATCCGAGGTTAGTTTTCAAATTTTAAAACTTTTTCTATTTTTCAATTTTTCTTGTAATTTGAAATTCAAGCTTATTTGAACTTAGAAAACCTTTTATCTAAGTTAGAGGAACTTAGAACAACTAGGATCTAAGCTTTGTTTGAAGAAACACGGATTCGAATCAAGATTTTTTCATTTTTCTCTATTTTTCACCATTTTTGCATTTTTTGGGATTTTGTGTACAAATCTTGTTTAAATGAGTTTAAAAGTGTTCTAGTATGTTTTTCTATCATCTATGATTGTTTTCCATGCCTGAGAACTGAGAAAAACAAGTTGAAATAAAGATTTGGGGTTTGGGAGGCCCACAACTTGTGGCTGGAAAATTCTAGAATTTTCCAATTCGACAGGCCGAATTCAAGGGATCGGCAGGCCGGATTCATCTGTCTGGTAGGCCGAACCTGCAAAAGTTTGACCGACTGGACTTGGTTTTCTGGTAGGCCGAACCAAGGAGACCGGCCGGCCGACCGAACAAGGAGAAAATTTGTGATTTTTTTCATACGATTTCACTGTTTTGAACCCTGATTGAAATCCCAACTTTATAAAGTGATTTTAAAGATACAAATGGCACATTAGGACACCATGAACTAGTTTAGCAATGTAGAACATCTTAAACTAGATACTAATAGACCTAGTTTTATCTAGGGTTGTTCATGGTTTCACGAAGCTAACGTATAGCGAACTGGGATTATGGTGTGGAGCATCGACACGAGCATCAAGGTAGGACTTCTATCCTTTTTCTTTGGTAACCCAGTTTCAAATGATTTGGCCTTCAAAAGTCTTTTTACCAAAATGTTTTTAATGGTTGATTGAAAAAGGAATTTTATCGGTTACCTTTACAAATAGTGGACTGAGATGAACTTCATAATGAATGTAAATAGAAATACTTGGTGAATGGGTTTTGAATAATGATAAAAAAAAAGAAAAAAACATATATATATATATGGGCATGATGCCATAACAAAGATCGGGTCGTGTAGCGTGCGACCTTGGGGGCAGGTCCTGAAACCCAGCTGGGCTACTATGATGGTGTTATTCATATGGTTTGCCTAGGAAAAGAAAATGATGATCTTTCTAGTCGACCAATAAACTGTTTGGGTAAGAATGGTTTTATTTAAACTTATTTATTCAAAATTTCTCTTAAATAATTTCTTGAATAATGATATTTCCATTTGAATGTAATATTTCTTAAATTATAGTCCTACTAAGCCTTTAGCTCATATTTTATCTGTTTTTAAACTTTCCCCTCCTTTAGGTGGATTTTCGCTTGATTCAGAGAGGGTTCTTCAGACAGAACCCAGGAGCAGTAGGAAAACTTAATAGGTCATTTATATTATTAAATCAAGGCATGTAACATTTTAACTTTCTCTTCATTTGGACTGTGGATGTAATGTAATATTGTCAGTACTATGTGTGTATACAAGATGTGGATCAATGGGACCCATACTCATTTCTTTTATCTTTTATTTTTTTTTCTTATCTATTGTGCTAGAAATTCTATTTGTTTAAGTATCATGTAACTGTCTGTTTTAAAAAGGTTCTAAAATCTCTGTGTTTTCTTAATTAATTTAAATACTTAAACTTGTGTTTTAATTAAATTATATATTAATTGTCTTAATCAATCCGCCACGTCACCTCCCGTATCGTGACGTAACAAGAAAAACAAGCAACATAAAAATGCCTACTTCCATTTATGCTCAATTATGAACTATCAATTATGAGCGTCTAATGCACCTTCTTTTCTTACTTTAACTTTCTATCTTTGTTCTTTATCTTTCCCTATCTTACTTTAGTGTTCGTACCAACATCATGAATCATGAGATCATAAGCATAATGCTTCCCTTGTGGAAGACTTTAGACCATCAAACATCGAGGTCATGTACCATACATCAAGGAGGTCAAACTTTAACTTTACTTGAATATCTCACATCAAGGAGGCTTGTACCACACTTTCATTTTATCTTTACTTTACCTTCTTATTAACTTGAGTGAGCATATCAAATGCAATCATGTCATATGCAAACACATTTGCAAACCATAACTTATACTGTAAAACTTATTGTACAACAAATGTAACATAAAACTTATAATTTAAACTATAAAAAATTATGCATTGCAAATATATTTTAAACATAATTATAGCAAATACATTGCAAACTTTTACTTAATCTTTAAAACTTCACGTATAATTAGTGAAAACATACTTTAAAAACAACTTGTATAACATTTGCAAACATATAAAATGCATTTGAAAATCATTTACTTTACGTTGTAGGTGAGGTTTGAACTTTCCTGGTTCTAGCTCTAACCTCCCATATCCTTCCTTTTCCTTTCATTAGTAGGCCTTTGTGTCCTGATCATACGACCTCCGACTAATTAGCTAACTTTTATTACCAACCTACTTGATTGATAACATAACTTAAACATTAAACATTCATTCCCTTTTTTCATAACTTGGTATACTATCGGTTTACCTTTTTCTTTACTTAATTTTGTAGCCCACCGGGTTATCTTTCCCTTTGCTTAATTATATAACCACCAGGTTACCATTCTTTTTGCTTAGCTCTATAACCCATCGGGTTATCTCTTTCTTTACTTAATTTTGTAATCCACCGGGTTACCTTTGTTCTTAAGCGTCCCTTAGTTAAATTTATTGTCTCACTGGCGGTTTCATTACTTAACGTATTATGAAAAATTTTCCATCTAAGAGTGTTATGCTAATTCGGAGTGTTCGACTCCCTTCTAGCCGTTTTCTCAAAAATGACGATTTTAATCTTAACGGGTTTTTCATCTATTTCATAACTTTATAAAACTCACTGCTTAACTTTACCATTTCATTACCTATATATTACGAAAAAATCCCCACTAAGGAATGTTTCTCAACATCGAGCGTTTCGGGTCAGTTTTGGCCTTTTTCATAAAATGACCATTTTGCCCTTAACATTTTTCTTTCATTTTTTCTTTGACTAAACTTTAAATTCTTTAAAACTTAACATCTATGATTACTCACTGCCTACAGCAGTGCAGGGAACCAACGTTCCCTAGTGAAAACCTAGTTTTCATATAATTTTACTGTTTTGGCCCCAAATACAAAAATATTTACATTTTTGCCCTCGAAACCAAAAGTGAACAATTATACCATAATGTCCAGCTTTTCGCAAGGAACAAAACCTACAAAAGCTCCTTGGTCAAATTCTAAAGTTTTCATTTCTTGAAATTTTGTGCCTAAAATTTTGTAAAATTCATAACTCCTAAACTGAGCCGAATTTTGGAAAATTGTCCATATTGTTCTAATGATTTTGAGGCATTCTACAACTTTCATGTTTTAACTTTCTTAAAATTCCATCATTAAAGTGGACTTTTTGGCTAATTTTTAAATCTGCAAATCAACCGAGAATTAGCAAACTTTACAATTCAACCCTTTTGGAATTTTACAAAACTTTATTCACAAAAGTTGTTTCCCTCACTGTGCTTGTAAATTCTAGATCTTATTTAGAACATAGTTTGGCCTCTAAGGCCCTCAAAATTCCATTCCCTTGAAACTAGTTAAACTTTGCATCAAATACAAAGTTTTAACAATTTTCCACTTTTAAACCTAAAACCCTTACTTTCTTTGTTTCTATCATCATCATCATCAATAAACCAATCATACCATAATGTCCATTTTACATGCCCTAGCTTAAATATTTCATCAAACACTTGACATACATGTTATAACATAAACTTTTCGAGTATAAAGTTTAGAAATTTACCTAAATTTTGTCAACCTTTTTGATCCTCCTTTGCCAAGCTCAAACTTTGTCATGTCTTCTCGACAAAAACCATGACAAAATCCCAATCAAAACTCATCTAAAGCTTGAAGAAAATCACCAAAATCCATAAGAAAAACCATGAACTTTTACTTTAAAACTTCCTTGTTCTTTCTCCTTGCATTTACCTTTGCTTCATATCATAACTTGGAGGCCTGGAATTTCATCAAAAATTTGAGAAAGAGATGCCTAGAGGGGGACGGTTTTTAGAGGAAAAGGATGAGCTTTTTTTTTTTTTGGTTTTTTACTTCATGAAACAAATGCGAAACAAAGCTTGATTTTTATAACTTTGATGACTCACCTCCCTTAGACATCACTTGGCAACATTTAATTGGCCACATCAAGGGGTGTTTTTGGTAATTTTCCACCATATTTGATGACTACCAACATTAGTCATCTTTGTTAAAAAGTTGGGGTAATTTTGGCATGGTGGGACTGGTCCACATCAAAGCGGTGTGGTGGCAAGTTCTCATCCATTTGAGTGTCCAATGGTGGGTCCTACATTTTTACATAGTTCAAATTTATATTGGCAATATTTTTCTTATACTGTTGGTATTTTTTTTCGTACATTTCATGAGGTCCCACAACCTCCTATATTTATTTACATCCTCCATATAATATAATTCTAATATTATCTGACTTTGTATAGTCTAAATTTATATTGACAATATTTTTCTTATATTGTCGGTATATTCTCCATACTGCTACAGCATTTTTTATTAATTCATATTCTCCAAACAGTATTATTCCTATATTGTTTTAACTTAAATAGTCTAATTTCTGTACTGCTTAATCTTAAACAGTCAAATTCTTACACTGTATTACTTTTGTAATGTAATTTTCATACTACATAACTTTATTAGTGTACTTCCTTACATTGCATTATTCTAATGTTGTATAATTTTTCATATTGTTATACAATATTTTTCTTAAACTGTATTTTTTTATCTTAACATTTGTTGCAACACAATTTGCAACAATTAAGCTTTCTAGCTTATTTCCATATCATCCCTTCTTTATTAAGGCTATGGCATGATTTTTTTTATCCTTAGAAATCTCATTTTTTCACTTTTATGGAATTCAACATATAAACTAAATTAAACAATATTGTTTAAATTATTGTATTTTTAACACACTAAAAATACTTGGGTATTACACTATGGTTTCATCACAAAGATTATCTTGAACAAGAAAACGAAGGATAATGCCTAAGACTTCCCCTGCTTTGGCTCTGGCTACGATAGTTCCCATTAAACTAAGACTTCCCCATTCATATACAAGATTTATCTTTTTCTTAGCCAAGACTTGCTCTAAATGGAATGTAGCATTTAAATAGTCAATACCCTTTCTTAAACTAGAACCACAAAACACAAATGTTTTAAAAGTTTTGAGAAGATTTAGACGAGGACTCTATAATGGTTTCTAAGAAACTAAGGCTCTTTTTTTTTTAAGAATTTTATGTTTTTTCTATGACTTGAAAACTTTTTACACCGCTCTGAGTAAAACCTAAAATGAATGAGATCTAATACATGATTAAGTGTGATAAAAAACAAATAGGCAGGTGAAGACAGATGTGACATCATTATAGGACTTTTGAAAATTTTACCCAACAAGAACTATTTAACTTTTGACAAACAAGACACTACTATACAACTTTTGACAAAATGGGAACAAATTTTAAAAATCGACACAAAACTTATTTTACACGGCACACAAAATACCTACTGAAGAAAATAATGCAACTGACAGAAAAGTCAAAATATTATTATTAAAAGATAAACAGTACAGTTGTAATTATTAAACACCTACTATAAAGATCACAAAAAAACAAAAATCTTTTTGTTGTTGAAATTTTATTCAATAATGCATTGAAGAAAACTTGTGTGTATCAAAATGTGCCTCTAGAAATTCTAACACTCAGCCATTTTGATGATTTTTTTCATTAAAATCAAGAACATTTCTCGAAAAAAAATTCAACAATTTTTTTAAGAAAGGAAAAACACATAAAAACAAAGAAAAACTTTACAGAACTTACTTCGAACTAGTGGGATCTGGAGTCTGCTTCCCATTTAACGTTCTTGCAAACTGAACAATTGGGTCTTTTAACGTCAGATTCCTAGGACGTTCTTTCAAAGCATGAAATTGAAGCTAGAGTCTAGAGATTGCTCCTTGAACATATCCACTAGGATGTTCTAGAAGAGGATTGTGAAGATTATCTAAGTTTTTTTTTTTTTGAAAGGTCATCCTTACAGAAGAGTATTTTGTCCTCTCTATTGCTAGACACAAGACCTTTTGATTTACAATTACGCTTATAAGTTTGATGGGAACACTTTTGAAGCTCTGGCTTAGGCTTTTCTTTTCCTAGCACACAGACTCATACCTATCCAATATAGACCTATATTATTTACATCACTAGGACGAATAAGACCTTCTATATATACTTTAATGTTAGTTGGAAGTTTAAAACGAGAAAGTACCCAAAGACTAGTGATCCTAGTTTTGTACTTCTTTCTAATTTCTTTTTGAGAAAGTGAAAGAAAATATTTCTTAAGACGCTCTTACTTAGGATTCATGATAAAAAAAAAAAAGAAGAGAAATATGAGATTCTTGAGGGAAAACTAAAAAACTGGCAAATTTTTGTAAGATCTAAAAGCTTTGGGTAGATTTGAAAGAGTATTGAGAAGATTTTGTAGGAGTAAGAGAGAAGAGATTGAAGAATTTCTAGAAAATTTCTCAGAATTCTAGAGAGAAAACATAGGGAATTTGAGAGATTAGAGAGTGAGAAATTAGAGAAAGAAAGAGCAAAGAGTTTTGAGCCTAGATGCACAGTGACAAGTTATATAAACAAAGGTTAGTTTACCTTTTAAACATGAGGAAAACTGTACAGACGTGTGTAACACTATTCTAAATAGTGGCGGGATAAACTAAAATGGGCTAAGTAAAAGTAACCTAATCGATTACTAAGCACTATTAACATTGATTATCAACTAATTTAAAGTATTTTTTGTTTTTAATTTTTTTATTTTTATGTATTTTTAAAATTTTCAATTTTATTTGTGTTTTTTATTAAAATTAAAATTTACAAAAGTTTAAAACTCAAAAAAATTCGTTCATATCCATTTCATTAAAATGCATTTCTAGAGGCTGTTAATACAAAAATACTAATTAATCAAATATGAATCCTCTATAATCTCAGCCATTTTAATGAATTTTTCAAATATCATTTTTTTGAATTTCAAGAAAAACAACAACAACAAAAAATAAAAATACACACTAAAACAAAACAAAAACAAAAACGAAAATGAAAATAAAAGAAAATATTAGGTTATAATTGAAAATGGGTTAACATGCATACTATCTAGACCAGAAAGATATTCAAAATGACATTAATAATGTTTAGATATAAATGGACTCTTTTCAAAATTTTCCAAGCACTTTCTTCACATTTTTTCTAGATCAAGACAATTTTTTTTAAATAGAATCTTTATTCAAAAACTTATCTTTTCAAGAATCAGATTTACAAGTGTCTCCTTTTTTTAATATCAGATTTGCAAGTTCATATGCTTCATCAATCAAAGACTGATCTTTCTCAATTAATTCAGTTTCACAATTTTTTAAATCAGTAGATTGTTTCAACATATTGAACACGTTGAATTCATAAGTCATATTTCCAAAAGAAAATTTTAGAATACCATTTTTACGATTAATTAAGGCATTTGAAGTTGTAAGAAATGGATGACTTAAAATAATAGGGACTGAAAAATTGAAGTAGAAACAGGTTGTGTAACCAAAACAATAAAGTCTACTTGGAAGTAAAACTTATCACTTTAAACTAACACATCCTCAACTATTCCTCTTAGAATATTCATAGAACGATCATCTAACTGAAGTGTAACAGAAGTTGACTTTAGTTCACTTAAACCTAATTGTTGATAGACAGAATAAGGCAAAAGGTTAACACTGGGAAAAGATGTAACAATGCATAGTCAATTTGAATGTTTCCTATGATACAAGAAATTGTGGGATAGCCTAGATCTTTGTACTTTAATGGTGAATCATGTTGAATGATGAAACTAACAATCTTAGCTAAAAATACAGTTTTAGCCAATTATGCTTCCCTTAATTTACAACAATCTTTCAAAAATTTAGCATAATTCAAGGGTTTTGATCCAGGAATGAAGATTTTCATAAGGTAGAAAATTTTGAGAAAGCCTTTGGAAATTTTGTGAATTTGATAGAAATTGTGGATTCTGAGGCTGTTGTAGAATGGCGGACGATTTTGAAAAATTTGAGGTGGCAGTGGTGCTTGCTATGGTTAATCATTGCAGATTATATGTGTCAGAATATGGAGATGGAAAATGTTTCCCAAGTTGATCCGTTTGATTTGTATAATTTACCTGTTCATGAGACTCTTCCTTAAAACTAGGCAGTTACAAGTTGAGTGACCTAGAGTTTGGTGAACACTACGTAAAGTTTCAATCTTACTTGGTCATTCCTACGTTCTACGCTTCAGTCTTTCTTGACAAACTGGTAATCTTAGCATTTAGATCATTCTTTTGACTAAGTTGATGAACACCTCTTTGAGCATTTGCAAGACTAGACCTAATTAAGCCTTCAAAATTTATATGTTGCCAATATTGAAAGTTTTCATCTAAGTTATCTAGAAAATCTAACGCTTCATCAGGTTTTTTATCAAGGAATTCTACATTACATGTTTCAATGAATGGATAGGTTTTAGGAGTTAAACCTGTTAGACATGTATGCCCTAAGGAATAAAAAAGTAATATGTTTTTGGAGATATTTTTATCAATAAAGGATTTATTTATTATTTATGTACCAAATCTTGTCCTCTTTATGTTCATATTTGTTGAATGTATGTTAAGCAAACAATAGTCTAAGACTATCGGTCTAAACCTTTAAGAATTAGGCATATGATGACAGATTATGCAAAAGACATGATTCTTAAGGTGACAGTCTAAATAATAAGATCTGTAATCGAGGGAATAAATTTGGGCACTTTATTCATGTAAAGATTGTTATGTTGTCTATATCCCTATTAGGAGATGGTTTGTCTTGACCATCAGAGGTGGACTCTACGAATAGAAACATTGACACATTGTCATAAGTGACAATGTGTTGGATCAAAACATAAAGTGAATTGATTTGGATTAATAATTCCATCTCAGCAAATTGATTCACTTTAGACAATCATTTGTATTGTATCTTAATTCTGAGATGAATAGTCAAAACATTGTCTTGACTTATATCTTTTAATATACCAAAGGGTGACATCCACATTTTATAGTGGTACGCATGTTGGTACATTGAGAGCATGACTCTTGATAACGTAGACTTGTTATTCATAGATATGGAATCCATAGCTCCTTTTAGGAGTAGTGATATCCTCTTATATGCGTTATCTTATAATTGGAAAACTAAAGCACTCAACCATTTAGATATATAGGCGTAATTGAACGGTATATTGTATTTGGGTGGTAAGTTTTCTAATGGTGAGATAATAGAATGTAAGATAAAAATAATCGGGAAGGTAAGACAGAATTTGTCCTTAACCCGATTATGGATAATCCTATGAGGAAACAATATATTATGATATGTTATGGAGACTTAGCTATTCAGGCTTCATAATTCTATATAGTTTAAGAGTGCAGCTCTAAGCTTTTAGTGGAGTAGTATTGGAGTTGATAATTATAAGATGTATATCTAGGATATTAGGTTTCATAATTATCAGGAGCTTGAACTATATAGGTCCATTTGGTTCCTTTTGCTAGCTCACAAAAATTCTGTAACGATATGGCGTACTTTTCTAATAATTAGTGACTTAAGTCAAATTTATCAGATTGGCTGAAATTCAGTAAAATGAGGTGATTCATGTTTGCTTATCGGTTGAATTAATTTTATGATAAAAATTAATCCAAGATACACTTGTTGAATTATTGGGATGAGATAATTCATATCTGTTTATCGGTTGGATTAATTTTGAATTAATTCAAGATAAACTTGTTGAATTATCATGAAGATTTATTTTCCTAGAGATTATCTAGATATGACTGTTTTAATCAGATAACTTCTCAATTGGATTATTTAAATTAAAATTGAGGCTCTATCCTAAGAATCTTAGATGGAAAATAAAGATTCGCAAGGATTTTTTATTAGAGGTTTGACAGGCCGATCTTTAAGTTCGGCGTGCCAATTGAGGAGGTACAGCAAGCCGATCTGTTAGTTTGGCCTACTGACCAAGCGATAAAAAGATCACGTGTTTCCACGCGGATTTTATTAGATATTGATCCGAATTTGATTCTAATTTGAATTTTTGAGGCCTTATCTAATAAGAACTGACTCTTAGGCCCAACCTCTATATAAAGGGGAGTGAGTCTCATTATTATTTAGATAAGTTGAGAAATTTAGAGTGAGACTCTATCAGTGAGACTCTAAAACTCCCTAGAAGGCTATCATTCACAAATCATGAATTATAGCTTTGGGTATTTCTCTACTGGCTGGAAGGAGATTCACCTGATGGAAAAGCTGAATGATATGAGCCCACACTCACTCTGATCGTGGATAGAGAATAGCAAAGAAGACCAATTGGTTGAGTCTTTTCTAGAACGTTAGTCTCTTCACGGATTGTGGTAGCTTTTCGACATATACAAGGTTAGTAAGATCTGGTTAATTTATTCATATAGTGTGTTAAACTTGTGTTTTGAAAAATACTTTGATATAAAAAATTTTAAAATTCTGCTGCGTACTATTTTTCCAACAATTGGTATCAGAGCCATAGTTTTTACGTAAATTTACTAGTTTGTGATCATACTATACGTATAAATTATGTGATCTTGATCTCTCCTATGTTTGAATTTAATTTTATAGAGAGTTGGCGCTCTATGTTTCATATAATTTTATATGTTGTCATGGATTATATGGTGAATGTTTATTAATTAATTATGGTTAATTAAATTATTATTTAATTATTTCTTAATTAATTAATTTATACCGGTTATGGTTCCTTAGAGGTTAGAATATGTATCTAAGTTTTTCATGTAATTAGATGGCGGACTATCATCTTCATCTAGGAATTATTATTTAATTTTAAATTTGTGAGAATTTTGTAATTAAATAATCGTTTAGGGAAGACAGATCTAGAAGATAGATGATGGCGTTCCCAAGTATTTCCTAAGTCTTTAATTTTATGTTTTTGAATTGTTGAAAATAAAATTGATGAATTGCATTAAAATTGTATTTTCTAGAGAGGGGTGATCTCTGCTCGGTCGACATGCCAAACCCTCTAGTTCGGCAGGCCAATGGCCATAGGATCGACAGGCTATCCACGGGGCAAAAATCAGGTGGGTCTAGTAGCAGGCCAAATTGTCATGACCAGTAGGCCGACCTAAAAAGATTAGCAAACCTATGGGTCATGACCGGCAGGCCGATCACACAGATCAGCTTGCCAGCAGAGAGTTGAAATTTTTTTTAAAAAGGTGTAGTTTTCGATGTAGTTTTAATTTTATTTTTGGGACAATTCTAAGAAACATTAAAATTTGGATATGACCAAAAATATGGAGTATTCGATCTATACGAGATTGAAGACTTGAAAATGGGCATTACATGAAGAAGGATAAAGCTTGAGGATTCAAGGATGAAGAATCGATAATATGTTTTGATTGTTCTCTTGTAATCTTTATTTTCTTTTCTCTAGGGTGGAACCATAATATTACGTTTATTTATTATTTTGTTGCTTGTAGCTTTGCGTCATTACTTTGCTTGTCTGCATTGTAATATGATATGCCATCTATATTGATAACATGCCATATAGAATAAGGAGTGCTGCTCAATTAAAAATTGTTCATGCATGTTTTTAAAATAAAACCTTAATTTCAAAGGATTGATGAGGAGAAGGTTTTTGAAGAGAGGACCTAAGGCCCCTATCGTTGGTCCATAGGTAGCACATGGTGGTTCCAACCTCTAGAAAGGGACTTCATCATGTATCGGGTTGGATCTTTGAGAGGATAAGGTCTTTTGGCATGATTTGTGGTTGCATACCCCTAGATGGTTGTTGAGGGTGAGCTCGACGCCACCGCCGAGGAAATAAACTTCGGTGGTCCGCTAATTAGCTCGGTAGAACTCTGGCAAGCTTGCTATAGGCCCCCGATGCATCATACTCCTTTCTGAGGTGCCTCCCAGGCATCCAAGGCTACGTCCCAAGAAGGCTGCCACCTCGGAATTTACAGTAGCTCGGGTCGGACCAATCTTACTCACAAGCAGGCTGCTACTCGCCATTATAGGCCAACACAAGGCAGATAACTCGTCGTCCGATGGAGTCCAATCCGTTGGATGAGGGGTGCGACACTTGTCACCTACTGCCTAACATGCCTTGATGTGACACCCAGGTAGTGGGTAAAACCCGCGTTACACCCGATCCAAGTGGTGGCCTATAAATAGGATGCATTTATGGCATTCTAGAGAGAGACTTCTTCTTCACACCTATTTAGCTGTTGACCTCTCCCGAGCAAACCTTGCTTCGAGCATCGAAGAACCCTTGTCTGTTGACCTACTCTTCTATTTTCTCTAAAGCATCCCTCCTCTTGCAGGTGTGTCCGCCCAGGCAGAGGCAGATCCAAGGAGAGGTTAGACTGTGCGCAGCCGCACGTGGTGTTGGTTCGATGCCAGATCATGGTAAGCATCAACATTTTGGTGCTAGAAGGAGGACGCCTACGCCTTCACCCAAATGACAGGCACATCACCTCTAACGCCCGAGATGACGACTCGAGGAAATGTTAGAGACGATACAGCCCGACAGGAGGGGTCGGGCGAAGCAAGAAATAGGCAACCTAACATGGGTAGGCCTAGGGGCCATCCCCGGACCACAAGGTCCCGGTCTGGGAGGCAAGGAAGCACAGCCAAGGCTGAGCCAGCGGATGCCCTTACCGTTTGAGACCTGATCTAGGAACTTACGGACATAGTCCGGATCCTAACACAACAGCTCGCGCAGCAGGCTTAGTGCCAGGCTGCACCAGTTTTGCCGCCCCCTGGCCCAGGTTGTCCAGGCTAGAGGTCGGATAGAGCGAAGCACAGCCGACCTTGAAGAAGCCCAATCTGAGGAGTCTAGAGGGTCCACCCATGGAATCTCGACCAATAACAGGTTGGTCTAGGAAGGTCGTCTTGGATGCCAAGCAACTCGTGCTCCCTCGCCACAAGGTTCTCGAGCCTCGGTATTTGATAGGCTTAGATCTCGGGGAGCAAATCGAAACTGCCAGCCTAGAGCTGGAGGCCGTGCTAAGGGCAGAGTACCCTATAGGGTCAAACTGCCCGAGGACACTAACAGCCACCAGTTCTGGGCACTGCAGCGACAGATCGACGAGATTCAAAATTATCAATTTGACCTACATGAGATAGGAGCTCAGGACCCACCTTTCTCGGATAGCATAATGCAGGCCCCTATGCCGCCAAAGTTCAAGGTACCACAGATCAAGTCCTACGACGGGACGACGAACGCTAACGAGCATGTTGAACTCTTCCGGGGGCACATGCTACTACAGAATGCCAGCGATGCGGCGATGTGCAAAGCTTTTTCGCTCACGCTGATAGGTCCTGCTCGATAATGGTTCTGACGGCTCGAACCTTCATCTATTTCTTCTTTCCAGCAATTGGTCGACGCCTTCTCTTTGGCATTTTCTATGACCAAAACACGGAGGAAAGAAATTACATACCTGTATGCTGTCAAACAAGGAGACGGTAATGTCAGGGATTACATCAACCGGTTTACCCGAGCAGCTCTTGAGGTCAAGCACGTTGAAGACGAGACCCTCAAACACATTTTTGTAGGGGGTCTTCGAGACGAGAAGCTGACCTAGTCTCTGGCCTTTGAGTAGCCAAGCATGTTTTTCCAAATGCTTGGATACGCCCAGAGACATGCTGACGCTGTCGAATATATGAAAAGCCATCGAGAAGAAGCTGGCCCAAGCGGAACAAAGAAGGATAAAAAGCAGAAGAAAACACCAGAACAGAGCAGCTCCGAGCAGAGCAAAGAAGTAGAAAAAAGAGAAATTCGAGAAGCCAAAGGGGCCGAACGGTAAATTTCAAAACTACACACCGTTAGTGGCAACTATCGATGAGGTGCTCGCCCAGGTAAGTGTGAAGAATTTGTTAACACCACCACCCAAGCTCCGAGGGAGCAAGGTGAAGTGCAATCAATCAAGGTTTTGCGAGTTCCATAAAGATGTGGGGCACAGTACCCGTGAATGTATCCAGCTGAAGGACCAAATAGAAAGACTGGCCTGAGAAAGTCATTTGTAGGAATTTATTGAACGGGTTATTACCCCGAGGACCACCTTAGGAAGGAATGATCCACCGAGCCAAGACGCAATGACACGCTCCAGAACCGACGTTGGGAACAACTTGGATTCCCTGAATATTGTTCACACGATATTCGACGGCCTGTTACCAAGGACACATCGAGTGGGCGGTAATCATATGTCAGAGAAGCTCGGCTGATCAAGCAAGGTGAATTCATAAACATATCCAAGCATATCAATAAGATATGTCACCAAGAAGACACCCCAATCACGTTTACCGAGGAGAAAATAGATCAATTAATGCACCCCCACAACGATGCCCTAGTGTGTGAACTGCCCATCGCCAACAACGTAGTAAGGCGTGTCCTAATCGACGACGATAGTTCAACCGACATCCTTTTCAAGCAAGCTTTTGACAGATTGAGGATAAGCAACGCCCCTTTGGTCCCTGTTCGGACCCCACTTTATGGCTTTGCGGGGGAATGTGTCTGAGCAATAGGAAAGGTCGGTTTGCCCATGACCTTGGAGAAGGAGTAGCTCGGGTCACTTGGGTTGTTCATTGTTTAGTCGTCGACAAACCCTCCCAGTATAATATCATCATCAGCCGACCAACGCTGAATGCTTTGAAGGCCATAGTGTCTACATATCACATGGCCATGAAATTCCCAACAGATGGCGATCTCGGAGTGATTCACTCGTCCCAGGTGGATTCCCGAGCTTGTTACGCCAGTGCCGTAAGAGTAGCCTCAGCTCTCCACCAAGGTTTCGGCCATTTATTCGATTGATGAATCGGACCTCCCTACCGACCTGACACCCAAGATGCTAGCATACTTGGACCCCAGATTGCCCGAAGAAGAGGTAAGAGCCACCCTGGTCGAAGACTTGGTGCCGTTCTCCCTAGACCCTGAAAGGCCTGAACGCACTATCCAACTCAGATCACAGCTGAGACCTGAGATCCAGCCCAACCTGGAAAGGCTACTTACCGAATATCAAGAGGTTTTTGCATGGTCTCATGAGGACATGCTTGGCATTGACCCGAGCATCATTAGCCATCGACTTAATGTCCAACCTAGCCATAGGCCAGTGATATAGAAAAGAAGGGCTTTTAACCCGAAGAGGTACGCTGTGATAAATGAGGAAGTTCAAAAGCTCCTCAAGGCTGGATTCATCAGAGAAGTTAAATACCCAGAGTGGTTAGCAAATGTCGTCCTCGTCAAAAAGGTGAACGGCAAATGGTGGGTCTACATTGACTATACCGATCTCAACAAGGCCTGCCCAAAGGATTGCTTTCCACTTTCCCGGATAGATCAGCTCGTCGATGCCACTGCCGGCCACGAGCTTCTGAGCTTTATGGACGCGTACTCCAGGTACAATCAGATAAAGATGGCCGAGGAAGACCAAGTGAAAACTGCCTTCGTTACCGACCAGGGATTATGCTGCTACGTGGTAATGCCTTTTGGCTTGAAGAACGCCAGAGCTATATACCAATGCCTTGTCAATAAGATGTTTGCTCGGCTGATCGGGAAAACAATGGAGGTCTACGTGGATGACATTCTAGTAAAATCAGTCTGTGCAGCCGATGTCCGAGCGAGCTTTGACATTCTCCGGGAGTATAGGATGAAACTCAACCTAACGAAGTGTGCGTTCGGTGTCAGCTCAGGCAAATTCCTCAGATTTTTGGTTAATCAACGAGGCATCGAGGTCAACCCGACAAAGGCCCAAGCGATTATTGATATGCATTCTCCTCGGACAACAAAAGACATACAACGGCTCACTGGCATGGTGGCAGCCCTGTCAAGGTTTGTCTCCCGGGCTACCGACAAGTGCCACCTATTTTTTAAGGCACTCAAGGGGAAGTTTGAGTGGAGCAGGGAGTGTGAGGAAGCTTTCCAAAGCCTGAAGACCTACTTAGCTACGCCCCCGCTCCTGTCCAAACCTTTGCTTCGTGAAGCTTTAACCGCGTATTTAGCTGTGTCAGAGAAAGCTATCAGCTCGGTCTTAGTCCGAGACGAGGACAGGGTTCAAAGGCCCGTTTACTACACAAGCCACGCATTCCAAGGCATCGAGGAGCAGTACCCGCCATTAGAGAAGTTGGCTTTTGCCTTAATTACTTCAGTCTGAAAGTTACAACCGTACTACTAAGGCCATACCGTCAATGTACCGACTAAATTTCCCCTTCGGCAGGTACTCTAGAGTCCAGAGATATCGGGCCATATGGCCAAGTGGTTGGTAGAGCTCGGCCAGTACGATGTACATTTCGTGCCAAGAACGGCCATCAAAGCTCAAGCTCTAGCATATTTCATTGCCGAATTCACAGATGCTTGACAGGCGACTCCACTTGTTGAGAAGTCACCCATCGAAGTGCCCGTTGCACCCAGCTGTAGTGAGGACAGACTTTCCCTGGAGCCAGACTAGAAACTACACATCGACGGAGCTTCTTGCATCAATGGATCGGGCACCAGGCTGATCTTAACAACCCAGACGGTTATAAGGTCATCTATGCCCTCCAATTTGACTTCAAGGCCTCCAACAATGAGGCAGAATAAGAAGCCCTATTGGCCAAGCTTTGGATCGCCCGAGATCTTAGGGTAAACCGCATCACCATCCACAGTGACTCAATGCTTGTGGTTCAGCAGGTCACTGGGGGATTTCAGGCCCGAGCAGACTCCATGGCTGCATATTTGCAAGAAGTGAAACAACTGCTAGGATAATTTAAGTCTTATTCTTTCAAGCAAATCCCCCGTTCAGAGAACGCAGAGGCCGACGCCCTTGCCCGATGAGCGTCCGGCTTGGGCGAAAGTGATTTAACTTCGGTCCCTGTTAAAAGACTTGTCGAGCCGAGTATCATTAAGAAAATCCTAAGCATAGCCGAAGAACCCAGGACCACGTGGATGCACCCGATCATTCGATACCTGACCACAGCCGAATTACCCGACGACTGAGAAGAAGCACGTCGGGTACGCAATGGCTCGGCCCGGTATTCGATTATCGATGGAAAATTATACAGGCGAGGCTACACCACACCATGCCTGAGATGCTTGGATCCCAAAGAGGTCGAGTACCTAATGAGAGAGATCCATGAAGGCCTATGCGGCAACCACTCTGGGGGACGCTCTTTGGCCCAAAAGTGCCTTCGACAGGGCTACTACTGGCCAACCATACAGCAGGACTGCGGGGATTTTGATCAAAAATGCCTCAAATGCTAGCAATTTGCCAAAATTCCCGGTTCTCACGCCGAGCTGCTCACTCCAGTGACCTCGGCATGGCCATTCACAAAGTGGGCCATAGACTTGATCGAACCCCTCCCGCCGGCCCAATCGCAATTCAAGTGTTGCATCGTGGCCATAGATTATCTTACGAAGTGGATCAAGGTTGAACCCTGTACCAATATGATCGAAGCTAAGTGCACCAACTTCGTGTGGAAGAACATCATTTGCTGGTTCAGAATCCCGCGCACGATTATGACCGACAACACCAAGCAGTTTGAATCTTCGGGTCTCCTCGATCTATGTGAGAGGCTCGGCATCAAGAAGGTCTTCTCCTCCCCTAGCTACCCATGGAGTAACGGCCAGGTGGAGGCCACGAACAAGACAATCAAAGACAACCTGAAGAAAAAACTCGAGGGGTTCAAAGGTACGTGGATTAACGAACTCCCAAAAGTGCTCTGGGCATACCGAACAACTGCCAGGACAGAGACCGGTGAAACACCATTCTCCCTCATATACAGGGCAGAGGCTGTCATCCTAGCTGAAGTAGGGCTGTCAAGCTTCAGAATTGAACAGCACGAGGAGACTCTGAACGCAGATCTGATGATGACCGAGCTCAATCTACTCGAAGAAAAAAGAAACCGAGCGACGATTCATAACGCAGCTCGAAACCAGGTAGTAGCTCGGTATTACAACAAGAGAGTCCAGACCATAAGTTTTAAGGTTGGAGACTTGGTACTGAAGAAGGTCACGGTTCAACAGCCCGGCCTCAGGTCCTTTGGTCCAAAGTGGGAAGGTCCGTTTAGGGTCGATGACATTGTATGACTAGGCATGAACAGATTATCCAACATGGAAGGAAATTAGCTCGGACATCCTTGGAACGCCGAGCTCCTAAAAAGATTCTTTTGCTAAATTTAGAGCCAAAAAACCCTTTTTTGATCTCTGGCCAGAATTCTTTTGTTACTAGACCTACCGAATAGGACTAGAAAAATCCATGTACATATCACATTAATAGAATACAACTTTCCTACACCATTCCACTTGAGCAATGTGTTTAAAGGAAATGTGGATCCAAAATGCCGTAACTCTAGCTCAAAGGACAAGACAATAACTCCCGACAAGGGAGAGTCATCCTGGTTAACCGGGCTGGGGGGCTGGTCGGTATACCGACCTTAGGTCTGTCGCCGTACAAGCAACCCAGTAAGTTGCTTGGCACAATAGCATGCCCGATGAGTCCTACACTTGTCAAGCTTCTTTAAAATTTAAACAAGTCTAGGGGGGGCAACAGGATAAGGGTAGCCACACACCGTGTGTTCTCTGCCTGTCCGAGAGCAGAAACCTAAAACCTGCTCGGACTAACTGAGCAGATAGGGATAACTACTCGAATTAACTAAGAGAACAGCGGTGATATCCACCTCTAGTCGGACAACTCGATAGCTTGCCGAGATCAAAAACCTAAACCACACTCGGATGAACTGAGCGGGCAAAGGATAACTACTCGAATTAACTAAGAAAACAGGGGATATCACCTCTGCTCGGATAACTTGGTAGCTATCGAGATGGAACTTGGTCCTAAACGGGAATCCTCCCCGAGGAGCATCTAACTTGGAAAATATGGTTACTTGGCAGTGCATAACGGTAACCGTATGTCTGAGGAATCCCTCACATCAAAGCTGGAACTAATAACCCGAGGACACTCGCACTTGGAAAATATTGTAGAGCAAAAATGCATACAACAATCCGAGAAGAGAAGAACAGGAAATAAATTTCTATTTATCAGGGAGGTACAATAAATCGGACACCTTCCGAGCCCAGACAAGTCAAAAAAAAAACAACAAAAGACAATCAGTCAAAGCCTGGGTCTCGCCCCCAGCTGTGTCCTCCTCACCTCTGCCACCAGCTGTGCTCTGCCCATCCCTGTCGTCATCGCCATCTACCATGACGACCTCATCCTCCTCGCCCTGCTGTTGCTCGACAGCGCCTTGATCGGGCTCGATAATGACCGACCAATCGAAGCCCGTGGCCTTGGGGTGCTGCCTGATCAGATGTTCGTGAAGGTCGGTCATGCCGTAATAGTAGAGGTCGGCGTATTCTGGGGATGCCTTGAACTTGTCCACTGCTCGGGCCAGATGCCATGGTAGCTTATCCACAAGGTGCTGATGCTCGGCCTGGAGGGATGTCAGCTACCCCCTAAGCCGTGCAACCTCATCCTTCACCTCCCTAGCCTACCTCAAAGCCTCCTCGGCCTCAGCCTTAGCCTTTTGGGCCTCCTCCTGGGCCCGAGAGAGGGACTCCTTGGCTTGGTCTAGCTCAATGTTCTTGGCATGAACCTGCACTGGTGCCTTTCCTTTTTCTCTACCAACATTGCTAGGTCCTGGATTATTCGGCCGATACTGCTGAGATGGAGACGACTGCAAACTTGCTGCACTCAACACTCAATACTAAGGGACGCTACATTGGAAATGCTGCGGCTGCTGCCCTCATGCTGGATACAAGAACTGTTGAGGAGAGAACTGAGGATACTGCAACTGTAGGTACTACTGACGCGGAGGTAGGGCTGAGGCTGAGACTGACGAATGGCATCTTCTCCAATCTGAGATCCAAGACGGGCACTCCTGATCAGGCAATTCCTCTTGATGTGTTTGGGCTGTTGACAGAAATTACAATGGAAGCTGTAAGGATTACTGCGCCCGCTACTAGACAAACTGCTGCTACCACTATTCGTGCCACCTTGTTTGCTCTTCCTCGGAGTTGGACGGCTACAGGTACTCTTCCTACCGCTCCTTGTGATCCTCCTGAAGCCTTTGCTTGATCCTCACATTACTGCGCATAATCATTCTCCATTGATATTGCTGATGACACAAGCTCTCCAAAACTCCTAAGTTGCAGAGCAACCAACTGTCACCGAATAGGAGCCTTGAGCCCTTCCTGAAACTTAATACACTTCTCGCGCTCCGATGCCACTGCTGATGGAGCAAACCTGGCCAACTCATTAAATCTTACCTCATATTCCCTAACTGAAAAATCACCCTGCTGCAACCTGTAGAACTCAGCTGCCTTCTGATCTCTATACCCCTGTGAAAAATACCGATCATAGAACAGCTCCTCAAATCTGTCCTAACTGATATCACCACCGCGTTCCAAACGCTTAGCTTGCTTCCATCAAGTATTAGCACCACCCTCGAGCTTATATGCAACAAATTCCACACGATACTCATCAGGCACACCAAGGGTATCCAAATGCTTCAAGATCAAATCTAGCCAATATTCTGCCAACTACAGATCCCCATTACCATCAAAAGTTGAAATAGACGCACACTGAAATTCCTTAAAATACGTATGTCGACGACCAACATTAGAATCCTCTGGTCTAGCCCTGGCTGCCATCTGCCAGAAAGCCGCAAACATAGACCTCATCATGCCCTCATCATTTTCAAACTCGGCATCAGCTGTCGAACGACATCTAGGTGCCATTCTCTCACTTCTGAAAATAAAATTTTAGACTGTCAGAGGTATTTCATTGTCATACCTATGTGTGCACAATTCCCAAGGTTCATAACCTTGAGCTTTGATACCATTCTGTCATGCCCCAGAGTACAGGAGGTGATGTGGCAGATTATTTAAATTAATTAAGAGAGAATTTCATTGAAATCAAGAGTTTTTAGGGGTTAAATTAAATATAGAAATGTGAAAGTTTTAAAATAACATTGTATAAAATAATTCATAACATTAAGTGAATAATAAAATAATAAAATAAAGAACCGCGAGAATGGGTCCCACTGACCCATAACTTGTGCACACACATAGCACTGACAATATAATAATACAACCACAGTCCAGCACATGAAAATTTAAAATATTACATGCCTTGTTCAATTAGTATAGATAACCTACAAATCCTTCTAGTGCTCCTGATTCCTGTCCATAGAGTCTTCTCTGAATCTAAATAGGAATCCACCTAGAGGGAGAAAGTTTAAAACAAATAAAACGTGAGCGAAAGGCTCAGTAGGACTATATTTTAAGAAATGGTAAATTAAAAGAAATATCCTTAAAAAAGAAATCATTTAAGGGGATACTTCAATAAATAAATTTAACTAGAACCCTTCTTACCCAAAACAATTTATTGGTCGACCAGAAATATCATCAATTTCTTTTTCCTAGGCAAACCACATGAATATCACCACCGTAGTGGCCCAATTGGGTTTCGGGACCTACCCCCAAGGTCGATCGCGACATGACCCGATCTTTGATATGGCATCATGCCCTTATATTCATTTCTATTATAATACAAAATCCATTTACCAGATATTCTCATTAACATTCATTATGAAGTTCACTTCAATTCACGGTTTATAAAAATAACCGATAAAATCTCATTTTTTTTTCGATCAATCATTGAAAACATTTTTATAGAAACCCTTTTCAAAGCTAGATCATTTTGAAATTGGGTTACCAAAGAAAGGGTAGAAGTCCTACATCGATACACCGTAATCTCAGTCCGCTATATGTTAGCTCTGTGGAACCACGAACAATCCTAGATATACACTAAGTCGATCAATATCTAGTTTGAGATATTCTATGTTACTAAACCATTTCATGATGTTCTAGTGTGCCATTTGTATCTTTAAAATCATTTTACAAGGTTGAAATTTCAATCCGGGTTCAAAACAGTGAAAACGGGTGAAAAATCACAAAATTTCCCATGCTGTGCCGGCCTACCGGACGCCCTGCTTCAGCCGGCCGAACTGTGCAATTCAGCCTACCGAAAATTAGGTCCGATCGGCCGGATATTCTCCAGGTTCGGCCTGCCAAACAGATGAGTCCGGCCTGCCGATCCTTTGAATCTGGCCTGCCAAACACGTAGTTCGGCCTGTTGAACTAGAAAAATCCAGAAATTCCAGCCACGGGTTTTCAATCTCCCAAAATCCAAATCTTGATTTTAACCTGTTTTTCTCAAATCTCAGTCATGGAAAACAATCATAGATGATAGAAAAACATATTTGAACACTTTTGAACTCATTTAAACAAGATTTAATCTCAAAAATCTCAAAAATCTAAAAATGGGAGAAAATGAGGAAAAATGAAAAATCTTGAATCTAATCCGTTTTTCTTCAATCTAAGCTTGGATTCTAGGTGTTCTAAGTTCATTTGACTCAAATCAAGGGTTTTCTAAGCTCAAACAAACCTAGATTTCAAAAATGCACGAAAATTGACAATGTTGAAAATGTTTAGAAATTTTAAAACTAACTTCGAATCGAAGCTTCAATCTGCGTTCTTGGTAGCCAAATCTTGTTCCTGAGCTTCCTCCCTGCTAACCCGAAGCTTGGATTTGAATTTTGATTCAAAAATTTGAGAGAGAAATTGAGAAAGAAGAGAGAAACCAAGAGAGAGTGAGAGGGGGGGGTCTCACGGGTGAGAGAGGAGGAGAGAGACTGAGAGGAAGAGAGTGAGAGAGAGAATAAATAGAGAGAAACAGTGGGCGATTTTACTATACAAAAACCAAATGCCACCCATGGTTTTATAAAACGGAATATTTTTAACATTTTACAAACTGTTGTGCTTTAAAACTCAAAACATTATTTTAAAACAATAAGAAATCATTTGAATTTATCAAATTAACAAAACATCCTAAAATTCAAAATTTAACCAAATAGTCAAATTAATGTTGAAACATTAATTATGGCACACTAATTCATCATTTTATATTACATTATCATTAAATTAATTTTGGGGCGTTACAATAGCCAAAACCACATCATCAACCCCAACCACCTCTTCCTTCTCCACAGAGATGGAAAAAGAATTCCAATTTCCCATAATTTCATCCATGACCCACTCACTCAAAAATTAAACAGTTGACCAGAAAAGAAACAGCAAATTTTCACTCCCACATGAGAAAATCCGGCGAGTTATCAATCTCTAACTCGGGAACCCTAATACTCAGAAAACCCTAGCAGAGCCCTCTTTTGCTCTTCATTGACGATTAAATAATAATTCATTTTGCATTTAGCAATAAAGGGTCATTGACGGTAATTATTATTATTTTTTTCATTCCTTTTTCTTCCCCTAGCTCAAGTTCTGTCATGCCACAGGACCTGAGAGATGACGTTATAGGTTAATTAATTTAATTAATTTAAATTTATTAAGTTAAAAGTTAATTATTTTAAAGAATTAGTTAATTAATAAAGATGTGATAGATTTAAAACTTTTTGAACAAATATTATAATAATAAAACTAGTAAGATAAAACAAAATGAAATAAAATAATAAAGAGAGAGGGGAAATACACATTGGGTCCCACAGGGCCCACAATTTATGCACACACATAGTATCGACAATAATTAAATTGCAACCACAGTCCAATATAGAAAAAGAAGTTAAAATGATACATGCCTTGATTTATTAATACAAATTACCTACTTAGGGTCTTCTACTGCTCACGAGTCCAGTCAGTGGACTCTCCGTCAATCCTAAGCTGGATCCCACCTAGAGGGGAAAGATTTGAAAACAAATAAAAAGTGAACAAAATGCTTAGTAGGACTAGGTTATAAAAACATTTAATTTTGAATATAAAATTCATTATTCAAGAAACTATTTAGAAAATATAATTAAATACATGAGTAGATAAATAAATTCAATAAAATCAGCCTTACTAAAAAAACCGTTTATTGTTCGACCAGAAAAAATATTATTATCTTTTCTTGGGCAAACCATAAGTATCACTACTATAGTGGCCTAGTTGGGCTTCAGGACCTGCCCCTAAGGTCTAGGTCGCACTCTACATGAGCCGATCTCTAAGTATAGCATCATGCCCATCTATGTATTTCTATAGTTATTAAAAACTTATTTACCAAGTATATTCATTTACATTTGTTATGCGGTTCATTATGAAAATAACCTCATTCTATTGTTTATGAAAACAACTCATAAAAATATCCTATAAATCATTTATTGAAAATATTTTGAAGGAAATTATTTTGAAGCCAAAAATCATTTAAAAACTTGGCTACCAAGGAAAAGGGTAGAAATCCTATCTCAATATCCTGTACCGATGCCCAACAACGTAGTCCCGCTCCGTTATACATTAGCTCCACGGAACTATGAATAACCTCAAATATAAATATAAACTAAACTTGTCAATATCTAGCATGGGATATTTTACACTTCTAACCCACCTCATGGCATCCTAGTGTGCCATTTATGTCTGTAAACTTATATTATAAAGTTAAGATCTTATCGAGGCTTAAAATAGTAAAAACGGATGAAAAACGGCAATTTTGTGAACCCCCATCGGGCTGCCGGTTCCCCTGGTCCAGTTTGTCGAACTGTGCAGTTCAGCCTACCAGCAAATCAGGATCGGCCTACCAAACTGCTTCCAGGTTCGGCCTATCGAAGGTATGAGTCCAGCCTGCCAAACTGGAAAAATCTAGAAAGTTCTAGATTTTGAGTCTCGGCCTCCCCGAGCTTGAAATCCCATTTCCAACTTGTTTTCTCAATTCCCAAGCCTAGAAAACATTCATACATGATAGAAAAACATAATAAAACACTTTTAAACAACTTTAAACAAGATTTGCATAGAGATTTTCAATTAAATATGAAAATAGAGAAAAATAGAAAAACTTGGTTTAATCTAATTCTCATCAAATCAAGCCTAGATTCTGGATATTTTGAGTCCCACTAACTTAGATTAAGGGGTTTTCTAAGCTTCAAATGAGCTCAGGTTTCAAAACACAAGGAAAATAGAAAAATTGAGAAAAGTTTAAAAGTTTTGAATGTTTAGTGAACCAATATCAAATTCAAGCTTTGAATCGTGTTTATAGAAGCTCAATCTTGTTTCCTAGCTTCCAACCTAGCTAAGAATTGAAGCTTAGACTCCAAAATTTGAATCAAGAGTGAGAGGAGTGAGAAAGAGAGGGAGACAATGAGAGGGGCAAGGGAGAGAGCGTGGAAGAGAAAGGAATGCAGAGAGTGAGCTGAGTGAGAGTGAGGAGAGAGAGAGAGAGGAGATAAATAAAGGAAAGGTGGTTTTCAGCAAGGTAAACCACATTCAGCACATTGTTTTTTTAAAAAAGGACAAATTTGATATTTGACAAATTATTTTGTTTCAAATTCAGAATAACAAATAAAAATAATCAAGACTAATTAAAAATGATTAGAATAATTAAAAATATCATTAATTTAAAAATAGCACAAAATAGTCAGATTAAGTTTAAAAATACATCATGGCATACTAATTCACCATTTTATACACTAAAAACCACTTAATTAATTTCAGAGCGTTACAAGTTCCAAATCTTTATTATAATATAATATAACAAGTCACATACTCATATTCCAGAAATACAGAAACAAGAAAATTTCATGATCACAAACATAAGCAATATGCATAACATCATGGACACGTTGCTTTAGAAAGAAATTTTCAATTTTATTCAGAGATATAATCTGCTAATAAACTTGAGGTAAATTAATTTTTTAAAAAACTATAAAATTTGTCTATTTTGAAATCTTCCCATCAGGAAAAAGAAAATGAACTTATCATAAATTAACACAAGCACAAGAAAAAAATTATAGCAGCAACATGTTCACGAATTGAAAATATCTTTGGCTACTTATGGGCAATGATTTGCTGCATAAACAAGATAATGGCATACCAGGCACCCTCTTTAATAGGACTAGAAATAACAGAATGTGAGCCTAAAGAACTATCCAATCTGTAATTTTTATTTTTTTGCCAGTCTGTAATTTAATTCACCATCATGTGCTCAAATGCTCCTCCAGCTTGAAATGCTGGGACACGGCTCACCCCTACATAGTGTAGCAACTGTTGCAGCCACCTCCAGGTAGTTGGGTCTTCCTAGATGCATAAAAGAAAGAACATGAGATAGAATGGATATATCAAACTGGAAGCCACAAAACAAAAGAGTTGGAGATAAAGGAATATCAAGAAAAACAATGAGGATGATGGAAGCAAATTTGAAAAATGATAAATCGGGACTTGCAATGGCAAAAATAAAAAACACTCTACCAACAAACATGCGTGAAACTACCAAAGGTAGCACTTGAATGACCATTTAATGAAAGATACACTTACATGCAGGTAACTACTGAAGGTAAAATCTCTCAAAATGTCCGGAAGGCAACTTCTTAACTCATCGCAAGCCCTACATAAAAACACCAAGAGAGAATGAACAGACACAAAAAAGCTCAGTGCATAAGCAAACAATTAAAGCATTTGAGAAATGAAATTGTCTAATAGCACCAACTTTGGATTGTCTGACAATCACAGATAACATCTAATGATATGTTCTAGCAAACGCGATGAAGGCTATTCAGCTTGAGTTGCAACCATGCCTCCCAAAACACGATCA
Organism: Artocarpus heterophyllus; assembly: GCA_025403435.1. Classification (NCBI taxonomy): domain Eukaryota; kingdom Viridiplantae; phylum Streptophyta; class Magnoliopsida; order Rosales; family Moraceae; genus Artocarpus; species Artocarpus heterophyllus. The sequence continues at coordinate 30,994,941 of CM046342.1, read as the reverse complement.
ACAGAAAAAAACCGCTCTGCCGTAGTGCAGATATAATCCAAGCCCGTATCATCCAACAGAATCTTTTGGACTAGAAACGTAGCAACCTGTCAAAAAGAACCACCTTTAACACCTTTTAAAACCTAAACTCCTACTCCAGGGAAGAGGAACAAACCCAACTTAGGTTTAGGAAAAAGCAACTCAAAGATTTAAAGAAATATCAAACAGTTAGAATATCAATAAGAATGGATTGTGTGTCCATTCCGCTGTGAATGAGCAAACAATAAAGGTAAGCATTTGAGAAATGAAATTGTCTAATGGCACCAACTTTGGATTGTCTGACAATTGCAGATAACAGCTAACGATATGTTTTAGCAAACGTGAGGAAGGCTATTCAGCTTGAGCTGCCACCATGCTTCCCAAAACACAACCAAGAGCAAAAAACTGCTCTGCCGTAGTGCAAATATAATCCAAGCCCGTATCATCCAACAGAATCTTTTGAGCTATAAATGTAGCAACCTGTCAAAAAGAACCACCTTTAACACCATTAAAAACCTAAACTCCTACTCCAGGGAAGAGGAATAAACCCAAGGTTTAGGAAAAAGCAACTCAAAGATTTAAAGAAAAATCAAACAGTTACACTTTCAATGGGAATGGATTGTGTGTCCGTTCTGCATTTTGGATGATTTCATGTGATATAAATAAGAAATGTCAATACAATCTCCCAAGCGAAACGAATCTGTGACAGTAGACACAAGAAACACAAATGCAACACATGCCCACAACCAACAAAAATAAATAAATTAAAAAATAAAAATAAAACCACAAAAAAAAGAACATCTCAACGTACAAGTAGCAGCCTCAGGAGTGTTTGAGACGCTAGACCTCTAACATATTTTTACTTTAAAGGTCGTCATGCTCACTTGCTACTCCTATAACCCAATTCACGTTCATCATTTATTGAATATCTACTAGTATCTCCATTACTTGACAAAAACATGCTTAGAAATGCTAGATAACTAGTCAGATGGTAAATCACGCTATTATTATGGGGCTTCCAAAACACAAAGTTGGAATAATGCAGACCTTTCCATAAATATGAGCTTTCATCTGTGTAGGCAAGCAAGGATAGATGTATTTAAATCTGTACTAATACATGTGTAGGCATGCAGGTGCTTTATTTTATAAACAATATGCATACAGCAATTTCCGGATAAAGCAATATAAAACCCAGACATACCATTTTTGATAGTTCACTGCCCATTTCCATAGTGCGCAGGCACAAGGGAATTATTTCTGTCGAGAGAAGGAAATTAATAACTTGTGACTCATCAACCTGGTAAAACAGAAGATTAAATAAACATTAAAAATCTCTATAAATGATAGAAGGGTTATGATTTGATAAATGTCCAAGTCCAACTACCTAGTGTATCAGCAGAATGTCATTTGCCATTTCCCCTTAACATGTTGCAAAGGCAAGGAGGGGTAAAGGGGGGCTAAAAGGCCCCACAGAAAGATACCAGGACATGTTCATTTCATTGGACATACATTAAAATCGTCAGAATTATTATCACATCATATGATTTTGCTTCAAATAGCTTCCTACAACTACATCAATGTGCTCAGACAATAATGAAATATAATTCCAGTTAGGTCAACCTCCAGGGTCCCAATAAAAGAATGAAAAAGAAGAAAGTTGTAAGACACAAACAAGTGGGAAGAGGAGGAAGAGATAACTCATGCGATTGCCATTATTTAACAAATTAGAAAGTGTTTGGGAACCAAGTTCCAAGTGCTACAGTGTAAAGATCTCACATACTACAGTGGAAAGCAAAAGTATGCTATAGTGTAAAACTCTAACATGTTACAGTATTTAATTTCGAACTTAATATCAAACACTCTCGAAGAGATCTCCCAAAGGCAATTTATAAATTTGAAAAAGAAAAGTTCAAAGCAATCTTCTTTAGAAACCACTTGTTATTCCCTCAGCAATTCACATGAACAGAGAACAAGACCCTAAACATTTAAAGCGAGCAATGGAGAACCTTCTAGTAACAACATACACAATGCCAAAAAAAAAATTATGACCATGGTTTAAAAAGGCGTTCGAGGTGTACGCCTCGAGGGACGCCTCAATTTGAGGCGCTTGTTCAGCGTTTCAAGGCTTAAGACTTGAATGGCTTGAACGAGGCTTATGCCTTTTTTCATTGAGGCGTGCGCCTTGAGACATTTTCGCCTCAAGGCTTATGAGGCGTGAGCCTCAAATTAAAGGCTATTTTGAGCCAGTTTTCAACCCAATCTTTTTTTTTTCCTTTCAAAGAAAGTCAACCCAAAATCAAATTTGGGCTTTAATCAAATAAAAATATGCAAATAGATTTTTAAATCCTAAGTCTACCATCTTCTTCGACACTTCTTCATCATTTGCCCCCTTCTTCATCATCGACCCTTGCTCGATCATCAACCCCTGCAACTTTCAAGCCCACTGCCCTATGAACAATGACCAGAACGATGGCCCACTGACAGCAGCCACCTCCAAATTCTAATCTCCTTAGCCCTCACTCCTTAGGTTTTTTTCCCCCTTTTTCTTTTATTTTCTACCGTAGGTTGGGTTTTTTTTTTTCTTTTTTCCCCTCTTATAGCTACTGTAGTAATGTATATTTTATAGAAGTAGGTGTTATACAAAAGTTATAATGTTATATAAAATGAAAGTTATATAAAGAGAGCAGTATGTGATTTTTATTCATTTAGATCTGTAATTATTTCATTTTCTCAAAAAAAAAAAGTTATCTTATGTGCTATAAAAGCCATATAAGTATAACCATATCAGAAGAGCAATAGCATACATATTATATTGTTTGTGTTTTATGCACTTTCTTATTATGTCTTATGGTTTTGTGATGAACTTAGTGTGTGTTTTATGGCTTGTTTATGAATTTTATTCAACTTTTTGAATTTTTTATTTTGCATTTGAGGCTTACACCTCAATCCGCCTCGAGGCTTACGCCTCGGATCAATTAGACAAAACGCCTCGGTTCCCGTTTTTGCCTTTTAAAACCTTGATTGTGACCAAGTGTAATGTTCTCATATCAGATGCTATGTCTACTGGGGTGTTCAACATGCATTGACCATGATATTAGATGTTTAATACATTCAATGACATTTGACATGTATTGAGCATGCCTAAGAAGTCGTTGAGTTGGGGACCTCAAGTGTAAAAAAAACTCTTATGGATATATATATATATATATATATGTGTGTGTGTGTGTGTGTATGGTATTTATTTTTTAGTATTCACTAATAGAAGGATAAATATGTTAGACATGTATGCCTAAGGAGTAAAAATGTAATATGTTTTTGGAGACATTTTTATCAATAAAGAATTTATTTATTATTTATATACTAAATCTTGTCCTCTTTACGTTCATATTTGTTGAATGTATGTTAAGCAAACAATAGTCTAAGACTGTCAGTCTAAACCTTTAAGAATTGGGCATATGATGGACAGATTATGCGAAAGATACAATTCATAAGGTGACGGTCTAAATCATAAGATCTGCAATCGAGGGAATAAAGTTGGGCACTTTATTCATGTAAAGATTGTTATGTTGTTTATTTCCCTATTGAGAGATGGTCTGTCTTGGCCATCGGAGGTGGACTCCATAAATAGAAACATTGGCATGTTGTCATAGGTGACGATGTGTTGGATCAGTACATAAAGTGAATTGATTTGGATTAATAATTCTATCTCGGCAAATCGATTAACTTTAGACAATCATTTGTATTTTCTTTTAATCTTGAGGTGAATAGTGGGCCCGTTGTCTTGACTTGTGTCTTTTGATATACCAAAGGGTGACACCCATATTTTAATAGTGGTATGCATGCCGATATGTTGGAGGCATGACTCTTGATAGCGTAGACCTGTTATTCATAGATATGGAATCCATAGCTCCTCTTTAGGAGTAGTGATATCCTCTTATATGTGTTATCCTATAACATAACCGAATGGTATACTGTATTTAGATGGTAAGTTTTTCGATGGTGAGAGAATGGAATGTAAGATAAAAATAATCGGGAAGGTAAGACAGAACTTGTCCTTAAGCTGGTTATAGATAATCCTATAGGGATATGATACACTATGATATGTCATTGAGACTTAGCTATACGGGCTTCGTAATTCTATATAGTTCGAGAGTGCAACTCCAAGCTTTTAGTGGAGTAGCATTGGAGTTGATAATTATGAAATGTATATCTGGGATATTGAATTTCATAATTTTTAGGAGCTTGAACCATATAGGTCCATTTGGTCCCCTTCGCTAGCTCACAAAATCTTGTAACGATACGGCGTACTTTTTCAATAATTGGTGACTTATGTAAGATTTATTAGATTGGTTGAAATTCGAAAGACTCAAATTATTCATGTTTGTTTATCGGTTGAATTAATTTTGTCACAAAATTAATTCAAGATAAACTTGTTGAATTATTGGGATCGGATAATTCTTATCTGTTTATTAGTTGATTTAATAAATTAAATCAAAATAAACTTATAGAATTATTAGGAATTCATTTATTTTCTTAGATATTATCTAGATAAAGTTGTTTTAATTAGATAACTTTTCTGTTGGTTTATTTGAATTAAAACTAAGACTTTATCGTATAGAATCTCGAGTGAAAAATAAAAGATTCGCTGATATTTTTTATCGGCAGTTCGACCTACCGATGGGGCAAGTTCGGCGTGCCAATTAGATAGATCAGCCTGACTATACGTGAAAAAAAAAATCACACATTTTCACACAGATTTCATTAGATATTGATCCAAATTTGATTCTGATTCGAATTTTTGAGACCTTATCTAATAAGAACTGAACCTAGACCCAACCTCTGTAAATAGAGACTGAGTATTATAAGTTATTTAGATTAATTGAGAAATTAAGAGTAATACTCTACTGGTGAGAATCTAGAAACTCCCTGAGAGCTCTTGTTTACAAATCTCGAATACTAGCTTAGGTTCTCTCAATTAGTTGGAAGGAGAGTTACCTGAAGGAAGAGCTGTTTGTGTAAGCCCACACTCACTCCAATCGTGGATAGAGAATAATAAAAAAGGCCAGTTGGTTGAGATCTTTCTGGAACGTTACTTCTCTTCACTGATTAAAGGAGCTTTTTGGCATACAAAGGTGCCAAAGGTTTGTAAGATCTAGTTAATTTATGCATATAGTATGTCAAACTTGTGTTTTAAAAAATACTCTGATATAAAATTTTTAAAATTCTGCTGTGTACTATTTTCCCAACAAAATATGGGGAAAAATGCTTTATTAGTCATCAAAATGAATTCAACGGTATGTGATAGATGTAGAGTATGCTTGACAACATTGAAAGGTCATCAAGGGTGGGGAAGTAAAGTGTTCAAAAAAGATACATACCTATCAAATTTTTGTTTAGATAATTTTATTTAATACAACTCTTAAGGATATAGCTTGAATTTGATTTTAACCATTCCTTACGAGAATGAAGAATATAGAAATGACAAAATTTTTAAATGCAATGAATGGCATTTGATAGTTTTGGAGAACGCTTGGTGACGTTCGGAAGCCATCAAAATAGCAAGATCAAGTGAAAGTATTGATCACTCTCAAACTTTATTTAGATAATTTTTTGGGTCGACTTTGAAGGATATAAAAGGGATTTATCTTTACCATTCATTAATAAAAATATAAATATAAAAATAAGAAAGTTATATTAACTATTGAAGCTCGTCCAATGACATTTGACATTTGTCAAGCATGCTTAATCACATTTAAAAGTTTTCAAGTTGAGGGGGCTAAGTGTTAAAAAAAGCCCATGACTTGATTTTTGTTTTTTTTTTTTTATTTAGAAACAACTCTTGAGGATATAATTGAAATTTTAGTTTCACCATTCATTAATAAAAAAATAAATATGGAAATGAGAAAGATTTATTTATTATGGAAACAAGTTTAACCATATTTGACAAGATTCAGGCATGTTTGATGACATTCAAAAGTCATCATGTTAAGAGGTTTAAGTGTTTAAAACAAAAAACTTTATTGTTCAAATTATCTATTTAAAAAACTCCCAAGGATATAGATGAAATTTTTATTTTCAACAAGAATGAGTATAGAAATGTGGAAGTTTTATTAGGTTCAATGGTATTTGATAGGGTCAAGCATGCTTGATGACTTTCAAAAGTCATCAGGCTATTAAGCTTAAGTTTGCAAATTATATAACTTTAAAATTTTTATTTACGTCACTTACTTCAAAACAAATCTCATGGATATAGATGAAATTTTATCTTCGCTATGCATTGATAGAAGGATGGATATGAAATATGAAGTTATTATTAATTATTGAAACATTTTTCAGCGACATGACGATAGGTGTCAAGCAAGCCTATAACATTTAAAAGTCATCAAGTTGAGGAGGTGGAGTGTTAAAAATACATGCCTTTTTCAACAATATTTGACAAGTGTTGAGCATACTTGATGACGTTCAAAAGTCATCGAGATAAAGTCCAAATGTTAAAAAAAACCACAACTCTCATTCATTAAGAGAAGGATAAATATGAAAATGAGGGAGTTTATTCATTATCAAACACCTTTTGACACCATTCATTGAAAATATTTTGAAACAAATCATTTTGAGGCCAAAAATCATTTAAAAAAAAACTTGGCTACCAAGGAAAGGGGTAGAAGTTCTACCTCAATATCCTGCACCGGTACCTAATACCACAGTCCCGCTCCACTATATGTTAGCTCCACGGAACTACGAACAACCTTAAATATAAACTAAATTTGTCAATATCTAGCATGGGATATTTTACACTTCTAACCTACCTCATGGTGTCCTAGTGTGTCATTTATGACTGTAAAATCATATTATAAGGTTAAAATCTCAATCTAGGTTTAAATTAAGAAAAACTGGTGAAAAAGACAAATTTTTTGATGCTCGTCGGCTTGCCAGTATCCTTGGTCCAGCCTGTTGAACTACACAGTTCGGCCTACCAGCCATCTTGGTCTGGCTTGTCGAACCTGCTATGAGTCCAGCTTGCCGATGATATGAATCTGGCCTACCAAACTCAAAGTTCAAACTATCAAACTGGGCAAATTCTAGAAATTTCCAGACTCGGGTCTCGGCCTCCTTGAGCCTAAATCCTCATTTCCAACTTGCTTTTCTCAATTCCCAGACATACAAAATAGTCATAGAAGATAGAAGAATGTAATAGAACACTTTTAAACTAATTTAAACAAGATTTACATAGAAAATTCCAATTAAATTTGAAAATGAAAAAAATGGTTAGAAATAGAAAAACTTGATTTAAATTTGTTTTTCATCAAATCAAGCCTAGATTCTAGATGTTTTGAGTCCCACTAACTTAGATTTATGGTTTTCTAAGCTCATATAACTCAGATTCCAACATTTTAAAGAAATTGAAGATTCAAAGAAAAAGTTTGAAATTTGGGAAAAAGTTAAACTAACCTTGAATCCGAGCTTTAAACAATTTTGAAGTAGCTTAATCGTGTTCCTTGACCTCCAATCAAGCTAAGAATCAAAGCTTGAGTTCAAAATTTTGAATCAAAAGAGAGGGAAGAGAGAAAGAGAGAGGCAATGAGAAAGAGAGAGAGACAAGAGAGTGTCTAAGAGTGAGGGAGAGAGAGAACGTGAGAGAGTGACGAAGTGAGGGAGAGTGGAAGAGATAAATAGAGAGGGGGAGAGTAAAATCAGAGAGGAAAACCATGTGCCACCCATGGTTTGCTAAAAGGGACATAGTTGGTATTTGACAAATTATTTTGTTTCAAAAGTCAAAATAACAAATAAAAATAATCAAGAGCAATTAAAAATGATTAAAATAATTAGAAATATCATTAATTTAGAAATATCACAAAATAGTCAAATTAAGTTTCAAAATACATCATGGCACACTAATTCATCATTTTACATACTAATAACACTTAATTAATTTTGGGGTGTTACAGCTCTCCACCCTTAAAAGAAATTTCACCCTCAAAATTACAAATCAACTCAAAAACAAAATAAGTGCGGATACAACTCCTGCATGGTTGATTCTAACTCCTAAGTGGCTTCATCAACATCATGATGTTGCCACACACCTTTCACTAACGATATGTCACGACGACGCAAGTTAATCACTTTTCGATCTATAATCTAGACCAGCACCTCCTCGTATGTCATGTCTTCTTGGATATGCACATCATGGAATAAGACTATCTTGTTTTGGTCGGGTGGACACTTACGAAGCATCGACATGTGAAACATATCATGAACATGAAAGAGCTTGCGAGGAAGATCGAGCCGATAGGCGACTATACCAACGTGTTGAGTAATCTCGAACGGCCCAACATACCTCGGTGCGAGTTTACCACTTACACCAAATCATGATATACACTTGTGCAATGAAACTTTCAAGAGAATGAAATCTCCTACGTTAAACTCCAAGGTCGGCGTCTCTTATCTGCATGGCTCTTCTATCTACTCTGAGCGGCTTTCAATCGATCTCAGATTGGTGACCTTTTCGTTGCTATCATGGATCTCATCTAGCTCAAGAATAATCCCATCTTTCGATTCTGCCTAAAATATTGATGACTGACACGGTCATCCATATAGCACTTCGAATGGTGCTATGTCAATGCTCGCTTGATAGCTATTGTTGTATGCAAACTTTGTCATATGCAAATACTTCTTCCAGTTCCCGCTGAAGTCTAACACACATGCACGTAACATGTCCTCAAGGATTTGAATGACCCACTCAGATTGCCCATCAGTTTGAGGATGAAACGCCGTGCTGAAGTACAAGTCCATTCCAAAGGCCTCTTGAAAGCTCCTCCAGTACTTGGCGTTGAATCTGGTGTCTCTATTGGAAATGATGGATAAGGAAACTCCATGCAATCTTACTATATTCTGCAGATATAGCTCCCCAAGAACTCTTCTCAAACATGTTGACCTGAAGGGGATGAAATGCGTTGATTTTATTAACGTGTCGACCATGACCTAGGTCACATCATGTCTTTGCTCCGTCCTCGGCAAACCAGTGAGGAAATCCATCGTAATATGCTCCCATTTCCACCCTGGAATAGGAAGTAGTTAAAGATGACCTGCTGGCTTCTAGTGTTCGGCCTTCACTTAGAGACAAGTTACACACTTGGCCACATATTCTCAAACATCCTTCTTCATACCTCTCCACCAATATTGTCTATTTAGATCACGATACATCTTCGTGCTCCAAATGAATGGCGAATTGAGACTTGTGGGCTTCATCCATTACGGCCTTCGTCACTTCTACGATAGTTGGAACTGCCAAATGCTCCCTGAAGTACAGTGATCCATCCGCTTGTATCCTCCATTCCTCAAACTGCTCTCCATTCTAAATTCGCATTCAAGTTTCCTGTAGGTGCTGGTCTCTCCACTGATTCTGTTTCACCATATAAGCAAGAGTTGGGGTCATCTCCATATGATACACCAAAACTCGATCGTAGTCTTTGTAGTACTTAGCCTATACTCACTAACTGTTGCATCTCTTTTCCAATCTTCAAGAGCCAAGCAAGCAAGAATCCCTAAAGACTTCCTACTTAGCACATCTATGACTATGTTAGCTTTCCCGGGATGGTACCATAGCATGAAATCATAATCTTCCATTTATTCCATCCACCTTCGCTGCCTCAAGTTTAGATCCCTCTGAGTGAACAGATACTTCAAACTCTTGTGGTCAGAGAAAACCTGGAATGTCGCCCCGTATAAATAACATCTCCAGATCTTTAATGCATGAATCACCCCTGCGAGCTCTAGGTCATGAGTGGGATAGTTTCACTCGTGAGGTCGTAACTGTCTCGATCCATACGCCACCACGCGTCCAAGTTGTATCAACATGCATCCAAGTCCACATCTTGAAGCATTTGTATAAACTTTATACAACTCATCACTATTTGGCAGAATCAACACCAGAGTTGTAGTCAACTGATTCTTGAACTCTTGGAAGGCGAACTTGCATTTTTCAACCCACTCGAATCTAACATTCCTGATCAATCTTGTCAACGGAGCTGCTATCTTCGAGAAGTCCTTCACAAACTTCCTGTAGTATCCTGCGAGTCCCAAGAAACTATAGATTTTTGTCACATTCTTTGGTCGTTCCCACTCCACTATGGCTTCTACCTTAGAAGGATCTACTGAGATGCCTTGTTCGGAGATGACATGTCCTAGAAACTTGACTTCTATCAACCAAAACTCACACTTTTCTTTTTTGGAGCACAGCTGGTGCTCCCACAGAGTCTGAAGCATGATCCTAAGGTGCTTTTCATGCTCTTCTCAAGTCTTAGAGTAGACCAAGATATTGTCGATGAACATGATCATGAACTGATCCAAATAAGGCCTGAAAATCCTATTCATCAGGTCCATGAAAGTTGCCAGAGAATTTGTCAACCTAAATGGCATCACTAGAAACTCAAGTGTCCATACTGGGTCCTGAAAGCTGTTTTGGGAATGTCCTCTTCCTAAATCCTGAGCTGGTGGTATCCCAAACGCAAATCTATCTTCGAGAAGTACCGTGAACCTCCCAACTGATCGAATAACTCATCCATTCTAGGCAGAGGATACTTGTTCTTCACAGTGACCTGATTTAGCTGCCGATAGTCTATGCATAACCTGAGGGTTCCATCATGCTTTTTAGCAAACAAAACTGGTGCTCCCCACGGCGATGTGCTATTCTGAATATATCCTTTGTTAGCAAGCTCCTGAAGTTGCTTGCTCAATTCTTTCGTCTTTGCCTGTGCCATCCGATAAGGTGCTATATAAATCAGAGCGGTTCTTGGAAGTAACTCAACACCAAACTCAATCTCCTGATGCGGTGGCAATCTTGGTAACTCATTAGGGAAGACATCTTCAAATGCATCAACCACTGGTATTGTTGCATTCCTTATTGATGCACTGGACTCTCCTTCTAGGTTCATGAGGAAGGCATAGCAAGCTAGATTCTTCCGTCCACCTAGACATGTCTTCATGAGACACTCAATTATCGTTCGATCATTACCACCCTGGTAAGTGATCGTCGTTCCCCTATCAGACACTAAAATCACTATCCTAAGTTGGCAGTCTACAATTGCATTGTACTTGGACAACTAGTCCATTTCGAGGATTACATCATATGAGCTCATGGGGGTTACAATAAAATCACTCTTTAGAGTCTTACCCCCAATCTTTATTTTACAAGATTTACATACACATTCACACACACTGCCCTAAGAGTGAAGTAAGAACTAGGAGCTCATCAAACTCTTCTATCTCCAATCCCAAGGCATATGCAAAAGAACTTGAAATGAGAGAATGAGTGGCACTAGTATCGAATAAAACATGTGCTAAGAATTGAGAAACTAGAACCATACCATCAGCAACCGCGTTGCTGGTCTGGGCATCCGAACTCCCTGATGTCATGGTGTGAACCTGAACTGGAGCTTTCCCTTTTCCTCTACCAACATTGCTAGGTCCTGGATTAGTCAGTCAATATTGTTGTGGTGGAGGTGATTGCATGTTAAATATACTCGATGCTCGATACTGAGGGCCATTGCATTGGAAGTTATGCGGTTGGTATCCTTGTGTTGGGTGTGGTAGTTGCTGAGGAGTGAACTGATGGAACTACAGTTGAGGGTATTGCTAAAGCAGAGGTAAGGTTTGAGGCTAACGACTGGCTCCTTCTTCAGCTTGAAGTCCTAGACAAGCACTCCTGATTGGGCAATTCCTCTTGATGTGTCCCAACTGCTGGCAATAGTGGCAATGGAAACTATAGGGATTGTTGTATCTGCTACTGGATGAAATGCTACTTCTATTATTCACGTTAACTTGTTGGTTCTTTCCATGATTTGGACGGCTGCTGGTACTCCTCTTGTCGCTCCTTTGTGGTCCTCCTGACGTCCTTGCTTAATCCTCATAGTAGTGTGCATAATCGTTTTCCACAGATGTAGCTGATGATACATGATCACCAAAAATTTTGAGTAGCAGGGCAACCACTTGTCGTCAAATGGAAGCCTTAAGCCCTTCTAAAAACTTAATACACTTCTCACGCTTCGATGCTACAACGGCTAGAGCAAACCTAGCCAACTCATTAAACTTTATCTCATACTCCCAAACTGACATATCACCCTACTCCAATCTGTAAAATTCAACAGCCTTATGATCTCTATATCCTTGCAGAAAGTAACGGTCGTAGCATAGCTAGATGATAGCTTGCTTCCAGTAAGTATTGGCACCACCAAGCTAATGTTCCCGTTATTCTCCAAACGTTTAGCTTGCTTCCAGTAAGTATTGGCACCACCTTCAAATTTATAAGCCACAAACTCCACACGATACTCTACTGGCATGTCAAGTGTGACTAGGTGTTTCACGACTGAATCTAATCAATATTTGGCCACCTACATGTCCCCATTTCTGTCAAAGGTCAGAGCAGATGCATGCTGGAACTCCTTAAAGTACGCGTGCCAACGACTTGCCTCAGAATCCTCCGATCTTGCCCTCGCTGCCATCTATCGAAAAGCAACAAACATCGGCCCCGTCATACTTTCCTCATTTCCTGAGTTCATGTCAGCAGCAAATGAATGACGTATGGGCGCCATTATCTCACTCAAAATTGGACTATCAGTGGTATTTTATTGTTGTATCGATGTATGCACAATTCCCAAGGTTCATAACCTAGAGCTTTAATACCATTCTGTCATGCCTCGGGACCCTAGAGGTGATGTAGCAGGTTAATTAGTTTAATTAATTCAAATTTATTAAGTTAAAACTTAATTATTTTAGGGAATTAGTTAATTAATAAAAATGTGATAGATTTAAAACTTTTTAAACAACTATTTATAATAATAAAACTAGTAAGATAAAACAAAATGAAATAAAATAGTAAAGAGAAAGGGGAAATGAGCATTGGATCCCACCGGGCCTACAACTTGTGCACACACATAGTAACGACAATAATTAAATTACAACCACAGTCCAATATAGAAAAAGAAGTTAAAAAGATACATGCCTTGATTTATTAATACAAAAAACCTACCCGGGGTCTTCTACTGCTCGTGAATCCGGTCAATAGACTCTCCGTCGATCCTAAGCTGGATCCTACCTAGAGGGGAAATGTTTGAAAACAAATAAAAAGTGAGCGAAAGGCTCAATAGGACTAGGTTACAAAAACATTTTATTTTGAATATAGAATTGATCATTCAAGAAAATATTTATAAGATAGAATTAAATAAATAAATGGATAAATAAATTCAATAAAATTAATCATACCAAAAAAACCGTTTATTGTTCGACTAGAAAGGATATTATTAATTCTTCTTGGGCAAACCATAAGTATCACCACCGTAGTGGCCCAGCTAGGTTTCGAGACCTGCCCCCAAGGTCGCACTCTACACAAGCCGATCTCTGAGTATGGCATCATGCCCATCTATGCATTTCTATAGTTATTAAAAACTCATTTTACCAAGTATATTCATTTACATTTATTATGTAGTTCGTTATGAAAATCACCTCATTCTACTGTTTATGAAAACAACTCATAAAAATCTCTTTTTAATCATTCATTGAAAATATTTTGAAAGAAATCATTTTGAGGCCAAAAATCATTTTAAAAAAAACTTGGCTACCAAGGAAAGGGCTAGAAGTCCTACCTCAATATCCTGCACCGGTGCCCCACACCGTAGTCCCGCTCTGCTATATGTTAGCTCCACGGAACTACAAACAACCTTAAATATAAACTAAACTTGTCAATATCTAGCATGGGATATTTTACACTTCTAACCCACCTTATGGTGTCTTAGTGTGCCATTTATGTCTGTAAAATCATATTATAAGGTTAAAACTCAATGTAGGTTTAAAATATAAAAAACTGGTGAAAAAGAACAAATTTTGTGAAGCCTAGTTGGCCTGCCGGTTTCCTTGGTCTGGCCTACCAAACCTGCTATGAGTCTGGCTTGCCGATGATATGAATCCGACCTGCCGAGTTGGAAAAATTCTAGAAATTTCTAGACTTGAGTCTCGGCCTCCCGAGCCTAAATCATCATTTCCAACCTATTTTCTCAATTCCCAGACATACAAAATAGTCATGGAAGATAGAAGAACGTAATAGAACACTTTTAAACTAATTTGAACAAGATTTACACTTAAATTCCAATTAAATCTGAAAAAGGAAAAAATAAAAAAACTTGATTTAAATCCATTTTTCATCAAATCAAGCCTAGATTCTAGATGTTTTGAGTCCCACTAACTTAGATTGAAAGTTTTCTAAGCTCATATAACTCAGATTCCAACATTTTAAAGAAATTGAAGATTTAAAGAAAAAGTTTGAAATTTTGGAAAAAGTTAAACTAACCTTGAATCCAAGCTTTAAAACAAGTTTGAAGTAGCTTAATCATGTTCCTTGACCTCCAAACAAGCTAAGAATCAAAGTTTGAGTGCAAAATTTTGAATCAAAAGAGAGGGAAGAGAGAAAGAGAGAGAGACAAGAGAGTGTCTAAGAGTGAGGGAGAGAGAGAACGTGAGAGAGTGAGGAACTGAGGGAGAGTAAAATCAGAGAGGAAAACCGTGTGTCATCCATGGTTTTGTAAAAAGGAGCATAGTTGGTATTTGACAAATTGTTTTGTTTCAAAATTCAAAATAACAAATAAAAAAATAATCAAGAGCATTTAAAAATGATTAAAATAATTAAAAATATCATTAGTTTAGAAATATCACAAAATAATTAAATTAAGTTTCAAAATACATCATGGCACACTAATTCACTATTTTATATACTAATAACACTTAATTACTTTCAGGGCATTACAGCTCCCAAGAAAAAGTCTTTGAAAGGCCATGGACTTAGTTGGAGACAAAACACACACACTAGTTTCTTTTCTCCACATTTTTGCTCCATGAAAGTTTGAAAAATGCCTATGTTCTTCCATGCAAAACTGGCCACTCTCACCTACTTCGCTCTCAAATATTTGGTTAAAAGCAATCTCCAATCCATCATTGAAACATGATCAAGCAAGCTGGAATTCCAAGGTCAAAGGATGGCTTCATGCCATGAAGATCTTTGTGTGGGTTTTCTTGCTAGTGAAATAAGCCTTTGTGACCAAATTTTTGGGGAGCTTGGCTCAGTGACTCTTTGTTTTATTGAAACATCAAAGGATTCAATATTGCAGCTTCTAGATTTTGGAGATACTATGTCTTTTCGCCCCCAAAAGCCAGAGAGTTTGTTTCGCTTTATTGACATGTATGAGATGCTCATGGCACTCCCTCCTGATATTGAAGCCCTGTACATGGGAGAGGAGGGATCTTCTGGGACCACGAAATATCACGAGGTTTTGAGGAGATTGGGTAACTCTTTGAGGGCCGCTTATACTGAATTTGAGAATGCCATTGCTTCTGAAAACTCTACAAATCTTGAATCAGGGGGGATCCTCCCTTTGTCGAGATATGTTATGAACTACATCAAGGTTCTTGCTGAATATGGCGATACCTTGAATGCTTTTCAGGGACTATGATGAAGAACGGAATCAAGGAAATTTATCAGTGGTTTATCAAGAACATTCGTCAATTGACCCAATTCAATCTAGAAATACAATTAGCAATGATTCATCAAGCAAACCAACCCCAATAAGTCCCCTTTTTGTATCCCTTGCCGTACTTCTAGAATGCCATCTTGATGCCAAGTCCAAGTTATACGAGAAAGCTTCTTTGCAGCACTTGTTTTTGATGAACAACATACACCACATGGTGCGGAAGTGAAAGGATCTGAACTGCTGAAGCCAATATTTGGAGAAGAATGGATTAGAAAGCACAACTGGATATGTCGAAAGTACACGATGGATTATAAAAGAGCTAGTTGGAGTGTAGCCCCCACCTATCTGAAGGACAAGGGGATACCAAGCTTAGGCTTGGGTTCTACCTCGAAAATCCTTATCAAGGAGAGCCTCCGGAGCCTCCACCTTGCCTTCGAGGAAATTTACAGGACTCAAACAGCATGGACAGTCACAGATGAAGAGCTTGGAGAAGACTTGCAAATCTCAATATCCCTCAAGGTAATCCTAGCTTACAGGACATTTGAAGGAAGATCTTCCCATTGCATAAGTTACAAGTACATCGAGTACAGTGCTGATGATCTGAAAATTATCTTTTGGATCGTTGTGAAATCGATGCAGGTAATTGCAGCATTCAGAACTACTCTGGTTTTAGTCCAACATATATCTAAGAGAGGTCCAACATATATCTAAGGCTCTTCTCTCTCTAGTGATAAAGAAGTCCAAACCCCTACTGTTCTACTTAGGACTGAAACTATTTCTGTATTGATATGTGAAACTGATGCAACGCTGCTGATGCACATTGCAATGCGAAGAAACGACAGTTTAAAATACCAAGCTAAGTTCATGCTAAAATCCTGTTTCACTCCTAGAGCTATCTTTGCTACAATTTATAGTTTCTATCATCTCTTTTATCCAGAAAAGAGTAAAATATAAAAATAGTTTTTACACTTCGTAAAGATTATAAATTACTTAATATCACAACCAAGCAATTTGGCAGGTGCATAATTCATACATTATACACGAGAGAGAGAGAGAGAGAGAGAGAGGTGCTCGAGGAAATCAGCGCATAAAGTTCAGCTCAGTCTGAAGGAAGTCTTACTGTGGACAGAGCCTGGTAAGTTTTGGCAACAACAGAAGTAAAAAGGTTCACTCGCATACATTTTATTCCAAGTGTGATAACTTTAATGGAAAGTTCTGGGAAAAATTTAGCCTACAATATTTCTCATGTTTTACAAGTCAAAAAGCATCTGGAATCTCCACCAACGTCATCCACGCCAAAAATTGAAGCTGAATTCTCTCAAAGAATCAAGTTCAGAAAGAAAAGGAAGACCATTGTTGAAAAAAGATGAGATATGAAGACCAACAACACAAAAGTTAAACCATGCAGGAGTCTAGGATTATTGGTCAACACATAACACTGGTGCAACTCTTCAAGTATCTTGCAGGGAATCATTCTTGGTCTGAGATCCCGGGTTATCTGCAATCTGCACCAACTGCTTCAACGATGGACTTGAAGCCGTCCCTTTCTAAACATTCAGCCAACTCAGCCTAGAAAAATATGGAAAAGAGGAAAGAAAAAATATAAACACCTCACAACATAATAAGCTATGCCTTACC
Source organism: Artocarpus heterophyllus (assembly GCA_025403435.1). NCBI lineage: Eukaryota > Viridiplantae > Streptophyta > Magnoliopsida > Rosales > Moraceae > Artocarpus > Artocarpus heterophyllus. The sequence continues at coordinate 30,977,773 of CM046342.1, read as the reverse complement.
CACAAATACATATTGAGGAACAGCAGGATCCGCAATTGTACCTCTTACGTACATTTCCATGGTGTTTATTATTTATTTATTTTTTTTGAAATGTAAATTAAATTTCCAATGTTAAAAACTATATTAACTGTCTCTTCTTCCGGTTAAAAAATCTTACACAAGCACGGAATAAAAGCACGCAGATCTACTACAATGTCTTCATAACTTGAGATTTCAACCGAGGACGTTCATTTTACAAGATCCTTGCCTGCAAGTATCAATTGGGCAGAGGCAGAGAGCTATAGCTAAACCTATTTTCAACCGTGTGTTTTACGAGAAAGTTCATCCTAACGTCCTATCAACTTGAAGTCTCTTCCTACAATTAAATCCTACATTGAACAACCCAAATCAAACTCTCGCCAATTAAAAATCCAACAGTGAGTTGTACGAGAAAAATCAACGCCTATTACAAACATAAGGAAAACCTGTTTTCGACTTTTCAGCATGCATCAGAAGATACCTTGATCTGGGGAATTAGAGCAGGTCCCCCATAGGCCAACGCTGTATATAATTGAACAAGAGTTGCTCCAGCTCTTATTTTTTTATATGCATCCTCACCACTAATAAAGAGGCATAGAAGAAGGGTTTAGAAAGTTGATTAAAAAAGAATATCTTTGAAAAGTACATAACTTTAGGCAAGACAAATGGAAGAAATAAAAATGGGTAAATAAATAAATAAATCGGTAATATAAGTTATGACTTATGAATGGTTTTCTAATTTTACCTGCTAACGCCCCCACAACCTATTAGAGGAATTTTTCCCTGGTGAGAAAGAATTAAGGAGTCAACCACTCAATTAATGAATGAAGAAAAAGAAAATATCAAATTAACTAACTAGTGGAAGCAACTTAGCAAGGCAGTATCACAAACTAGGAAGTATACTTATGCATGTATAGAGCCATATTGGAAAGTGCAATTATGCCTGTACACAGCCACATCTAGGTGTCATATTCATCTAGTTAAATAAAATAAAATAAAGCCACTTAACGCAAAACAATGACAACAACAACAACAACAATAATGGACTCTGTAAGTTGAATATGGATGCTTCCCGGTCTTAAACAATTTGATTCCGAGTCAATATTTCAATGATATCAAACTTGAGAGGAAAGGTCCAAAAGTGCAAGCTCCCCTCATCCCCACCAGCATACAACAGGATAAGGGGATATAACAATTTGGGAATGAACTTTATTATTATTATTATTATTATTTTTAACTTGGGGGTGGGGCAATTTGAGCTCTTCACCTTAGGTGGAGTCAAGTATGGTTTTACAACTAGGCTATGCCTATAACCACTGAAAATGAACTTTTTCTTTTATGTTCGCTGCATCAAATATTTAGCAACGAATGTGTAAAAATTAGGTATTTTTGCACATCATTTGCTTTTGCCCTCAATTTCCTTTCCCTCCCATCAAGAAAGCCTAGTGAATAACAAGTTACAATCATTACAGCTCCGTAACAGCTTAAAATCATTGCCAAATAGGCAACGTACCCTTGTCAAAATGTACATGTCCTTCAATAGATTGGTGGACATACTGAATAGTGGCTTCCCACTTAACCCGCCAGGTTCTGCAGCTACTTTATTCACAGGTTCTGGTCTTGAAACTGTTGTATTGGATATTATCTAGAAAATAAATAGAGGAATGAACCACGAAGTTATAATGCACCAGGTAGATAGCATTTTGCACAAAATCACAGAATGCTGCAGCTATTAGAAGCATAAACTCATCAAGCACACAAATATTACTACGGCAAATATGCTGCAGATACTTTATAAAGTATGCACCAAACTATATCAAACCTTTGTTTTGAAAAATATGCTGCAGATACCTTGTTCTAACACACATGCGAGCAGTTGAAAAGGGAGGATTAATTCATGAAAATCTTGATATTCATTGTTTAGTTTTAATAATTAGCGATTTCTCCAAATAAAAGCTAGATAATTCTTTCTTTTTTCTTTGTCGTTTTGTTCAATTTTTTTTAAACGTTTGGAATAAACGTTGAAAGAGACTTTATTTGTTAGAAGCTCTTCCAAGAAATACAAATCCGCATGGCTTCAATTGGAAAAGCTTCCACAAAAACATACTTTGTCCGTACTTTACAGTTTTATTAATGAATGACATTTTGAAAAGCTCGTTTTACATTCAGAATGCCACTTCCCAATACATTATCCAAACAGAGGCTTCCTCTAAAAAGCCAATACCCAAGCCCCTCACTCATCATTTTATTGAAAATTAAAAATAATAATAATAATAATAATAATAATAAAACTACAAAAGTACAATATTTCAACTTATTTAGCCAAAACATAAAGCAAAGTTAAAAAATTTTCAACCATGTCATCTTGTAACAAAAAAAAAAAAACTTATATTCATTGTGCCAACCCATTGTGCTCAATAGGTTGTGTTGTGCTGTGTCATGTCGTGCTCGCGCCTTTTGTTGTGTCGTGTTGTGAAGTGCCATTCCCAAACCACATGTCTAAAACTATGGGGCCGTTTGGTATTGTTTTCAAAATAGGTGAAAATATTTTGCTTTGAAAAATGAGAATTTTTTTGGGAATTGTGCTAAGAGTATTTTTAAAATTTTTGCCTCAAAATATATACGAAAACATTTCCAAAAATTTTGAGAACAAAAACAAACGGGGTCTATGAGACCGGCACGACCCACAACCTCATTCCATGCTTAGCCTAGCCCGATATAACCTCATGCCATGCCATTGTGCTTGTTGGGTGGCCCAGCCCAATTGACATCTCAAGGTAAAGGCTATCATTAAAAGGCCCATATTTATGACTAGAACTCTATCCTTTTAGTGGATGTGGAACTAATGAAAAAGTTCATGATGGAATTTATTGGTGGTTTCATTCTTTCATGATATTCCAAATTATCACTTCTTGTTTCTCAATGTGCATCGGCAGCATTACATCAATTTCAAACCTTTTCAATACAACAAAAGTTCTTTTTATACCATCTTAATTCCCATTTCCATGCACAAAGTGTGAATTAGCAGCTTAAGTTCATTACACGTTTTGGGCCCGAAAGCATGGGAATCATTCCATGCAGAACTCCCAAGAGGAAGGTCCATTCCCCCATTACCCTCTCCGCCCACCACCCCCCTCCCCCTTCTTTCACTTTGTGAATTACTAGCATGTCAAGACAGACGGCTTCATTGAGAATGACTATCCTCCTAGACTGACATAGCTTCTCAGAATTGCAAACTGAACTATCTTTCTACGGCAGACTTGCCAATGCACATGCAAGAATGGCTATGCCATTCCTATTATTCATATGTGCTGGTAGCTTTGGGTGGAAGGGCAAATGTGAAGCAGATGCTGTTGAAGCCTTGTTTTGACCATGTTAGATTTGGGTTGCCTGAATTGTGCTGGAAGTCACATCCAAGTGAAACTTGTAGAGTAGTTCATTTTCAAATTATAGGAAAGAATGCATATAAGCATTACAGACACCCATATACCATTTAGAAAATAAAAGTTATAGACCAGACATACATGAAAAGGAAAATAGTTTGAGTTGGTGCCAAAACAACATACCAATCCATCCAAGCGAAGGGCTAGGGCAACCTATAAACACAGAAGGAAGAAACTCGTTAGGAATAATAAACAGAAGTTAAGAAATAATAATAATAATAATAATAATAATAACAACAACAACAACAAAAGCAAAGAGAACAGAGAGAAAAATGAGAAGCATGAATACATACAGCTGCAATATCTTCAAGGTCTTCTTTAGACAAGTCTAGAGCAATTTTCACAAGCAACGGAGGTGGGCCCTCTTCACCCCACTGCATTTCATCACGAGCCGCCTGGACCTTGACAAAGAGAAAAATAGCAAACTTCAATATAAGAATTATGATTAATTAGTTCAACTTGTTATTAGATTTCCAGGTATGTCGTACATTGAGCTTCATACCTTCTTCACGAGATCCTTCAATTGCTTTCTTCCTTGGAGCATACGCAATCCTGGGGTGTTGGGTGATGAAACATTAATCACCTGAAAAAGGATGGTACGTATATTGTCAGAGACTTGGATAAAGCAATAATATTTAACCTGGAACACCAGGCAGTGAAAGCATTAAGTGCAGAGCATGAATTATAAGATTCTTTTTTCCAAGAAATAATATCAAGAAATGAAGCAGGACTATTCCTTAGATATCAAACCCAAATTAACAAATGGTCCTTCCAATTTACCAAGCTTTGTGAAATCAATAAGTTTGCTTTAACTACCTTAAATTTATGGCTTTATAATCAATGCCAAACAAATTTATGTAGCATTTTTAAAATTCACGTCTTTGACAATTCATCCAAAGCATTTTTTTTTTTGGATAAGCAACAGAGCAAACATTGAGAATATATCATAAAAGAGTACAGGGAACAGAAGGATAAGAAATCCTCACATCAGAAAGAAAATGCAAGATGGTAGAACAAAATATAGAACATATTATCATGTTGACACAGATCATGAACAAAATGCAATTTCCTTGGCCATGAAGTAAAAGCCACTAGTCAAATCTTGACGGAGACCCCACAAAAATCAGCTTAAAACTTAATTCTAGGAGGTAAAAGCCACTAGTAAAATCTTCACAGAGACCACAAAAAAATCAGCTTAAAACTTAATTCTAGGATGTGATAACTAGATAACGTTCAACAAACTGATTGTTTTGTTTGCAATTCTTTTCGTCCCTATTATTTTGCGGCACCTTCCAGGCTACTTTTACTTTTATTTCAATTTAGTATGTTTTTATTTGTATTTCATAATTTTTTTATGAGGATTTTTATAATCACCCATTTGGGAACACAGGTTTGAGCCTAGTGAGGGATGGGAATTTTTGGTAGGCATTGATTCAATTGAACAGAGCATAGAGCAAATATAAGTTGGTAAAAGATATGAATGGATCACTGTTTTATTGAGTCTTTGCAGAAAAGTAAGGATAGAGGCTTTTTGAGGGAGCCTTGCACTCCACAACAGACAAAAGAAATTTAGACAACAGTGATCATGCCCGTTTTGCTCCTCTGCTTCCTCTCTTATTCTTTCCCTTGAACAGTAAGCACTCATTCCCATGCCTAACTGCCTACCCGAATCCATCTTCCCTCAGCTCCTCTCCTACAATCTCGGAGCACCCTTTCTTCACATGATAACTACTTCCTTCCAGCTCTTCTCCCACGTCACCTTCTTTCTTCCTAATCGTCATCTTATTCAATTCCTTTGCCAACTTAACCTTCCCCTTAGCACCTCTTCTGGCATAAGTAAATCGTATTCGAAGTATAGTAGAGCCACTCATATCAATACCCGCCCCCCAAAGATGCACCTTGTCCCCAAGGTGAAACTCAGGAAAGCAAGCATCTACCACCACAAAGGACTCCCGAGTATCATCATGAGCAAGAAGGTTAGCCCAATGTATAAGAACTTCCAAAACTGATGATGCACCTCGACAAGACTGCCGCACTCCACGGAGCTCTGTAGGGGCAGCCACCAACTCCAAGTTAGACATCAACTGTGAAGGCAAGGAACAGGCAGGAAGTATACTTCCTATGGCTGCACGAAGCTGTGACACCAGAAAGACGGGATGAATAGCAGCCAAAGGCAATAACTTAAGGCGATACGCCACCGGTTCCACTCTCTCTAGAACTTCAAATGGCCCATAATATCTGGAAGCAAGTTTTTCAAACCTGCGACGAGCTAAGGATCGCTGTCGATAAGGACGTAACTTAAGGAACACCAATTCCCCCACCGCAAATTGCTCATATCGTCACTTCCCATTAGCTCAGGACTTCATCTTTTGCTGGGCCCTCAAAAGGTGTTTCTTCAATTCATCTAAAAAAGCATCCCTCTCCTTTAATTCTTGATCCACAGTAGCTACTGGTGAAGACTCCAACATATATCGAACCTGTTGGAGATTCTACCGAAGATTATGGAAGATAATATCTTTGTAAATAATCAATAGAGGATTTTTAGGATATTGTTATCTATAATTAGTTATTTCCTTTTCTGTTTTTGATTTTTCCCTATTATTCTGCCGATTACAGTTGTATATATGTAAAGCTTTGTTCATCAGATTGTATAGAAAAAAATATTACCATCTTCTCAAATATTTGCTTCATGGTATCAGCACCACCGAACTGGTGACCCATGACCTACAGAAATCCAGCAATGGCCAAAGAGGAGAATTTGGAGAGCGCCAACGGATAAACCTCCATGCGAGCACCCATTGGATTATCGACTCCCTCATATGACAATCAGCCTCTGCAGATTGCTCAACATAAACTAAATGGAGCCAACTTTCGTGAATGGTTTCAATCTGTCATGTTGGTTGTTCGTGGAAGGGGAAAGGTTGGATATCTCACAGGAGCAACGCCAAAACCAGAAGAAACAACCCCAAATTCCGAGACATGCGAGGTAGAAAACTCCATTGTTATGGCTTGGCTTATCAATTCAATGGAGCCAGACATAGGAAGGACCTATCTCTTCTGCAAAATAGCGAAGGAGATTTGGGAGTTTGTACAAGAAACTTATTCTGATTTGGAGAATACTTCCCAATGCTTTGAAGTTAGATCAAAGATTCGCAATACTCGGCAGGGAAACATGACAGTCACAAAATACTACAATTCCTTGGTGGAGTTGTGGCAGGAGATGGATCTATTTTATGACGTTGGACGGAATTGTCTGACAGATGCCCAAAAATACAAACAACTACTTGAAAAAGAGCGGGTGTTTGATTTCTTACAGGGCCTAAACTCTGAAGTTCGTGGGAGATTACTTGGATTGAAGCCTCTTCCATCACTCTGAGAGGCGTTTGCAGAAGTTTGGTGAGAAGAAACACGGAAACGTGTTATGCTGCAACCTGTTTTAGATTCTGGTCAGGTTGAAATACAGGGGTCAACACTTGTAGTAAATAGGCGTGAAGGTGCTCATGGTCCACAACCAAAAGAAAAGCTATGGTGTGACCACTGTCACAAGCCGAATCACACTCGTGATGTTTGCTGGGATCTCCATGGAAGACCTGCAAACAGGAAACAAAAAAATCAAAGGGCACAAATTCGCACTGCACAGGTGGTTGAATCTCAAAGTCCAACTGTGGATGGTCTGGTCCTTACAACTGAACAGGTGGAGATGCTTCGCCAATTATTGACCAAACCGACTGCTGCCTCTAAAACTGACTCACAATGTCCTCCCACGGCTAATGTTGCAGTGACCCAACAAGGTAATACAAGCCACTCTCTTTTATCAATTGTTATGAAAAAGGGGGGCTGGATACTCAATACAGGTGCCGCGGATCATATGACGAGCTCTTATGAAGCATTTGACTCATATGAAAGAAGTGATCAAGCAACAAATGTGTGGGTGGGAGATGGAAATATCTCTCCTGTAGTGGGAAAAGGGACAGTTTGCATTTCAAGCTTATCCTTAAAAAATGTGCTACATGTGCCTAATTTGACATGCAATTTGATTTCAGTAAGTTGGCAAGAGATATGAACTATGTTGTAACCTTTTTTCCATCTCACTGTGAATTTCAGGACCGATCTTCGGGGAGGACGATTGGCAATGCTGAGGAGCAGAATGGCCTTTATTGTCTCTCAATAACCGGTGATTCCTCTAAAGTCCAGTCACCAAGAAGTTTGTCACTTTCAGTCATGTCTAATTCAGATGTTATGTTATGGCATAGGCGTCTAGGGCATCCTAGTTTTCCTTATTTAAAAACTTTGTATCCACATTTGTTTATCAATAAAAATGACTCATTTTTTCAATGTGAACAATGTATTCTTGCCAAACAATCTCGAAAGTGCTATTCCTCTCACTCATATGAACCTTCAAAACTGTTTCACCTAATACACAGTGACATTTGGGGGCCATCAAGAGTTGTAACAGTGACAGGAACTCGTTGGTTTATTACATTTATAGATGATCACACAAGGGTTTGTTGGGTCTACCTTATGAGAGAAATCTGAAGCCTGTTCTCTATTTCAAAAATTCCATAAATATGTTCAAAATGTCTTCCAGACTTCAATCCAAATTGTTCGTACAGATAATGGGAAAGAATATTTCTCAGATGCATTTACCCAATACTTGTATGACATAGGTATTCATCATCAGAGTTCTTGTGTTTCGACTCCCCAACAAAATGGAGTAGCTGAGAGAAAAAATCGCCACTTAGTAGAAACAGCTAGATCACTTATGTTCACAAACTTTGTTCCAAATTCGTACTGGGGGAAGCCATTCTTACCTCTTCCTACTTAATCAATCGCCTACCTTCCAAAATTATGAATTTTAGGACCCCAATGAGTGTTCTTCTTGATCAGCTTTCACATATAAAACTACTTAATTCTCTACCACCTAAAGTGTTTGGTTGTACTGCATATGTAAGAAATCATGATCAAGTTTGAGTAAACTAGCACCAAGAGCTCTCAAGTGTATATTTATAGGCTACTCACCAACACAAAAGGGCTACAAATGCTATTCTCCAAGTCTCAAAAGGTTCTTTGTTTCTTATGATGTTGATTTCTTTGAAAGTCAGCCCTATTACAATTCCTCTCTCTAGGGGGAGAATTTGAGTGTAGAGAGTCATTGGGATCCGACAATTTCTCTACCTATTTCCCAAGATTTTGTCTCAATTCCAACTTCAAGTCAACTCATTCCTGAAAACTCTAATTCCTAGACTCCTCAAGTGACTCTTTCAGGGGAAGAACCGATGATTGAACAACAGACACCAGAGAAACCTTTGTTGGTTTACTCACGAAGACCTAAAGCTCCTTGGCCTTCTCAAAAGTCCAATCTAGAACCGGTCTTGGAAGAAGCAGCTAGAGTAGAAGACTTGGATATGCCAGTTGCTATTAAAAAAGGAAGAGGTCGTGTACCAAGTATCCAATTTATAATTTTTTGACTTATTCTCAGTTGTCTCTAGAATACAAGGCTTTCACAGCAAAGATTGATAGTGGTGAGACACCAAGAAGTATCTATGAAGCATTAGAAGAACCGAGATGGAGAGAAGCTGTTTTGGAAGAAATGAGAGCGTTGCTTGGGAATGGTACTTGGGAAGTAGTGGATCTGCCAGAAAACAGGAAGGTTGTTGGAAGTAAATGGGTATTCACAATTAAGCACAAGGCAAATGGAGACATTGAGCGATACAAGGCTCGGTTGGTCGCACAAGGCTTCAGACAAACACTTGGAATAGATTATGAGGAGACATTTGCTCCTGTTGCAAAATTCAACTCGATCCGGGTACTACTTTCTATTGCAGCAAATCTTGACTGGGAATTGCATCAACTTGACATTAAGAATGCATTCCTAAATGGGAAACTTGATGAAGAAGTATATATGAAGATCCCACCTGGGTTTGAGTCAAAAGAACCAAGTGTGTAAATTAAAGAGATCTTTGTATGCGCTTAAGCAGTCTCCAAGGGCTTGGTTCACTAGATTGAGTACCACATTGAGCAGACTAGGCTATAATCAGGGAAAAGCAGATCATGCCGTCTTTATAAAGGTGGGAATTGATGGAAAGAAATCAGTTCTTATTGTGTATGTGGATGATATCATACTCACTGGTGATGACAATGTTGAAATTAAGAACCTCAAATGTCAACTAAAGAAGGAATTTAAAGTCAAAGAATTGGGACACTTGAAGTACTTTCTTGGGATGGAAATCGCTAGAAGTAAAAGAGGTATTTTCATCTCACAACGGAAATATATCCCGGATCTTTTGCAGGACACTGGGAAGCTAGGGTGTAAACCGGCTAGCACCCCTCTTGAAAAGAACTGGAAGGGACGGTTTATAGAAGGTGAACCAACTGTGGACAAAGTGAGATATCAACGCTTAGTTGGAAGGTTAATCTACCTATCCCTCACAAGACCTGATATTGCATATGCTATAAGTGCTGTAAGTCAGTTTATGCATTCTCCAACTAAAAGTCACTTGGAGGCAGTAGATCACATACTGAGATATCTCAAGGGATCACCTGGAAAAGGTTTAATGTTTCAAAAATGCAGCAATCTGTGTATAGAAGGCTTTGTGGATGCAGACTGGGCTAGAAGTGAAGATTGCAAGTCAACCTCAGGATACTGTACGAAGGTATGGGGTAATCTAATCACCTGGAGGAGCAAAAAACAATCAGTTGTTGCAAGGAGTAGTGCTGAGGCAGAATTTCGGGCGATTGCACAAGGAATCTATGAAGTAATTTGGCTAGAAAGATTGATGGAAGATTTACAGATTTCATTTACTGGTCTTGCTAAATTATACAGTGATAGTAAGTCAGCCATAAGTATAGTAAAGAATCCTGTTCAGCATAATCGCATGAAACATGTGAGAATTGATCAAAGTTTCATCAAGAATGAAATTGAAGGAGGCATCGACTTGTGCTACATTCCTACTCACTCACAAGAGGCAGACATACTCACAAAGAGTTTGCCAAAACCAAGTCATGAAAGTATTCTTAGCAAGCTTGGAATGAAGGACATCTATTCCTAAGCTTGAGAGGGAGTGTTGGAGATTCTACTGAAGATTATGGAAGATAATATCTTTGTAAATAATCAATAGAGGATTTTTAGGATATTGTTATCTATAATTAGTTATTTCCTTTTCTGTTTTTGATTTTTCCCTATTATTCTGCCGGTTACAGTTGTATATATGTAAAGCTTTGTTCATCAGATTGTATAGAAGAAAATATTACCATTTTCTCAAATATTTGCTTCAGAACCAATGGTGGGGGGTCACGCCCATACAAAGCACAGAATGGTGTGGTATTAGTGGTCGTATGGAAGCTTGTGTTATACTGAAATTCAGCCCACGGAAGCCAACGAACCCGTTGCCTCGGTGTATCGGAAGACAAGCATCGTAAGTAAGTTTCCAGACAACGATTCACCACTTCTGTTTGCCCATCGGCTTAGGGATGGTAGGCTGCACTATGCAAAAGAGAGGTGCCCTACTACTTACATAATTCTGACCAAAACAAGCTCAAGCACACACGGTCTCTATCGAATACAATGGTACGAGGGATTCCATACAAGCAAACTACTTCATGGATGAAAGCCGTAGCAACCGTCACAACTATATAAGGATGCTTAAGTGGCATGAAATGGGCGTATTTGCATAGTCGATCAACCGCGACAAGAATAACTTCAAACCCTTCGGATTTTAGCAGTCCTTTAATAAAGTCCATGGACAAATCCCCCCACACCCTTTCCGGCAAAGGCAATGCTTGCAATAGGCTGCCTGGTGCTAAGGCCAAATATTTGTGCTGCTGGCAAACTTGGCACTTTGCTACATAAGACATCACATTTGCTTTCATGCCCAACCAAACCACTCTGCTGCAATTCACCGGTATGTTTTCAATACCCAGAATGACCTAATGTCCCGTCATGATAAAAGCAAAGTAGGTCAAATATGAACAGGGAGGAACGTGAGAGAACTAGACATCCCTCATGGAGCAATCGGCCCTGCTCAACAGAAATCTTGGATGTGCCTTCGAATTAAGCTAGAGATCTGCCCTTATTCGCGCAAGCTTCTCATCTAACTCCACCTGCTGTGACAACTCTTCTGTGTTTAACACCATGGGTGCTAAAAGTGCTCCCAAACACAGCGCTGTAGGTACACGAGATAGTGCGTCCGTAGCCTTGTTTTCCCCTCCAACTTTGTAATGTATCTCAAAATCATAACCAAACAACTTTGTCAACCGCTTCTTGTTGTCTTCACTAATCACTCACTGCTCTAAGAGGAACTTTAAACTTTGTTTATCAGTTCGAATAATAAAATGTCTGCCCAACAAGTATGGATGCCACTTTTGCACCGCTAATACAATGGCCATCAACTCTAGTTCATAAACTGATTTTAGACGGTTTCGTGGTGAAAGGGCCTAACTGAAATAGGCTATTGACCGCTGCTCCTGCATCAAAACTGCCCCCACGCCTACACTACAGGCGTCAGTATCCACAATAAAGGGTTGGCTGAAATCCAGTAAAGCCAACACCAAAACTTCCATCATATTTTGCTGTAAAAGAATGAATGCCTGTTCAGCTTCTGCGTTCCAAAAGAAATTGTCCTTCTTGATGAGGTCCATCAGAGGAAGGGCAATGGAACCATAGCCCGCCACAAACTTGTGGTAGTAACTCGTGAGTCCCAAGAAGCCACGTAACTCTCGTAAATTAGTTGGAACCGGCCAATTCTGCATCACTTCTACTTTGGAAACATCAACTGCCACACCTTGTCCGGATATGATATGCCCCAAGTATTCCACACTTGACTGCCCAAAAATGCACTTCTTCTCATTAGCAAATAGCCCATGCTAATGCAATTCTCCAAGTACCATGTCCAAGTGAATCACATGCTCCTCCACCGAACGACTATACACCAATACATCATTCAAGAACACGAAAACACACCTGCAGAACACTTCATTCATGAGAGACTGAAAAGTTGCCAGAGCGTTAGTAAGGCCAAATGGCATTACCAAAAACTCATAATGGCCATCATGAGTGCAAAAGGCTGTCTTGGGCACATCCTCGCTGCATACTCGAATTTGGTGGTATCTTGACTTTAGATCGATTTTCGAAAAAACAGTTGCTTCGTGTAATTCATCGAGTAGCTCATTGATTACTGGAATGGGGAAACAGTCAGGAACGGTTTTGCAATTTAGAGCTTTATAATCCACACAGAATCTCCAACTCCCGTCCTTCTTCTTCACCAACAAAACCGGACTTGAAAACGGGCTAACACTTGGCTGAATTATGCCAGTGGCCAACATCTCTCGAACTAGTCATTCAATCTCTGCCTTTTGAACTTGTGGTAACGGTATGGCCGTGCATTGACTGGTGACACCCCCTACTTGAGCACAATTGCATGCTCTCTGCCCCAGATGGGAGGCAGCCCCTTTGCAGTTTGGAATACGTCTTTCCAACATTGCAGTACCGCTCAAATTTCAACTAGCACCCCCTCGGTCAAGCTGGTCGGACCTCCACTGTCTTTGTCAAGCTGCCTAAACTCCAACAAGATTCCATGGCCCCCGTGTCTCACAGCTCTCCGCGTTGCCTTCAAAGAGATTGCCATCTTACACAAGCTTGGGTCCCCTTGCAAGCAGACAATTGTCTCCCTAATGCGAAATTTCATGGTTAGGGTAGCCAATTCACTTGCATCGCACCCAACGAAGCCAACCACTGCATACCCAAAATTACATTAGTACTTCCCAAACTGAGAGGCGGGAAGTCTTCTGCCACCTCCAATTCCTGCAAGGAAAGTACTACTCCTCGGCAAACACCTTCTCCCCGAACCGATAGCCCTGTACCCATCACGACACTATAAGTCCCTATAGTGTCTATCGGAAGTTCCAGCTTTTTAACCAAATCCAGAGATATGAAGTTGTGTGTGGCTCCACAATCAACAAGGACCACCACTTCTTGCTGCTTAACCATCCTTTTAGCTTCATTGTCCGAGGGGTTGTAAGGCCCACTACTGAGTTCAAAGTGATTTCAGCCACCTCCTCTGGTTCCCCAATCTCCTCTGCTAATTCCACAGTATCTTCCTCAGGCTTTTCTTGCTCATCTTTGTCCTCTTGAATAACCCGCACTTGCAATTCACGTTTGGGGCAACGGTGGCCAGACAAGTATTTTCAATGACATCCATAACAAAGCCCTTTCTCACGTTTGACCTAAATCTCAGCATCTGTCAATCTCCTAAATGGAACCGTGGCACCCACCATTGATTTTTTTGGTGTTCCTTGTTGTTTCTGGGGTCCAACCATAGGTTTCTTTGAGTAATATAATTACAATTATTCGATCTAGGCCAATTACTGGTTAGGCTGGTTTGGATTTTATTGGGCCTTAGTTGAAAGTTTTTTTCTTCAAGTTGTTGGGCCATGTCCATTATTCGGCCCAAGCCTTAAGGTTTCAAGACTCTTACCTCAGCTTGGATCTCTGCACGGAGGCCATTGATGAAAGCACTCCCGAGCACTTGCTCTAATAGATCCACCAGCGGTGCAGCGAGCATCTTGAACTGCCAATGGTACTCCCGGACGGTGGATTCCTATCGGAGAGTGAGCAGTTTCTCGCACTGGTTTCCCTCTTGAGTTGACCTGAACCGATCCATAATCATCCCTTTCAATTTTGTCCAACTCCAAACTGCGCGAAGACCATCTTCCCATTGAAACCAAGCCAACGCCTCCCCATCGAGACTAACCACCTCGACTTCCAACTTCTCATGCTCACTCAGGCGATTGAGTGCAAAGTAGCATTCAACTCGGAACACCCTGGAACCTCCCCCTGAAAACTCGCCTCTCCGTTCCCCGACATGACTATAGATTGAAGTATCGATGTGGTCGACGTCTCTGGTGTCACCCCTGACGTAACCCTACCGTGCTGTTGCCTTCTCTCCCCCAAATTCGCCAGCAACATCCCCATTCCTTCCTCCAGTCGAGAGATCTTTTTGACATCAGCCTTAATTTCTTCCAGTTCTCCCTGGAAAGCTTCCTTGCCCGACTCCATTTTCTCTATTCGTTCCTCAAGTTTCTTCGTCACCGCTGCCATTCCCGGTGATCAGAACCGCTCTAATACCAATTTGGTAGGCATTGATTTGATTGAACAGAGTATAGAGCAAATATAAGTTGATAAAAGATATGAATGGATCACTTTTTTATTGAGTCTACGCAGAAAAGTAAGGATAGAGGCCTTTCGAGAGAGCCTTGCACTCCACAACAAAAAAAAAAGAAATTTAGACAACAATGATCACGCCCTTTTTGCTCCTCTGCTTCCTCTCTTATTCTTTTCCTTCAACAGTAAGCCCTCATTCCCATGCCTAACTACCTACCCGAATCCATCTTCCCTCAGCTCCTCTCCTACAATCTCGGAGCACCCTTTCTTCACGTGATAACTACTTCCTTCCAGCTCTTCTCCCACGCCACCTTCTTTCTTCCTAATCATCATCTTAGTCAATTCCTTTGCCAACTCATCCTTCCCCTTAGCACCTCTTCTGGCATAAGTAAATCGTTTTGGAGGTCTAATAGAGTCACTGGTATCAATTTTAGTCGGTGCCAACATTGTCAAAATGTGCTAAAACTCCACGAAGCCAGTTTTTCCTCCTATTGCTTAACACAATACCTAAAATAATAATTATAATACACAACCAAACTCCAATTAATCAGATAAACAACCAAGTAACTGCAAATAATATCTACTGTAAAACCTTGGCAAGAGATGTTAAATTCTAAATCCAATTATAAGTTTTATTGCAGTATGCTACTCCTTCATCTTAGCTTTTGTTATCAACTAGAAGGGCTTTCATGTCCCTTATAATACTAAGAGCAAGTAACATGATCAACCTGCGCAAATCTCCTCCTTTTTTTCTTTCTTTTAAAAAAAACTGGAATTTTACAATTTGCAAATTATCCATGCAATGCTCTAATAATAAGATCCTAATGAATACCAGCCTAACGGAAAGATGTATCTTAAGTCCTAAAGTGATCATTAAATTCCACAAAATAGTAAATTTCAGCAGAAGAGAAACAGAATTGACAGCACATGTGCTGATAATTCCAAAAAGAATAAATAGATCACCTTTTATTTCCTATGCTTTCAGATATAAAACCATAGAACATGACACATATACTTTTACTTTGATAGAATAGTGTCAAGCAAGATGCAGAGAGAAAGAGATGGAGAAAACAGTTGGTGTACATATCTTCTTTGGAAACGTCTAATGGGACTATCGCTATAGTGTGCAAGTCATTTTTCCTTAAAGAGAAACATCAAAAACTATTTTAAATTTGATAAAGAACCTCTACCAAGTAATCAGCATACTGGGACAACGTATGTACTCCTTGAACATAATCTGCTGCAGCATCTTCACTTGTCTTATTTTTTCCAAGATTCACCCCCAAAATTCCAGGTCCAGCCTTGCCTCCATGTTTGACTTCATCATTAGGGGAAGGAGAAGTACTTGAAGATTCATCCAACTTCCTTTTACCATGCTGAGCACCCAATCGCTTTGCAACAACGACAATTCCTTCACTATTAAAGCCACACCGGTTGATGATAGCACTGAAAAGATAAAGCAGTTTTAGCACATAAATCTGGGAAAAATAATAAATACAAAGCATTTTTTATCACATCACAGCATTCAGTCTTCATACATTTCACATGTAATAGTACCTTTGCCAATTTTTAAACATCTTAGAAAAGATGAGGAAGAAAAAAAAAAAGAATCAAGTCAAGCATCTATGATAAGAACATAAGAATAGAACAAAAGGTTAACTCTTACCCTTCCCGACTCAATCTGAAAATGCGAGGTTTATCATTACCCTCCTGTGGAACAGGAGTGACAGAACCAACCTCTACAAAGCCAAATCCTAAACCAAGTAAACCATCAACAGCCTCTGCATTTTTATCAAACCCAGCAGCAAGACCTATTGGGTTGGAGAACTTCCTTCCCCAAACTTCTAACCCTAAAATTGGTGGATCAGGCCTCTTCTCTCTTGGAACCCAACCATGAGCAGCAGCTGAGACGGCTAGCGTGTGAGCAAACTCTGGATCCAGCAGGGCAAAGAAAGGATTTACCAGTTTTGTAGCAGAAAATAGCCAGCCACTGTATAAGTTTGATGATTAAAAGTTAATAACAAATATCATTGACATTGCTTTTAAGGTCCATAAAAACACAGACCATTTTTACAAACTAATAGGGGGTATGTTTTCAAGTGAAGAGAACTCGAATTCAAAGCAGAATATACAACATATATCTACTTTCAGATGCAAACGAACAATAAGAACTAACAATTGCATACTAGCACACAATTACAGAACTTCATCAACTAACTATAGCAAAACATAGAAGCAATAACATTTTTGCATGCCTGTTTACCGCTAAAGCAGTTTTCAAACAATATTAAAAACAAAATCATCGACAATAATTTTATTACTTCGACCAAGAGCTCGAGCCAAAAGGAAAGAGCATAGTAGCATACTACAGTATCGGCATGAAAAATTATTGCCAAAAGACTATATATATATATATACATATACATATATATATATATTTAATATGGCGTGCTAATATAAATGCCAAAGAAAATCTGCACCAAATTGGAAAACCAGAAAAGTTCCTCATTTTTTCCGGTTTCACAACAGCAACGCGGCAAAATTTACATTTTAAATTAAGCAAAGAGTTTAGGCTTAGAACAAAATGAGGTACCAGAAAGTTGCTTCATCCACGGTACTAAGGTAAGCTCCTCCAGCTATAGCTAGTCCTATGGTGGCTCCCGTCAGTAACCTCCCCTACAAATTCAAAAAAATAATAATAATAATTCGAAAACTAGTTAAGAATCAGTCAGGAAAAACGGAAAACATTTGGAATTATGTTTTCAAAGAAAAAATTGTTAGAGCAGAGCAGGGGGTAAAATTTGCCTATCTTGATAACTATAGTTATGAGCTTTTCAAAGTCTAAAAGTAAGAGAAACTACTATTCAAAAAATAGAATCCATAAACAACTAGTGTACAAAGAGAGCGAAAAACATAGCTACACTTACCAATAAAAGAAGATAGGAAAAAAAAAAAAAACACACATAAATGTATCTCTTAATTGCAAAGCTCTCAACTTCGCGCTATCATTATTCCCAACCAAAAAAATAAATATCCAATTTGGTGAGTTGAGTTTTCATCTTATAAACAAAAACATGAATGCAAAATAGAGACAAGAGGGAGAGCATATACTTTCTTGGAAAAATGAGGGATTTTAGGAGCAGATTCCGGGGAAGAAGAGAAATGCCTGTAGCTTCCAATAGGACTGGAAAATAGCTTTTTCTGCGAAAAGTCTCTGTATAATTTCCTCCAAGCCCTTGAGGCCATGGCTGGTAATAGAATAATAAATTAACAACGAAAACCCACCCAATAAAAAAGAAGGAAATTTAAAGCAAACTCCAGAGACGACGAACAAGAACAAGTCCACAAACGTTAAGAATCTGGGACAGAGAGAAGAGAGAGAGTGTGCTTGGTGGTGGGTTGGGTTAGTACGTGAAAAAGGCCTTGCCTTTCGAATATGGCGATGGTGGCGGTGGCGGTGGCGGTGGCGGTGGCTGCTGCTTTTTCGCGCTGTTGCAAATTTTGGTTCAAACCAGTACAGTAAAAGACCAACACCAAATCCACTCGGGTTATGAATTCGTTTGGATCTTGTATCCGACCCACTGTGCGGTCTCCTTTTATTCATGGCTGTCTATGGTAGAGAATGAATAATTCTTCACTGGTGGAGAATAATTTGACAATGAAAATAACTTTTAGTTTTAGATCAATGGTAAAAAAATGAGAGTGTACCAAATCAAAATAAAACCTTTGACATGTGATCATTGGCTCATTGCATATTTATCCTTGAAAAAAAAAACTGAATAGAGAACTTCATCCTCCTTCTCCCTATCTACTGACAAGCCCAACCTCGTGCAACCACCTACCGAGAGACCAGCCACAAGCTTTTACCCACCAGCAAGCCTGGCCCTAAGTTTCCACCCACCAATGAGCCAGCTTTGAGATTCCAGCCACCAGTGAGCCTAGCCGCGAGATTCCACCCATGAAAGTTTTGAAGCAAATCCTTTAGTTTTTGATCAATGTATCAGCCAAACACATGATTTTCTTCCTATAATTGTTTTACTTTTTGTTTTTGATGTGTTCAAAGGATATATAGTAAGGGTTATTTATAGTTGAGCGATTCTAATGGCTATTGCTCATCAATATCATGGCAACCCAATGTGGAATTTACTTTTTAAAATCTCTAATTTGATGGAAATGGTAAGTTGCCAATCCTTGCTTGTTGATTTGATTAGTGTCTCTCAATATCCTGGATCCAAATTGGTTTGACTTTCTCGTCAATTATTGTGTCATACAAAACTCTTGCCCAAAAATTTGCCATAATCATAGCAATCTTACTCATTTTTTGTTCATTCCCATTTTCGAGCTTTGCCATCGAAGCCTAACGTCGCCATTATCAAAACCCTCAAAGTGGCATAGCAACGTAGGGAGAGGAGGGGACAGAGTCATCGACGCGGGGAAAGGAGGGGATAGAGTCATCAAACAAAGGAGACAGAATCATCAAACACAGTAGATAGTTATCGAAGACAACAAACGGAGGTGGCTGCTTCAACGAAACACCTCGTGGAGACAGAAATCTATTGACAACGAAGCTGCTAGAGTGGTGGAGCTAGGACGGTGACTATGGAGGTTGATCAAGTTTTGATCTATTCTTAGATTTGGTTTTTAAAATTTTGAACAATGGTTTTCTGGTAGATTTAACATTTAGGGGAAAATATTTAGGAAAGTAGCTATTGAATACACAAGTAAAGAGGGAGGGACTTTCTTTTTTAATTTTAATTTGAATTGAAATCATGTACGCCCCATGTCATAATAGACATCATGTGCTCTCTTAATCCAAACCATTCAAAAGCGATCCTACAATTGATTTTACTATTTTCCACAGTATTCTCCACCAAAACTTTTCCCTTTATTTATTTATTTATGTTTCTGACTTTTAGAACTTGAAAGCAAGATGAAAATGTCCATGACATATAGTTGACATTTTTGCCATGTTGTTTATGTTTTGATGTCTCGACATGAATGATATGGGGAAGATATATTTCTCCAAGTGTTGCAAATATCTATAATGTGCATAAAAATGTTAAAAAAATGTCCGCATAATGTTAAAAAAAATTATGGGAATTTTTTTCCATAAAAATCAACATTATAATAGATTTCTCTAGTGTTTGGTAGTGCGAGTTAAAACCAAAACTTTTGGTTGCTATAGTATAAAATTCCCACATGCTATAGTATCATAAAAAATGTGCTACAATATAAAGCTCTCACATTCTACACTGCTTTCAACAAAAATTAGTTCTAACCAATGCTCCCAAGCACCCTTTCGTTTTTTATACTTTTTCAATAAAATATGAGTAAATTTATTCAACCTAAAAACAAAATAATAATAATAATAATTAACTTATTTAGTTTTAAAATAAATTTTGCTTTTTAATAAATAGGTTGCAAGGTTTTAATCATGTGATTCTTCTTTAATTTTCAATCTTTTCTTTTTCAAAGAGCTTATTCATTGTTCCAATTTTATCTTTTCTTCTTCAAAAAACATATTCATGATATTTTTCACATTTTCTTCTCAAAATTTTAGTTCTTATGCATGTAGATGTAGTACAAAATCAAAACGGTGTCTTGAATATACTTGTATTAACTCCATAACGATTTAACGATTTTATCTTTCAACAAAAATTAGTTCTAACCAATGCTCCCAAGCACCCTTTCGTTTTTTATACTTTTTCAATAAAATATGAGTAAATTTATTCAACCTAAAAACAAAATAATAATAATAATAATAATAATTAACTTATTTAGTTTTAAAATAAATTTTGCTTTTTAATAAATAGGTTGCAAGGTTTTAATCATGTGATTCTTCTTTAATTTTCAATCTTTTCTTTTTCAAAGAGCTTATTCATTGTTCCAATTTTATCTTTTCTTCTTCAAAAAACATATTCATGATATTTTTCACGTTTTCTTCTCAAAATTTTAGTTCTTATGCATGTAGATGTAGTACAAAATCAAAACGGTGTCTTGAATATACTTGTATTAACTCCATAACGATTTAATAGTAGTATCTTAACAAATATTGTTTAGAGCAAGATCAAACCTCCCTAATGCTTTCTAGTGTACAAGAAACTCCTTTTGTTTTTAAGGACATTTAAAGTTTGTATCTACTATATTATGTTTTGCATTTACATTTTATATTTTCAATTATACCATTGCACCTTGTTTGCAATGAGTATGTAAAATAAAATTAGAATTATAACCAGGGTAAATGGCTTAGATAGTTCTTAACTTTTTAAATAAGTGATAGATTGGTCCCCTTTTTTATTAGAAATTGTAGCAAATAGCAAATTTTACCAAATGATTAATAAATGTCATTAAGTTTTTCAAAAGTGAAGTAAATAGCAATTTTAAATTTAGTCTAATTTGTAAACACCTAAAAAGCCAAAAAGGCCTCTATTTGTACTATTGTGATCTTTTCCTCATTTTTCTTTTTTTTTTTTCCTTTTCTTCTTCCTTTTTTTAACCCCTATTTTTGTTTCTCTCTCCTCTGTCACACTCTATTTCTCTCTCCTTCCTCTCCGGCCAAACCTGGACATTGCCATCGATGTTGACATTTTTCTCGATTCAAGTCGTTTAAAGGAGATCACATGCCTTTGGTGAAGGGGATCTTTCATTGCTCATTGCCCATTGGAGCAAATCATGTGTTCAAAGGAGATCTCTCACTGTTTGTCACCTACTAGAGCAAATCACCAAGTTTGAAGGAGATCGTCGAGCAAATCAACTTTGGTGGAAAGAGATCGCTGCCACCCATCCATCTTGCCTTTCGTCGATCTTGCCTCTGATCTCTTGTTAGAGGAGTTCATGAGGATGGCTCATTTGTCAATGATGAGCAAATCATCAAGCCACTGTTTTGGAGGAGATCTAATGACCTTACGATGAAGTTCTTTAACAATTTGAGATCATGATTGAAGATTCTAAATGTTGGAGACTTGGGACTCTAGCAGCCTTTGATTCATGTTCATCATCAGTAGTGCTCCTCATTCCCCTGGGAGGAATTTTAGTCCAATCACAAGATCCTCGCCCTCATCAACTTCTACCACTACCTTTCATCCCCTAGCCTTTCCTCCCTCCTCGATTGCTTCAATGCCACCTTTAAGTCCTACTTTTCTGCCCTTATCCTCTATTGCTTTGCTTTTTCCCCTATTGGTTCTCATCTCTAATTCAATCACAATAATATTTTGTTTCTTCCATTTTGTATTTCTAAAGTTTGGATTGTTGTTATAATTAGAAAATTATGAATATGCAAATGTAATTCCTCTATCAAATTAGGATTTTTTTGTTTGATTGTCTAGTTTGTTAATGTGAATAATGTGAATATGGATTGCGGTTTTTTATTTTTATTTATGTTTTGCTTCTTATTTTTTTAATGGAGTCGTTCTGCTATTCAATGTTTTTTTTTTTTGATAAATATGGTATGAACTAGGAAATATTGTATTTTCTGACCACCAACAACGTCATTGGTATCGATTGTAACAACTCGACTATTTCAGCCGTTACTTAGTGTTAATTTCTTAATCTTACTTATACTTACTAGTAAAAATACCAAATAATTTTTTTAAATATAATTATGTTGCTTAGTGGTCATTGAAATTAAAAAGCACTTGTTTAATTAATAATTACAAAACACTTACTCAACACTATCTTGCCAAAAGCAGAACTCTAGTTTACTACTAAACCATCACATACCATAAAAAATAAACAGTCTTTCAAAAAGCAAAACTTAAACTATAGCAGTATTCATAGCCCGACTGTTGTATTTGTCCCACCGTCGCACCCAGCTTATCAATCATGTATATTGGCCTATTGGCAGATTTCCTACAGCATGAAAGAACTAAATGAGCTTTTGCTTAGCAAATCCAAACATTTCCTACAAAACAATTTTTTTGAAAGAACACTAGCAATAACATAATGCAATTGTGCTTAATTATGAATATCTTATTCTTATTCTTAACTTGTTCTGAATTATGGGCCCAAATGTTCTTATCGATTACATGCGATCATCGAACACCGAGATCGTATCTTAACTTAACTTGATGCTCCTCTTGGGTTGAGGAACTTTTAATCTTCACATGAGTAGAAGTTGATATGACACTTAATTATCTTATCTTGATTATCTCGTCTTGGGGTTTTTATATTACTATTCTCGTATATTTAGTGAACATATTGTATATCATGGCTTGATATCTAAAGTAATATGCATAATAAATGCAATCGCAAACCATACATGTATAAAAGGATATAAAAATCATTTTGTTCATGCCATAAGTGAGGTTTAAAATTTATTTAAGTGAGGTTTAAAATTTATTTGCACCTCACGCTAGCATTTCTAATTAAATCCTTTCTCCCGATTAGTCGACTCTATATCATGTTTAAGCAACAACCAACTGTTAACTGGAGTCTATGCTATCGGTTTATTTTATACTACTAGACTTAAATATGCCTTAGTCCAATTTTGTGTCTCATAATAAATTTTGAATTTTGCATAATGTGGTTTATTATTTGCTTAAAAACATTAAGCTTATTCGCTAAGCTTAGGGTCCATTTGACCATTTTGTAATAATGATGAATTTATGCTCAATGAGGTCTCGAAAAATTTCAAACGCTTTGAGCTTAAAGCCTATGGTCATTTGCTGGCGACAACTATGCATAAAATCATATTTGTTCAATGAAAAATTCAATTTCATTTGATTTTACGGTTTTGTCTTAAAAAACAAAAATCTTGACATTTTTGCTCCAAGAACCAAAGGAAACTATTTTATACCATAACGTGCATTTTTTATTTGTAAGGATTAAGACTCTTAAAAGGTCCTTGGACATATTCAATAAATTTCAAAATATTTTTTCTTATTTTTATCATTTTAAAATTTTTGTGATTAAATTTTATAAAATATATAACTAAAATCCATGTGGAGTTGGCAAAAATTTTATTTCACGAAAGTTAACACTTTTGTTAAGATCCACAACTTTTATGTCTTAAGATTTTTCAAAATCAAACATCTTGGGCGATTTTTGGCCCAATTTGTGTTGGAAAAATACTACGCAGCAGAATTTTAAAAATTTTTATACTAGAGTATTTTTCAAAACACAAGTTTGATACACTATATGCATAAATTAACTAGATCTTACTAACCTTGTTTCCTAAGAAACTCCCGCAATCGATGTAGGGAAAGAACGTTGTAGAAGTACCTCAACCAACTAACCTTCTTTGCTGTTCTCTATCCACAACTGGTGTGTGTGTGGGCACACTTGTATAGCTCTTCCACTAGACAATTCTCCTTCCAACCAATTGAGAAATACCCGAAACTATAGTTCGTGATTTGTGAACAATAGCTTTCTAGGGAGTTGCAGAGTTTCACTAGCAGAGTCTCACTCTAAATTCCTCAACTAATCTTAAAAACAATGAGTCTCACTCCCCTTTTTATAGAGATTGGGCCCAGGGGTCAATCCTTATTAGATAAGGTCTTGAAAATTTGAATTAGGATCAAAATTTGATAAAATCTGTGCAAAAATTTATCGCTCAGTCGGCAGGCCAAACTGGCAAATCGACATGCCAAACTTACTCCATCGGCAAGCCAAACTAATGATAAATAATCCCTGCTAATCTTTTATTCCCCACCCAAAATTCTTGGGATAAAACCTTAGTTTTAATTCAAATAACTCAAAATAGAAGTTATCTAATTAAAACAGTCATATCTAGATAATCTCTAGGAAAATAAATATTCCTAATAATTCAATAAGTTTATCTTGAATTAATTTATTCAAAATTAATCCAATTGATAAACAAACATGAATTATCTGATCCTAATAATTCAACAAGTTCATCTTGAATTAATTCTTTACAAAATTAATTCAACCGATAAACACACATAAATTATCTAATCATGTCGAATTAAGCCGATTTGATAATTTGACACAAGTCACCAATTATTAGAAAAAGCACGCTGTATCATTATAGGATTTATTATGAGCTAGCAAAGGGGACCAAATAGACCTCCATAGTTCAAACTCCTAATAATTATGAAACTTAATATCCTAGATATACATTACATAATTATCAACTCCAATGCTATTCCACTAAAAGCTTAGAGCTGTACTCTCGAACTATATAGAGTTACGAAGCTTGTATAACTAAATCTCCATGACATATCATAATGTATCATATCCTCATAGGATTATCTATAATTAGCTTAAGGCTAAATTCTGTCTTACCTTCCTAATTATTTTTATCTTATGTTTCATTATCTCACCATCGAAATGTTAGACATGTATGGCCTAAGGAGTAAAAATGTAATATGTTTTTGGAGATATTTTTATCAATAAAGAATTTATTTATTATTAATATACTAAATCTTGTCCTCTTTACATTCATATTTGTTGAATGTATATTAAGCAAAGAATAGTCTGAGACTATCGGTCTAAACCTTTAAGAATTTGGCATATGATGGACATATTATACATAGGACATGATTCTTAAGGCGACGGTGTAAATCATAAGATCTACAATCGAGAGAATAAAATTGGGCACTTTATTCATGTAAAGATTGTTATGTAGTCTATATCCCTATTGGGAGATGGTCTGTCTTGGTCATCAGAGGTGGACTCCGTGAATAGAAATATTAGCACATTGTCATAGATGACGATGTATTGGATCGGGACATAAAGTAAATTGATTTGGATTAATAATTCTGTCTCAACAAATCAATTCACCTTAGACAGTCATTTATATTGTATATTAATCCTGAAATGAATAGTGGGCCTGTTGTCTTGACTTGTGTCTTTTGATGTACCAAAGGGTGACACCACATTTTAATATTGGTATGCATGCCAGTACGTTAGAAGCATGACTCTTGATAGCATAGACCTGTTATTCATAGATATGGAATCCATAGCTCCTCATTAGGAGTAGTGATATCCTCTTATATGCATTATCCTATAATTGGAAAATTGGAGCGTTCAACCATTTAGATACATAGGTGTAACCAAATGGTGTACTGTCTTTGAATGGTAAGTTTTTCGATGATGAGATAATGGAACGTAAGATAAAAATAATCGGGAAGGTAAGACAGAACTTATCCTTAAGCTTGTTATGGATAATCCTATGGGGATACGATACACTATGATATGTCATGAAGACTTAGCTATACGGGCTTCGTAATTCTATATAGTTCAAAAGTGTAGCTCTAAGCTTTTAATGGGTAGCGTTGGAGTTGATAATTATGAAATGTATATTTGGGATATTGGGTTTCATAATTATTGAGAGTTTGAACTATATAGGTCCATTTGATCCCCTTTGCTAGCTCATAAAATCCTGTAATGATACGGCATATTTTTCCAATAATTGGTGACTTATATCGGATTTATCATATTGGCTAAAATTTGAAAGAATCAAATAATTCGTGTAAGTTTACCGGTTGAATTAATTTTGTGACAAAATTGATTCAAGATAAACTTGTTGAATTATCAAGAATTCATTTATTTTCCTAGAGATTATCTAGATTAA
The DNA here is from genome assembly GCA_025403435.1 of Artocarpus heterophyllus. NCBI lineage: Eukaryota > Viridiplantae > Streptophyta > Magnoliopsida > Rosales > Moraceae > Artocarpus > Artocarpus heterophyllus. The sequence goes on along the minus strand of CM046342.1, from coordinate 30,951,621 downwards.
GTTGATTTAATTAGATAACTTCTCTATTGGGTTATTTAAATTAAAACTGAGACTTTATCCTATAGAATCTTGGGTGGAAACTAAAAGGTTCGTTGAGATTTTTATCAGTAGTTTGGCATGCCGATAGGGCAAGTTCAGCATGCTGGTTAGACATATCGGTATGCCAATCGTGCATTAAAAAGATCACGTGTTTTCACGTGGATTTTATCAAATATTGATCCGAATTTGATTCGGATTCGAATTTTGAGGCATTATCTGATAAGGACTGATTCCTGGACTCAACCTCTATAAAAAGGGAGTGAGTCTCATTATTATTTAGGTCAATTGAGAGATTAAGAGTGAAACTCTAATAGTGAGATTCTGAAACTCCCTAAGAGCTCTTGTTCAGAAATCATAAACACTAGCTTTGGGTTCTCTCAATTGGTTAGAAGGAGAATCACCTGGTGGAAGAGCTGCACGTGTGAGCCCACACTCACTCCGATTGTAGATAGAGAATAGCAAAAAAGGCCAGTTAGTTGAGGTCCATCTGAAACGTTACTTCTCTGCACTTATTGAGGAAGCTTTTTGATATTTACAAGGATAGTAAGATCTGGTTAATTTATGCACATAGCATGTTAAACTTATGTTTTGAAAAATACTATGATATAAAAAATTTTAAAATTTTGCTGCATATTATTTTTCTAACAATTAGTATCAGAGCTAGTTTTTTAACGTAAATTTACGAGTTTATGATCATGCTATATATATAAATTATGTTATCTTGATCTCTCCTATGTTTGAATTTAATTTTATAGAGAGTTGGCACTCTAGGTTTCTATATATTTTTATATGTTGTCATGAATTATATGGTGAATGTTTATTAATTAATTATGGTTGATTTAATTATTTATTAATTAATTTATATCGGTTATGGTTCCTCATAGGTCAGAATGTGTATTTAGGTTTTTCATGTAATTAGATGGCGGACTATCATCTTCGTCTAGGAATTATTATTTAATTTTAAATTTATAAGAATTTTATAATTAAATAATCATTCGGAGAAGATGAACCTAGAAGCGGATCTAGAAGATGGATGTGGCGTCCCCATGTATTTCCTAAGTCTCTGATTTTATGTTTTTGAATTATTGAGAATAAATTGATAAATTGCATTAGAAACTGTATTTTCTAAAAACGGTGATCTCTGCTCAGTCGACATGCTAAACCCTCCAATTCGGTAGGCCGATGGTCGCAAGATCAGCAAGCCAAACTTCGGGTTCGATAGGCTATCAATAGGGCAAAAATCAGGTAGCTCTAGCGGCAGGCCAAACTTCAAGTTCAGTAGGCCGATCTGTCATGAATAGGTAGGCCAGTCTGTGAAGATCGGTAGGCCGGTGGGTCATGACCGGTAGACCGATCACCTAGATAAAATATAGATTATTTTGTATCCACTTAGAACAGATAAAAGATTTATTTTTACGAATCATCACTTTGTTATTAAATGAAACCAAATAGGAGTCTTTAAATAAACAAGCTACATAAATTAAATTCCTTTTAAATTTAGGAACATAAAAACAATCTTGCAAAATTAAATTCTTATAATTATCAATATACAGATGGACGTCTCCTACTACTTCAGGTAAGACCAAGGATCCATCGCCTATCTAAAGCGTAAAGTCTTCATGCAATAGACTTCTCGTTTATTTGAACCCCCGCAGAGAAACATAAACATGATTAGTTTTTCAGAAAAGGTGTAGTTTTCAGAGTAGTTTTAATTTTTTTTTTGGGACAATTCTAAGAAACATTAAATTTGAATATGACCGGAAATATAGAGTATTCGATCTATGCAGGATTGAAATCTTGAAGATGGGCATTACATGAAGAAGGATACAGCTTGAGGATTCAAGGATGAAGAATCGATAAAATGTTTTAATTATTCTCTTGTAATTTCTACTTTATATTCTCTAGGGTAGAACCATAATATTGTTGGAAAAAACAATGTGAGGTGCGCAGCGGGAATTTTAAAAAATTTCAACATCAGAGTATTTTTCAAAACACAAGTTTGACATGCTATATGTATAAATATAAACAGATCTTACTAACCTTTGTGTGCTGAAGAACCTCTGCAACCCATGAAGAGAAGTAACGTTCCAGAAGAGCCTCAACCAACTGGTCTTCTTTGCTATTCTCTATTCACGATCGGAGTGAGTGTGGGCTCACACATATAGCTCTTCCACTGGTGACTCTCCTTCCAACCAATCGAGAGAACCCAAAGCTAGTGTTCATGATTTGTGAACAAAAGCTCTCAGGGAGTTTTCAGATGCTCACTAGAAGAATATCCCTCTTAATCTCTCAATTGATTTGAATAACTTATGAGACTTACTCCCTTTATATAGCGATTGGTCCTAGGGTCAGTCCTTATCAGATTAGGTCTCAAAAACTTGAAACAGAATCAAGTTCGAATCAATATCTGATAAGATCCACGTGAAAACGCGTAATCTTATCTCTCGCTCATCGGCAGGTCGAACAGCCTGATGGGCAGGCCGAACATGCCCCATCGGCAAGCCAAACACGTAGATAGGTAGGCCGAGCTGTCGCGTAAATATCTCGGTGAATCTTTTATTTTCCACCTGAGATTCTATAGGATAAAGTCTCAGTTTTGATTCAAATAACCCAATAGAGAAATCATTTGATCAAACAAACTTTATCAAGATAATCTCTAAGAAAATAAATCAATTCATAATAATTTTACAAGTTTATCTTGGTTTAATTTATCCAATTAAATCAACCGATAATCAGATAAGAACTATCCGATCCCAATAATTCAACAAGTTTATCTTAAATTAATTTTATTACAAAATTAATTCAACCAATAAACAGACATGAATTATTTGATTCTTTCAAATTTTAAACCAATCTGGTAAATCCGACATAAGTCACCAATTATTGAAAAAGCACGCCGTATCGTTACAGGATTTTGTGAGCTAGCAAAGGGGACCAAAATGGACCTATAAAGTTCAAGCTCGTGATAATTATGAAATGCAATATCCCAGATATACATTTCACAATTATCAACTCCAATGCTACTCCACTAAAAGCTTGGAGCTGCACTCTCAAACTTTATAGAATTACGAAGCCTGTATAACTAAGTCTCCATGACATATCAAAGTGTATCGTATCCCCATATGATAATCCATAATCAGCTTATAGACAAGTTATGTTTTACCTTCCTGATTATTTTTATCTTACGTTCCATTATCTCACCATTAGAAAACTTACCATCCAAAGATAGCATACCATTCAATTACACCTATGTATCTAAATGGTTGAGCGTTCTAGTTTTCCAATTATAGGATAACGCATATAAGAGGATATCTTTACTCCTAAAGAGGAGCTATGGATTCCATATCTATGAATAACAAGTCTACGCCATCAAGAGTCATGCCTCCAACGTGCCAACATGCATACCACTATTGAGATGTAGGAGTCACCCTTTTGTACATCAAAAGACACAAGTCGAGACAATGGGCCCACTATCCATCTCAAGATTAAGATACAATACAAATGATTGTCTAAAGTGAATCGATTTGCCAAGACAGAATTATTAACCAAAATCAATTCACTTTTTGTCCTGATCCAACACATCGTCACCTATGACAATGTGCCAATGTTTCTATTCATAGAGTCCAACTCCGATGGTCAAGACAAACCATCTCCCAATAGGAATATAGACAACATAACAATCTTTGCATGAATAAAGTACCCAACTTTATTCCATCGATTGCGGATCATATATTTTAGACCGTCACCTTAAGAATAGTGTCTTCTGCATAATCAGTCCATCATATGCCCAATTTTTAAAGGTTTAGACTGACAGTCTCAGACTACTGTTTGCTTAACATACATTCAACAAATATGAAGGTAAAGAAGATAAGATTTGGTATATGTAAATGAATAAATTCTTTATTGATAAAAAATGTCTCTAAAAACGTATTACATTTTTACTCCTTAGGGCATACATATCTAACAAATATTACAGTTATTTATTATCATTTTGCTTGTAGCTTTGCTTAATTACTTTGCTTGTCTGCATTATAATATGATTTTTCATGTATATTATAACATGTCATATAAAATAGGGAGTACCGCTTATATTAAAATTGTTCATGCATGTCTTTTTAAAATATAACCCTGATTTCAAAAGATTGAGTGGGAGAAGGTTTTTTAAAGAGAGGACCTAAGGCCTCCATCGATAGTCCATAGGAAGAACATGGTGGTCCCGACCCTTAGGAAGGGATTTCTATCATGTACTAGATTGGATCTCGAAAAGGATGAGGTATTTTAGCTTGATTTATAGTTGCACACCCCTAGGTGGTGATTATAAATCATGGATAAAATATTGGGCACTTTATTCATGTAAATCATGGATAAATATACGGTATTCTAGCATGATTTAAAGTTGGGCATTTTATTGATGTAAAGATTGTTATGTTGTCTATATCCGTATTGGGAGATGGTCTGTCTTAGCCATTGGAGGTAGACTCCATAAATAGAAACATTGGCACATTGTCATAAGTGACGATGTGTTGGATCGGGACATAAAGTAAATTGATTTGAATTAATAATTCTGTCTTGGCAAATGGATTTACCTTAGACAATCATTTGTATTGTATCTTAATCTGGAAATGAATAGTGGGCCTGTTGTCTTGATTTGTGTCTTTTGATGTACCAAAAGGTGATACCCACATTTTAATAATGGTATGCATGCCGGTATGTTGGAGGTATGACTCTTGATAGCGTAGACCTATTATTCATAGATATGGAATCCATAGCTCCTCTTTAGGAGTAGTGATATCCTCTTATATGTGTTATCCTGTAATTGGAAAATTGGAGCGCTCAACCATTTAGATACATAGATGTAACCGAATGGTATACTGTCTTTGGATGGTAAGTTTTTTGATGGTGAGATAATGGAATGTAAGATAAAAATAATCGGGAAGGTAAGACAAAACTTGTCCTTAAGTTGGTTATGGATAATCCTATAAGGATACGATACACTATGATATGTCATGGAGACTTAGCTATACGGGCTTTGTAATTCTTTATAGTTCGAGAGTGTAGCTCCAAGCTTTTAGTGGAGTAGCATTAGAGTTGATGTATATATAGGATATTAGGTTTCATAATTATCGAAAGCTTGAACTATATAGGTCCATTGGGTAACCTTTGCTAGTCACAAAATCCTATAACGATACGGCGTGTTTTTTCAATAATTGGTGACTTATGTCAGATTTATCAGATTGGCTAAAATTTGGAAGAATCAAATAATTCATATTTATTTATCGGTTGAATTAATTTTGTGACAAAATTGATTCAAGATAAACTTGTTGAATTATCAGGAATTCATTTATTTTCCTAGAGATTATCTAGATAAAGTTGTTTTAATTAGATAACTTCTTTATTGGGCTATTTGAATTAAAACTGAGACTTTATCCTATAGAATCTAGAGTGGATAATAAAAGATTCGTTGAGATTTTTATCAGTAGTTTGGCATGGTGATCCTAAAGTTCGGCCTTCAGATGGGGCAAGTTTGGCATGCCAGTTAGACAGATCGACATGCCGATCGCTCGTTAAAAAGATCATGTGTTTTCACATGGATTTCATTAGATATTAATCTGAATTTGATTCGGATTCAAATTTTGAGGCATTATCTGATAATGACTGATTCCTAGACCTAACCTCTATAAAAAGGGAGTGAGTCTCATTATTATTTAGATCAATTGAGAGATTAAGAGTGAAACTCTGATAGTGAGATTTTGAAACTCTCTAAGAGCTCTTATTCACAAATCACAAACACTAGCTTTGGGTTCTCTCAATTGGTTGGAAGGAGAGTCACTTGGTGGAAGAGCTGTACATGTGAGCCCACACTCACTCGATCGTAGATAGAGAATAGTAAAGAAGGCCAGTTGGTTGAGGTCTTTCTAGAACGTTAATTCGCTCAATCTTGCTTCACACGTCTCCAACTGATGGCACTACTACCCAGAGTAAACACAAAACCATAAGTTGATCTCCTCGAATCCAAACAGGATTGGAAATCCAAATCAGTGTATCCTAGAGGAGTTAAGTCCTCACCCAAATACACAAGCATATACCCTTGAGTCCTTCTTAGGTACTTGAAAATATGTTTGACCGCAATCTAATGGTTTGGTCCCAAATCTGCCTGAATCGACTTACGATCTCGACTGCATAACAAATATCTGGTCGTGTGTAAAGCATGACATACATGAGACTACTCATTGCCGAAGCATAAGGCACCTTCTTCATGTATTCTCTTTCTTCCTCAGACTTTGGAAAGTCTTTCTTAGAAAGAGTAATTCCAGACCTAGACGGTTGCCTACCTTTCTTGGAATCTTGCATTGCAAACCTCTTGAGAATTTTATCTATGTAGCCCTCCTAGGACAAAGCTATCATTTTGTTCTTCCTATCTCGAAAGATCTGGATACCGAGAACAAAATTAGCCTTACCCAAGTCCTTCATGTCAAACTTTTGGTCAACCATAATTTGACTGATGACAACACCCTAATGTCATTGCTAATTAGCAGAATTTCATCTACATAGAGTAGTAGAAAAACTACCTTCCCATCCTTAATGTGTTTATACACACATGGTTCTTTCACATTTTGTGTAAACGATAAGTCTTAATCTCTTAATCAAATCTTATGTTCCAAAAATGAGAAGCCTGCTTAGGTCCATATATTGAATTTAGTAGCTTATAAACCTTACCCAACTGACTAGCATTGAACCCGTCTGGTTGTTCCATATAGATGGACTCATAAAGATAGCCATTTAGAAAAGGCAATCTTGACATCCATCTGCCAAATCTTGTAGTCGAGTGCGGCAGCTATGGATAAGAGAATCCAAATAGACTTAAGCATAGCTACAAACAAAAAGGTTTCCTCGTAATCGATTCCTTCCTTTTGTGTGTATCCCTTAGCTACCAGTCTAGCCTTAAAGGTTTCGACCTTTCCATCCACTCATCGTTTCCTCTTGTAGATCCACTTACACCCTATGGGTTTTACCCCTTTGGGAAGGTCTACAAGCTCTCAGACCCAATTAGTCTCCATAAACTTCATCTCTATGTTCATGGCCTCTGTCTAGGAGTTTCGAATCAACATCCTCCATAGCCTTTGCATAAGTGTAAGGATCTCTATCATGTTCATCTAGTTCAACTAAGAAGGCCTCACCCATTGAATATTTACCTCTCAGGTTGAAGCCCAATCCTCCCACTACACCGAAGCCCCTTACGTCGTTGTTGTTTGGATTTGTTTTGTTTTTCTACACTGATTGGAATGGTATCATTTGGAACCCCCAAAGTGATCGAATCACTCCTCAACTCCTCTAGCCCCACTTTGCTTTGAGGCTTAAAGTTGTCCACGTAACTCTCCTCAAGGAAAGTTGCATTGGTTGAAACTATGACTTTACTTCCTTTGGGTTATAGAAATAACCCCCTTTAGTCCCCTTTGGATATCCTACAAACACACAAACTTCTGAACGTGCTTCCAACTTATTCACATCCCTAAATAGGACATGAGCTGGACATCCCCATATGCAAATATGGTTTAAGGATGTTCTTTTCCCCGTCCATAACTGATGAGGAGTTTTAGGAATCAATTTTAAAGGCACATTTTTCAAAAGATAACAATGCGGTTTGTAGTGTATATCCCCAAAAGGACAAAGGCGATGATGAATAACTCATCATGGACCTGACCATGTCCAACAAAGTCCTATTTCTTTTCTCTATTATGCCATTCTACTACAAAGCGCCCAGTGTAATCAAATGGGATAAAATCCCATTCTCTAATAAGTGTCTCAAGAACTCATTAGAAAGGTATTCTCAACCTTAATTGGATCAAAGTGCCTATATGGGCCTATCTAATTGCTTTTCCACTTCAGCCCAAAACTCCTTGAACTTGTAATAAATTTTGCTTTTGTGGTGTATCAGGTACACATACCTATACCTTGAGTAATCATCAATAAAAGTAACAAAGTACTCACACCTTCTCGTGCCTAGATGTTCATCAGTCCACAAACATCACCATGCACAAGTTCTAGAATGCCTTCGGCCCTATTGCCCTTAGACCTAAATGGACTTTTGGTCATTTTACACTCCAAACGAGATTCATATTGTAGTATAGATTCCACCTTTAAGTAACTTAAAAGTTCATCCCTTGCAAACCTTTGAATCCTATTTAGGTTAATATGACCAAGTCGTAAATGCCACATATAAGTCTTATTAGAGTGAGAAGTTTTAAGTCTTTTGGAGTTATTGTCATTTATCTCAGCATTAAGTAGTAAGTCCATCTTAGGTTTAATAAAATATAGATTATTTTGTATCCACTTAGAACAGATAAAAGATTTATTTTTACAAATCATCACTTTGTTATTAAATGAAACCAAATAGGAGTCTTTAAATAAACAAGCTACAGAAATTAAATTCCTTTTAAATTTAGGAACATAAAAACAATCTTGCAAAATTAAATTCCTATAATTATCAATATACAGATGGACGTCTCCTACTACTTCAGGTAAGACCAAGGATCCATCGCCTATCTAAAGCGTAAAGTCTTCATGCAATAGACTTCTCGTTTATTTGAACCCCCGCAGAGAAACATAAACATGATTAGTTGTTTCAGAATCTATGACCTAAAAGTCACTAGATTCCTCAACCAAACAAGTTTCTAAATACAGAAGATTACACCTACCTCCTCGGGAAAGGAAGTGCTTGCAATTCTTCTTAATTGTGCCTGATTTCCCACAAAAGAAGCACTTTAGCTTCTTCAGGTTCTTCTTCTTCTTCTTCTTCTTCTTGTTTTTAGCGTTTGTAAGGATAGAAGACTTCCTGTTCTTGGCCTGTTGCTTCTTTCCATTCCCTAGGTTGGGATTGGAACCAGAAGTAGCCGCGAAGTTGGCCCCCCACCAACAAGAGACTCCTTGATCAGTAGTTTGAACTCCCATAGCTGGTTTGTCAACTCCGTCAAGGTCATATCTTGTCTATTGCTTAAATTGAAAGTAGCTCTAAATGGAATGAATTCCTTAGACAGAGTCTCAAAGACCATAGTCATCTGAGTTTCAACATCGATGTCAGCTCTATTGGTCTGAGCCTTAGCAAGGTAACCAATGACTAACATCATATGCTCCTTTACAGACATCCCCAATCTTTGCTCATAGTTCAAGAGTTTCTAAAGCACCCGTTGCCACTTTGTTAAGGCCTAGCCTCCAAACATGTCTTCTAAATTATCCAAGATCTGCCTAGCAGTCTCATAATCCTCAAGTTGAGTCCGCAGCACGTTATTCATGTTGGCCATAACATAGCAACGGGCCTGATCACTGGCATTTTTCCAATGATCATACGCTTGGATTTGCTCATTAGTGGAATCTCCCATAGGCTCGGAAGAACACGAAGTTGTCAGCACAAATTTGAGTTTCTCAAAGGATAGGACGATGTTCAAATTCTATTTTCAATCATTATAATTCTCTTGGGTTAATTGGTTTTCGTCAAGTATTGATGATAAAGTGTTTTTAGACATTTTTATTCTACAATAAAGAATCATATACCAAACATATGTAAACATACTATAATAATTTAGTAAGATAACACAATCACATATAGCATATAAATGTGTTTATGTGTAAAAACCTTGAAAATATCACAACCTTACAACGATAATTCCCAACATAGAATTCAACATGCTCCCATGGGAGTCTTGCCAAATTCAATCAAGAACCTGAATCGCCTCCTAATTAGTATATGCCATCTAGGACCCGTATGATCTAACATATATTAATAATCGTTTCTTTGGCCATTAATTTTATTAACAGAACTCCTAGAGGAGGTTAATAATAAAATTAACATGAGTGTATAACCATCGTTTCAATATTTTATCCATGATTTACAATCACCACCTAGGGGTGTGTAACTATAAATCATGCTAAAATACATTTTCTTCTCAGAGATCCAATTCGGTACATGATGAAGTCCCTTCCTAAGGGTCGAAACCACCATGTGCTACATATGGACCAAGGATGGAGGCCGTAGGTCCCCTATTTGAAAACCTTATCCCACTCAATCTTTTGAAATCAAGGTTTTATTTTATAAACATACATGAACAATTTTTAATAAGCGACACTCCTTATTCTATATGACATGTTATCAATATACATGACAAATCATATTATAATGTAGACGAGCAAAGCAATCATGCAAAGTCACAAGCAAAATAATAATAAATAACCGTAATATTATGGTTCTGCCCTAGAGAAAAGAAAACAAAGATTACAAGAGATAAATCAAAACATATTATTGATTCTTCTTTCTTGAATCTTCATATTGTATCTTTAAATTGCATCTTTCTTCATGTAACTTCAATCTTCAAGTTTTCAATCCCACATAGATTGATTACTCCATATTTTCGGTCATATTCAAATTTAATATTTCTCAGAATTGTCCCAAAAATAAAATCAAAACTACACTGAAAACCTACCTTTTTTGAAAAATTTACAGCTCTCTATTGGCATGTCGATCTTTGTGGTCAGCCTAACAGTCATGATCCATCGGCCTGTCAATTTTTTCAGGTCGGCCTGGCAATCATTACAGTTTGACCTACCGAACTAGAAACTTCTGTTAGCTGCCAGAGCCATCAGATTTCTGCCTCGCTGACGGCCTATCGAACTTGAAGTCTGGTCTGCCGATCTGTGGCCATTGGCCTGTCGAACCTAGGGGTTCGACAAGCTGACTGAGTAGAAGTCACACTTTTCAGAAAATCTAGTTTTTAATCCAATTTATTAATTTTATTTCAACAATTCAAAAACACAAAATTAGAGACTCAAGAAATACTTGTGGAACCCTATCATCTATCTTCTAGATCCGTCTTCTCTGAATGATTATTTAATTATAAAATTCTTACAAATTTAAAATTAAATAATAATTCCTCGACGAAGATGATAGTCTACTATCTAATTGCATGAAAAACCTAGATACACATTTTAACCTCTAAGGAACCATAACTGATATTAATTAATTAATTAATAATTAATTAAATAATAATTTAATCAACCATAATTAATTAATAAACATTCTCCATATAATCCATGACAATATATATAAATATATAGAAACCCTAGAATGCCAATCCTCTAAAAAATTAAATTCAAGCATAGGAGAGATCAAAATAACATAATTTATTCATATAGCATGATCACAAACTTATAAATTTATGTAAAAACCATGGCTCTGATACCAATTATTGGAAAAATAGTGCGCAATAGAATTTTTAAAATTTTTATATCAGAGTATTTTTCAAAACACAAGTTTGGTATACTATATGTATAAATTAAGCAAATCTTACTAACCTTGTTTTCTGAAAGCTTTCATAATTGATGAAGAGAAAGGACGGTGTAGAAGAACCTCAACTAACTAACCTTCTTTGCTATTCTCTATCCATGATCGGTGTGTGTATGGGCACACTTGTACAGCTCTTCCATCAGGTGATTCTCCTTTTAACCAATTCAGAAATACCCAAAACTATAGTTTGTGATTTGTGAACAACAACTTTCTGGTGAGTTGCAGAGTCTCACCAGTAGAGTCTCACTATAGATTCCTCAACTGATCTTAATAATAATGAGTCTCATTCCTCTTTTTATAGAGATTGAGCCCAGGAGTCAGTCTTTATTAGATAAGGCCTCAAAAATTCGAATTAGGATCAATGTCTGATAAAATTCATGTGAAAACACATGATCTATTTATTGCTCGGTTGGCAGGCCGAATTGGCAAATAGGCTTGCCGAACTTACTCCATCGGCAGGCAGAACTAGAAGATCAGATTGCCAAACTAACGATAAATGATCCCTGTAAATCTTTTATTTCCCACCTGAGATTCTTGGGATAAAGCCTCAGTTTTAATTCAAATAATCCAATAGAGAAGTTAGTTGATTAAAACAAACATATATAGATAATCTTTAGGAAAATAAATATTTCTGATAATTCAACAAGTTTATCTTGAATTAATTTATTCAAAATTGATCCAACTGATAAACAGACATAAATTATCTTATCTCGATAATTCAACAAGTTTATCTTGAATTAATTCTTTACAAAATTAATTCAACCAATAAACACACATGAATTATCTGATCTTATTGAATTTCAACCAATTTGATAATTTGACACAAGTCACCAATTATTGAAAAAGCACGCCGTATTGTTACAGGATTTATTATGAGCTAGCAAAGGGGACCCGATGGACCTACATAGTTCAAGCTCCTAATAATTATGAAACCCAATATCTTAGATATACATTTCATAATTATCAACTCCAATGCTACTTCACTAAAAACTTAGGCTACACTCTCGAACTATATAGAATTACGAAGCTCGTATAGCTAAGTCTCCATGACATATCATAATGTATCATATCCCTATAGGATTATCTATAATCAGCTTAGAGATAAATTCTATCTTACATTCTTGATTACACCTATGTGTCTGGTTGAGCGCTCTAGTTTTTCAATTACAAGATAATACGTATAAGAGGATATCATCTACTCCTAAAGAAGAGCTAAGGATTCCATATCTATGAATAATAGGTCTACGCTATCAAAAGTCATGCCTCCAATGTACCAGCATGCTTACTAAGATAAAATGTGGATGTCACCCTTTGGTAGATCAAAAGACACAAGTCATGACAATGGACCCATTATTCATCTCAAGATTAAGATACAACACATATGATTATCTAAAGTGAATCAATTTGTCGAGACAGAATTATTAATCCAAATCAATTCACTTTATGTCCAGATCCAACACATCATCACCTATGACAATGTGCTAATGTTTCTATTCACTGAGTCCACCTTCGATGGTTAAGACAAACCATCTCCTAGTAGGGATATAGACAATATAACAATCTTTGTATGAATAAAGCGCCCAACTTTATTCCCTCAATTGCGGATCTTGTGATTTAGACCGTCACCTTAAGAATCGTGTCTTTCGCATAATCTATTTATCATATGCCCAATTCTTAAGGTTTAAACTGACAGTCTTAGACTTTTGTTTGCTTAACATACATTTAACAAATATGAATGTAAAGAGGACAAGATTTGGTATATAAATAATAAATAAATTCTTTATTGATAAAAATATCTCCAAAAGCATATTACATTTTTACTCCTTAGGGCATACATGTCTAACAATTTGTACACGACTAGATTTGAAATACACATTTTCTAGTTTAATCCAATTAAAATTTGAGGAAAATTTCTTTACATAAGTTTTTTATCTTGACATTTCTAATAAATCTCATATTGAGCTCAAAATTTGTTTGGCCTTTAAGTGCCTTGAAAAGTTAACATCTTTGAAAAAAAATGTTCTAAAAATGTGTTGCAACTCTTTAACTTATTACATTTGCATTTTAGTGCAAAAATCTTAATTTAAGCCTAATAAGTATATCCATGAACATACATCATATAGAACAAACATTATGCCAAGGTCTATAATAACTTATTGCAATAAATAATAAATTAGAAACACAAAATTTAAACAAAACTAGAGTAATAGGGTTTACATAAGGTACCCTAAACTATGGATCTTTTCCTTTTAGTTTGAGTGGTCTCTAATAACCCCTTAATCACTAGATCGAAACATAAATAATTCACATCTAACTCAGACTTTAACTTTTGGAAAAACCCATTAACAAAGTTTGGATTTTTACCTTAAAACCTCCTTGGATCTCTACCAAAGACCCTTCATCTTGCTTCTAATGGTGATCAGAGGATTGTATCAACATGATTTTGAGAGAGATTGTGAGAGTGAAAGGGATTAACTTGGAAAGAAAAAGGAATGGATTTTTTTGGTGTCTTGGAGAAAACTTAGGGAGAAAGAAAAATGGGTTTTCAAAGTAGTCCATGGGTACTTGTAGAACTTCAACTAGAAACCTAAATGCAACAAAAAAAGCCCAAAACCTCTTAAAAAATCTAAATTTCATAAGAGAATTAGAGAAAAATTTACAAACTTTTTGAGGTACAAAAAGATAAGACCTTTCGACTTTGTACATCTAGTTTACCTATGTTTTACTTTAGTGGTCCAAATCCACTCTAAACTATATTTTTCTTATTCTGTCAGTAAGGTATTAAGGAGATATTTTTCTTGTCAACCTAAAATTATCCTAGTGCATTGTATATTCGTACTCTTTAGTTCCCATCAACAGTAGTTCACCTATCTGTATAGGTACTAATTCTGTATAATTCTATTGTGTTGTTATCTATACTGTTCTGAATGTCTCTATACAGCAACTTCCAACACTGGGTGGATATTGGACACTAAAATCTGCACTAGTTTAACTATCTAGTAAACTATAAACTTATACGCTGCTTAGGACTATGATATGATATTTTAATCTTATAGGCTCATATTTGCTCTGTGGCACAAAAAATTAGATTTTAACATAATCCATATAACACTAATTTTGCCTTTAAGGAACTTAACAGATTTTTAAGTATTAACTCACGAAATTTGTGTCTATAAAATACATCATAATTCACAAAGAAAACTGCACACACAATGCACATGGATATCATTATATCTTGATAATAAAATATCATAATAACAAAATGTGAAATTTCTAGGAAAACTTGTTGTTTAATTCTTGATTAAATTCTATATTTAAACTAATGCATTTTTTGTATATCATATTGGTGAAGTCCAACATCGTCGCTTGTAAATTTTTATATACATTGAAATATGAGATTTTCATATAAATATTGTATGTCCTAGCCGCCGGCGAGCTTATTGAAAAACTTTTGTATTTATATGTAAATATAATACTTACATATAAATACCGTATTTTCTGACTACGGGTAGTCCAACGAAGTCGCTAGTAAATTTTTACATTTACATATAAATGCAGTTTTTAATTTTTTGGTTGCCGACAATGTCTTTAGTGTCGGTGATGTTTGGAGAAGTTGCTTGTAAATTTTTGTATATACATGTAAATATTGTATTTCTAGCATCTGGTGGTCCAATTAAGCTAACAAATTTTTGTATTTACATTTATCTATGATATTTACAAGTAAATATTGTACTTCATGGGTTTGGCAATGTCTCTTAAAAATTTTCATATTTACATGAAAATATAGTATTTATATGTAAATATAGTATCTTTTGGCCGCCTTCGGCATCGCTAGTACTGATGATGACCAGCAACATCATCGATAAATTTTTTCAATTATATATAAATATCCTATTTACGTGTAACAATTGTATTTCCTATTCGATGCCAATGAAAGCTAGGGAGAAGAGATAGAGATAGAAAGGAGAAAGAAGTAAGAGCATATTGGGGTTTTTATTCTCAATTTCTCATGACATATGTAATGCCCCATAATTAATTAAGTGATATTAGAATGTAAAATGGTAGATTAGTGTACTATAATGGATGTTTTAAACTTAATTTGATCATCTTATGAAATTTCTAAATTAATGTTGTTTTTGATTATTTTAATGGTTTTTTAATTATGCTTAATTATTTTAAATTGTTATTTTGAATTTTGGAAACAAAACAATTTGTCAAATGCCAAATATATCTCGTTTTACAAAACCGCGGGCCACACACGGTTTCTGCACAGTGAAACTGTCCACTTTTTCCTCTATTTATATCTCTCTCTCCCTCTCTCTTACTCCCTCTCTCTCTCTCTCTCTCGCTTGCCTATCTCCCTCTCACTTTGCCTCTCTCTTTCCCTCTCATTTCCTCTCAAAATTTTTGAATTAAATCAAGCCCCAAGCTTCGGCTTAGTGGATTGGAGGCTCAAAAACGTCATTAAGCAACCAAAAATGCAATTTAAAGCTTCGATTCGAGGTTAGTTTTCAAATTTCAAAACTTTTCAATTTTCTTGGTATTTTGAAATCTAAGTTTATTTGAGCTTAGAAAACCCTTGATTTTAGTTAGAGGAACTAAAAACAACTAGAATCTAAGCTTAGTTTAGCTAGAAATGGATTTGAATCAAGTTTTTCTATTTTTCTCTATTTTCCCCTATTTTTGGATTTATTCAAAATGTTTATGTGAATCTTGTTTAAATAAGTTAAAAAGTGTTTTATAATGTATTTCTATCACCTATGATTGTTTTCCATGCTTGAGAACTGAGAAAAACAGGTTGAAATGAGGATTTGGACTTAGGAGACCGAGAACCCATGCCTGGAAGTTTTTGGATTTTTCCAGTTCGATAGGTCGAACTTGAAGTTCGGCAGGCTGGATTCATACGTCCGGCAGGCTGAACCTAGAAAAGTTCGGCCTACCAGACCTGGTTTTAAAAATTTTATAACAGAGTATTTTCTAAAACACAAGTTTGACATGCTATATGCATAAATTAACTAGATCTTACTAACCTTTGATTGCCAAAGAACCCTTGCAAAACGTGAAGAGAAGTAACGTTTTAGAAGAACCTCAACCAATTGGTCTTTTTTGCTATTCTCTATCTACGACCGGAGTGAGTGTGGGCTCACACGTACAGCTCTTTCACTAGGTGACTCTCCTTCCAACCAATTGAGAGAACCCAAAAATAGTGTTTGTGATTTGTGAACAAGAGCTCTCAGGGAGTTTTCAGATGCTCATAAGTAAAGTATCACTTTTAATCTCTCAACTGATCTGAATAACTCTTAAGACTTATTCCCTATTTATGGAGGTTAGGTCTAGGGTCAGTCCTTATCAGATTAGGTCACAAAAACTCGAAACAAAATCAAGTTCAGATCAATATCTGATAAGCTCTGTCTAAAAACACGTAATCTTATCCTTTGCTCATCGGCAAGCCAAACAGCATGATCGGCAGGCCAAATAGGCCCATCGGCAGGCCGAACTGTCGAATAAATATCTCCGTAAATCTTTTATTTTCCACTCGAGATTCTATAGGATAAAGTCTCAATTTTAATTCAAATAAACCAATAGAGAAGTTATCTGATCAAAACAACTTTATCTAGATAATCTCTAGGAAAATAAATGAATTCCTAATAATTCTACAAGTTTATCTTGGTCCAATTTATCCAAAATTAAAAACAACCGATAAACAGACAAGAATTATCCGATTCCAATAATTCAACAAATTCATCTTGAATTAATTTTATCACAAAATTAATTCAACCGATAAACAGACATGAATTATCTGATTCATTCAAATTTTAAACCAATCTGATAAATCCGACATAAGTCACCAATTATTAAAAAAGCGCGCCGTATCGTTACAGGATGTTGTGAGCTAGCAAAGGGGACTAAATGGACCTACACAGTTCAAGCTCCTGATATTTATGAAATCCATTATCCCAAATATATATTTCATAATTATCAACTCCAACGCTACTCCACTAAAAGTTTGGAGTGCACTATCGAACTACATAGAATTATGAAGGCCATATAGCTAAGTCTCCATGACATATCATAGTGTATCATATCCCCATAGGATTATCCATAATCGGCTTAAGGACAAGTTCTGTCTTACCTTGCCGATTATTTTTATCTTGCTTTCCATTATCTCACCATCAGAAAACTTACCATCCAAAGACAGTATACCATTCGGTTGCACCTATGTATCCAAATGGTTGAGCGCTCCAGTTTTCTAATTACAAGATAACGCATATAAGAGGATATCACTACTCCTAAAGAGGGGCTATGGATTCCATATCTATGAATAACAAGTCTATGCTATCAAGAGTCATGCCTCCAATGCATTGGCATGCATACCACTATTAAGATGTGGGTATCACCCTTTGGGACATCAAAAGATACAAGCCAAGACAACGGGCTCACTATCCATCTCAGGATTAAGATACAATACAAATGATTGTCTAAAGTGAATCGATTTGCTGAGACAGAATTATTAATCCAAATCAATTTACTTTATGTCCCGATCCAACACATTGTCACCTACGACAACGAGCCAATGTTTCTATTTAGGGAGTCCACATTCGATGGTCATGATAAACCGTCTCCCAAAAGGGATATAGACAACATAACAATCTTTACATGAATAAAGCGCCCAACTTTATTCCCTCAATTGCGGATTTTATGATTTAGACCATCACCTTAAGAATCGTGTCTTCCATATAATCTACCCATCATATGCCCAATTCTTTAAGGTTTAGACTGACAGTCTCAGACTTTTGTTTGCTCAATATACATTCAACAAATATGAACGTAAAGGGGACAAAATTTGGTATAATGAATGAATTCTTTATTGATAAAAATGTCTCCAAAAACATATTATATTTTTACTCCTTAGGCCATACATGTCTAACAATACATCCGGCAGGCCGAACCTGGAAAATTTTGGCCGCTCGGACCTGGGTTTTTGGTAGGCTGAACAGCACAGTTCGGCTGGCCGAACTGGGGTGACCGACAGGCTGACCGGTCATGGTGAAATTTTGTTATTTTTCATTCGTTTTTACTGTTTTGAACTCCGATTGAGATTTTAATGTTACAATATGATTTCATAAATACAAATGGCATACTAAGACACCATGAGATAGCTTTGTGACGTGGAATAACTTAAGCTAGAAACTGATAGATCTAGTTCATATTTTAGGTGTTCGAGGATCCGTGGAGCTAGCGTAAAGCAGATTGGGATTTACGGTGTGGGACACCAGCATGAGTATTGAGGTAGGACTTCTACCCATTTCCTTGGTATCCCAGTTTCAAATGATTTTGGCCTTAAAAAGGGTTTTTATCAAAATATTTTCAATGGTTGATTGAAAAAAAAAGGAATTTTATCGATTATTTTTATAAATTGTGGATTGAGGTGAATTTCATAATGAACCCTATAATGAATGTAAATGAAAATACTTAGTAAATAAGTTTTAAATAATGATAGAAATGAATATGAGGGCATGATGCCATATCAGAGATTGGGTCGTGTAGCGTGCGACCTTAGGGGTAGGTCTTGAAACCCAGTTAGGCCACTACGGTGGTGTTATACATATGGTTTGCGCTGGGAAAAGAAAAATGGTATTCTTTCTAGTCGACCCATAAATGATTTGGTAAGAACAATTTTTATTAAATTTTATTTAGGTATTTAAGTCCATTTTCTAAATGTAATTTTCTTTTGAAATTAAATGTTTCTAAAAAAAAAAATTAGTCCTGCTGAGCCTTTCGCTCACGATTTATTTGTTTTTTTTTTGAACTTCCTCCATCTAGGTAGATATCAACTTAGGATCATAGAAGAGTCCACAAACAGGACACAGGAGTAGTAGAAGAACCCAGTAGGTTATTTAAATTTTAAAAGCAAGGCATGTAATATCCTAACTCCCTCTCTTTACTTGGACTGTAGTTGTAATATAATATTGTCAGTACTATATGTGTGCACAAGATGTGGGTCAGTGGGACCCATTCTCGTTTCCTTTTATTTCTTTATTACTTTCTTATTATTTACCTTGCTATTCTTCTTTATTTAATTATCATAAATGCTTGTTTTAAAAAGGTTTTAAATTTTTCACATTTTCATAATTAATTTAAATACTTAAACTCAGATTTTAACCAAATTTCCACTTAATTAAATTATTTAACCCGCCACATCAGTTCTCGTACTTCAGAGCATGATAGAATGGTATCAGAGCTCAAGGTTATGAACCTTGAAAATTATGCACACATATGTACGACAATGAAATACCACTGATAGTCAAAATTTTGTTTTCAAAAGTAAGAGAATGACACCTAGACGTCGTTCGACAACTGATGCTGAGTTTGGAAATGATGAGCACATGATGAGAGCCATGTTTGCTGCATTTTGGTAGATGGCAGCTAGGGCAAGGCCAGAGGATTCTGATGCTAGTCGTCGGCATGCATACTTTAAGAAATTCCAGCATGCGTCTATACCGACCTTTGACGGAAATGGCGACCCATAAGTGGCAGAATATTAGTTGGACTCGATCGTGAAACACTTGAATACTCTTGGTGTGCCAGCTGAGTATCGTGTGGAGTTTGCTACATATAAATTTGAAGGTGACGCCAATACCTGGTGGAAATAGGCTAAACGCTTGGAAAATAATGGGAATATCAGTTGGGATAGGTTTAAGGAGCTGTTCTATGATTGATATTTTCCGCAAGGATATAAAGATCAAAAGGCAGCTAAATTCTACAAATTATAGTAGGGTGATATGTCCGTTCAAGAATATGAAGCAAAGTTTAATAAGCTCGCTAGGTTTGCTCCATCTACAGTGGCATCGAAACGCGAGAAGTGTATTAAGTTTCAGGAAGGGCTTAAGGCTCCTCTTCGGTGACAGGTGGTTGCCCTACGACTCAGGAATTTTAGTGAGCTTGTGTCGTTAACAATATCTATGGAAAATGATTACACGCAATACTATGAGGATCGAGCCAAGATGTCAGAAGGACCACAGAGGAGCGGTAGGAGGAGCACCAGTAGTCATCCAACTCTGGGAAAGAACAAACAGGGTAGCGTGAACAGTGGTAGTAGCAGGTGTAGCAACCCCTATAGCTTTCACTGTCACTATTGCCTGTAGCCAGGACATATCAAGAGGAATTGCCTGATCAGGAGTGCTCGCCTAGGACTTTAGACTAGAGAAGGAGCCAGTCATCAACCTCAGCCTCAGACTCTATCTTTATCTCAGTGGTACCCTCAGCTTCAGTTTCATCAGTTCTCTCCCCAGCAACTACCATACCCAACATAAGGACAACAGCCGTAGAACTTCTAGGGCAACGTCCCTCAAAATCAAGCACCGAGCACAGCCAATGTGTAGTCGCCTCCATCGTAGCAGTATCAGTCCACTAATCTAAGACCTAGCAATGTTGGTAGAGGAAAAGGAAAAGCTCTAGTTCAGGTTCATGCGATGAAAATAGGGAGTTTGGATGCCCAGACCAGCAATACGGTTGTCGATGGTACGATCTTTGTTTCTCAATCCTTAGCTCATGTTTTATTCGATACTGGTGCCACTCATTCTCTCATTTCGAGTTCTTTTGTACATGCCTTGGGATTAGAAATAGACGAGTTTGATGAACCCCTAGTAATAGCTTCATCCTTGGGGCGGGTATGTGTAAATTGTGTATGTAAAGCTTGTAAAATAAAGATTGGGGATGAGATTTTGAAGAGTAATTTGATTGTACTCCCCATGAGTTCATATAATGTAATTCTAGGAATGGACTGGTTGTCTAGATATAGGGCAGTTGTAGGTTGTCATCTTAGAAAAATGACCCTAGTGTCCAATAGGGGGACGACAATCACTTACCAAGGTGGTGGTGATCGATTAATGGGTGAGCGTTTCGTGAAGACAAGTCTCAGAGGGCAGAAGAATCTGGTTTGTTATGCTTTTCTTACGAATATGGAAGTAGAGCCCAATGCCTCTAGAAGAAACGCAACAATTCCAGTGTTGGATGGATTCAAAGATGTTTTTTCTGACGAGTTACTAGGATTACCACCGCATCGAGAGATCGAATTTGATATTGAGTTGCTCCCAGGAATAGCACCGATTTCTATAGCACCTTAACGGATGGTGCATGGCAAAAATAAAAGAATTAAAAAGCAACTTCAGAGCTCGCTGATAAGAGGTACATTCAGAATAGTACGTCACCGTGGGGAGCACCAGTTTTGTTCGCTAAGAAACATGATGGGACTCTCAGGTTGTGCATTGATTATCGACAGCTGAATCGGGTCACAGTGAAGAATAAGTATCCTCTGCCCAAGATTGATGAACTATTTGATTAGTTGGGACGCTCGTGGTATTTCTCGAAGATAGATTTGCTTTTGGGATACCACCAGCTTAGGATTAAAGAAGAAGACATCCCTAAAATGGCTTTCAAGACCTGGTATGGACACTTTGAGTTTCTAGTGATGCCGTTTGGATTGACGAATGCTCCAACAACCTTCATGGACTTAATGAACATGATATTTAGGCCCTATCTGGATCAGTTTATGAACGTGTTTATCGACGATATCTTGGTTTATTCTAAGACCTGGGAGGAGCATGAACAACATTTCAGGATTGTGCTTCAGACTTTCCGGGAGCACCAGTTGTACGCCAAGAAAGAGAAGTGTGAGTTTTGGTTGACAAAAGTTAAGTTTCTAGGTCATGTCATCTTTGAGCATGGTATCTCAGCAGATCCGTCCAAGGTAGAAGCCATAATGGAATGGGAAAGACTAAGGAATGTAGCAAAAATTCGTAGCTTCTTGGGACTTGCAAGGTACTATAGAAAATTTGTGAATTAAAGAATTGGGCATGATTAGCGTCCTGACAAGATTGATTAGGGAGGACGCCAGGTTTGAGTAGGATGAAGAATATGAGCTCGCTTTTCAAGAATTAAAGAATCGGTTGACTTCAGCCCCAGTATTGATTATTCCCAACAGTGATGAGCCTTACGAAGTTTACACAGATGCTTCAAGACGTAGACTTGGATGCGTATTGATGCAACATGGATGCATAGTGACGTACGGATCAAGATAGCTGTGACCTCATGAGCGAAACTACCCTACTCATGACTTAGAGCTCGTAGCAGTAATTCACGCGCTGAAGATCTGGAGATGTTATTTGTTTGGGGCAACATTTTAGGTTTTTTTTGACCACAAGAGTTTGAAGTATTTGTTCACTCAAAGGGATCTAAACTTGAGGTAGTGAAGGTGGAAGGAATATATGGAGGATTATGATTTTACGCTATAGTACCATCTTGGGAAAGCTAATGTAGTCGCGGATGCACTTAGTCGAAAGTCCTTAGGGATTCTCGCTTGTTTAGCTCTTAAAGATTGGAAAAGAGATGCAACAATGAGTGAGTATAGGCTATAGTATTATGAAGACTACGATCGAGTTTTGATGTACCATATGAAGACGACCCCAGCACTCATCCAGATGGTGAAACAGAATCAATGGAGAGACTAGCATTTGCGAGGGATCTAGATGTAAATTCAGAACGGAGAGCAATTTGAAGAACAGAGGATTCATGCAGATAGATCGTTGTACTTCAAGGAGCATCTAGTATTATGAAGACTACGATCGAGTTTTGATGTACCATATGAAGACGACCCCAGCACTCATCCAGATGGTGAAACAGAATCAATGGAGAGACTAGCATTTGCGAGGGATCTAGACGTAAATTCAGAACGGAGAGCAATTTGAAGAACAGAGGATTCATGCAGATAGATCGTTGTACTTCAAGGAGCATCTAGCAGTTCTAGCAATCGCAGGGGTGATGAAACCCATAATGGAAGAAGCCCACAAGTCTTAGCTCACCATCCATCTAGGAAGCACGAAGATGTATCGTGATCTGAAGAGGCAATATTGGTGGAGATGTATAAAAAAGATGTTCGAGAGTATGTACCCAAGTGTCTGATGTGCCTTCAGGTGAAAGCCAAGCATTAGAGACCAAAAGGTCAGCTTCAGCCACATCCTATTCTAGGGTGGAAATAGGAGCAAGTGACTATGGATTTTCTTATCGGATTGTCGAGGACGGAGCAAAGACATGACGCAATTTGGGTTGCAGTCGACATATTGACAAAATCAGTGCATTTCATTCTTTTTAGGTCGACATGTTCGAGGAGAGTTCTTGGAGAATTATACCTATAGAATATAGTAAGATTGCATAGAGTTCCTTTGTCCATTACCTCCAATAAGGACACAAGATTCAATGCTAAGTACTGGAGGAGCTTTTAGGAGGCTTTAGGTACGCATTTGAATTTCAACATGGCATTTCATCCTTAAACCGATGGGCAATCTGAGAGAGTTATTCAGATTCTCGAGGACATGTTACGTCCTTGTGCATTAGACTTTGGCAAAAACTGGAAGAAATATTTGCATTTGGCATAGTTTGCGTACAACAACAGCTATCAATCGAGCATTGGCATGGCACCATTTGAGGCCCTGTATGGATGACTGTGTCGGTTGTTGGAAAAAACAATGTGAGGTGCGCAGCAGGAATTTTAAAAATTTTAACATCAGAGTATTTTTCTAAAACACAAGTTTGACATGCTATATATGTAAATTAAACAGATCTTACTAACCTTTGTGTGTCGAAGAACCTCCGCAATCCGTGAAGAGAAGTAACATTCCAGAAGAGCCTCAACCAACTGGTCTTCTTTGCTATTCTCTATCCA
The DNA here is from genome assembly GCA_025403435.1 of Artocarpus heterophyllus. Lineage (NCBI taxonomy): Eukaryota > Viridiplantae > Streptophyta > Magnoliopsida > Rosales > Moraceae > Artocarpus > Artocarpus heterophyllus. The sequence continues at coordinate 30,927,526 of CM046342.1, read as the reverse complement.
CGACGGGAGTGAGTGTGGGCTCACACGCATAGCTCTTCCACCGGTGACTTTCCTTCTAACTAATCGAGAGAACCCAAAGCTAGTGCTTGTGATTTGTGAACAAAAGCTCTCAGGGAGTTTTCAAATGCTCACCAGAAGAGTATCACTCTTAATCTCTCAATTGATCTAAGTAACTCATGAGACTTACTCCCTTCATATAGCGATTGCTCCTAGGGTCAGTCCTTATCAGATTAGGTCTCAAAAACTCAAAACAGAATCAAGTTCGAATCAATATCTGATAAGATCCATGTTAAAACATGTAATCTTATCTCTCACTAATCGGCAGGATGAACACGTAGATCGGCAGGCCGAACTGTCGCGTAAATATCTCCACGAATCTTTTACTTTTCACCCGAGATTCTATAGGATAAAGTCTCAGTTTTGATTCGAATAACCCAATAGAGAAGTTATCTGATCAAAACAAACTTTATCAAGATAATCTCTAACAAAATAAATCAATTCACAATAATTCTACAAGTTTATCTTGATCTAATTTATCCAATTAAATCAATCGATAAATAGACAAGAACTATCCGATTCCAATAGAGAAGGTATCTGATCAAAACAAACTTTATCAAGATAATCTCTAAGAAAATAAATCAATTTACAATAATTCTACAAGTTTATCTTGATCTAATTTATCCAATTAAATCAACCGATAAATAGACAAGAACTATCCGATCCCAATAATTCAACAAGTTCATTTTAAATTAATTTATTACAAAATTAATTCAACCAATAAATAGACATGAATTATTTGATTCTTTCAAATTTTAAATCAATCCGATAAATCCGACATAAGTCACCAATTATTGAAAAAACACGCCGTATCGTTACAGATTTTGTGAGCTAGCAAAGGGCACCAAAATGGACCTATAAAGTTCAAGCTCTCGACAATTATGAAACCCAATATCCTAGATATACATTTCACAATTATCAACTCCAACGCTACACCACTAAAAGCTTGGAGCCGCACTCTCGAACTTTATAGAATTACGAAGCCCGTATAGCTAAGTCTCCATGACATATCATAGTGTATCGTATCCCCATATGATAATCCATAATCGGCTTAAGGAAAAGTTCTCCCTTACCTTCCCAATTATTTTTATCTTACGTTCCATTATCTCACCATTAGAAAACTTACCATCCAAAGATAGTATACCATTCGGTTACACCTATGTATCCAAATGGTTGAGCACTCCAGTTTTCTAATTACAGGATAACACATATAAGAGGATATCATTACTTCTAAAGAGGAGCTATGGATTCCATATCTATGAATAACAAGTCTACGCTATCAAGAGTCATGCCTCCAACGTACCGGCACACATACCACTATTGAGATGTGGGAGTCACCATTTGGTACATCAAAAGACACAAGTCGAGACAACGGGCCCACTATTCATCTCAGGATTAAGAAACAAAACAAATGATTATATAAAGTGAATCGATTTGCCAAGACAAAATTATTAATCCTAATCAATTCACTTTGTGTCCCAATCCAACACATCGTCACCTATGACAACGTGCCAATGTTTCTATTCACGGAGTCCAACTCCGATGGTCAAGACAAACCATCTCCCAATAGGGATATAGACAACATAGCAATCTTTGCATGAATAATGCGTCCTTTTGCGTATAACCCTTAGCTACCAGTCTAGCCTTAAAGGTTTTGACCTTTCCATCCACTCCTGTTTTCCTCTTATAGATCCACTTACACCCTATGAGTTTACCCCTTTGGGAAGATCCACAAGCTCCCAAACCTGATTAGTCTCCATAGACTTCATCTCTATGTTCATGGCCTCTGTCTAGAGTTTTGAATCAACATCCTCCATAGCTTCTGCGTAAGTATAAGGATCCCTGTCATGTTCATCCGGTTTAGCCAAGAAGACCTCCCCATTGAACATATACCTCTCAGGTTGACGCCCGATCCTCCCACTACGCCGAAGCCCCTGAGATTGTTGTTCAAGTTTGTTTGGTTTTTCTACACTGATCGAAACGGTTTCATTCGGAACCTCTGGAGTGATTTGATCACTCCTTAACTCCTCAAGCACCACTTTGCTTCGAGGTTTAAAGTCGTCCATGTAACCATCCTCAAGGAAAGTTGCATTAGCAGAAACCACGACTTTACTTTCCTTCGGGTTATAAAAATAATCCCCTTTAGTCCCTTTTGGATATCCTACAAACACGCAAACTTCCGAATGTGCTTCCAACTTATTCGGATCCTTAAACAGGACATGAGCCGGACATCCTCATATGCGAATATGGTTTAAGGATGTCTTCCTTCTTGTCCACAACTCGTGAGGAGTTTTAGGGACCGATTTTGAAGGCACATTGTTCAAAAGATAACATGCAGTTTGTAGGGCATATCCCCAAAAGGATAAAGGTAATGATGAATAACTCATCATGGACCTGACCATGTCCAACAAAGTCCTATTTCTTCTCTCCGCTACGCCATTCTGTTGCGGAGTGCCCGACGCAGTCAAATGGGATAAAATCCCATTCTCTAACAAGTGTCCCAAGAACTCATCAGAAAGGTATTCTCCACCTCGATCGGATTGAAGTACCTTTATGGGTCTACCCAATTGCTTTTCCACTTCAGCCCGAAACTCCCTGAACTTGTCAAAAGTTTCGCTTTTGTGGTGCATCAGGCACACATACCCATATCTTGAGTAATCGTCAATAAAAGTGATGAAGTACTCATACCCTCCTCGTGCTCGGATGTTCATCAGTCCGCAAACATCACTATGCACAAGTTCTAGAACCCCGTTGGCTCTATTGCCTTTAGACCCGTATGGTCTTTTGGTCATTTTACCCTCCAAACAAGATTCACATTGAGGTATAGATTCCTCCTTTAAGTGACTTAAAGGTCCATCCCTTACCAACCTTTGAATCCTATTTAGGTTAATGTGACCAAGGCGCAAATGCCAAAGATAAGTCTTATTAGAGTGAGAAGTTTTAAGTCTTTTAGAATTATTATCATTCATCTCAGCATTAAGCAATAAGTCCATCTTAGGTTTGATAAAATATAGATTATTTTGCATCCATCCAGAATAGATAAAAGATTTGTTTTTACGAATCACCACTTTTTCATTAAAAGATACCACGTAGGATTCTTTAAATAAACAAGATACAAAAATTAAATTCCTTTTAAATTTAGGAACATAAAAACAATCTTGCAAAAATAAATTCCTATAGTTATCAAAGTAAAGATGGATGTCTCCCACTGCTTTCGCTGAGACCAAGGATCCATCGCCCATCCGAAGCATGAAGTCTTCATGTAGCAGACTTCTCGTTTCTTTGAACCCCTGTAGAGAAACACAAACATGATTAGTTGCACCGGAATCTATGACCCAAATGTCACTAGATTCCTCAACCAAACAATTTACTAAATACAGAAGATCACACCTACCTCCTTTGGAAAGGATGTCCTTGCAATGCTTCTTAATATGCCTGACCTTTCCACAGAAGAAGCACTTAAGCTTCTTTGGGTTCTTTTTCTTCTTCTTCTTGCTCTTGGTGTTAGCAGGAATAGAAGACTTCCTGTTCTTGGCCCATTGCTTCTTTCCATTCCCAGAGTTGCGGTTGGAACCAAAAGCAGCTACCATGTTGGCCTCACCACCCGTAGGAGACTCCCTGATTAGTAGTTCAAACTCCTGTAACTATTTCATTAATTCTGTTAAGGTCATATCTAGTCTATTGCTTAAATTAAATATAGCTCTAAACGGAATAAATTCCTTAGATAGAGTCTCAAAGACCATAGTCATCTGAGTTTCAGCATCGATGTCGGCTCCAGTTGGTATGAGCCTCAGCGAGGTAACCCATGACCAACATCATGTGCTCCTTTACAGATGTCTCCGGCCTCTGTCTACAGTTTAAGAGTTTTGGAAGTGCCCCTTGCCGCTTCGTTATGGCCTGGCCTCCAAACATATCCTCAAGATTCTCTAAGATCTGCTTTGTAGTCTCATAATCTTGATGTTGAGCCTGTAGCACATTATTCATGCTAGCCATAACATAGCAGCGAGCCTGATCATTAGCATCTTTCCAGCGGTCATACGCTTGGAATTGCTCATTAGATGAGTCTCTTGTAGGCTCGGGAGGACAAGGGGTTGTCAGTATATATTTCAGTTTCTCAAAGGACAGGACGATATCCAGGTTCCGTTTCCAATCATTATAATTCTCACCGGTTAATTGGTTTTTGTCAAGTATTAATGATAAAGCGTTTTTAGACATTTTTGATCTACAATAAAGAATCATATACCAAACATAAGCAAACATATCATAATAATTTAGTAAGATAACACAATCATGTAAAAACATACAAATGTGTTTATGTGTCAAAACCTTGAAAATATCACAACCTTACAGCGATAATTCCCAACTCATAATTCAACAAGCTCCTAGGGGAGTCATGCCAAAATTCAATCAGGAACACGGATCCCCTCCTGATTAATATATGCCATCCAAGACCCGTATGATCCAGTATATATTAATAATCATTTCTTTGGCCATTAATTTTATTAACAGAGCTCCTAGGGGAAGTTAATAATAAAATTAACGTAAGTGTATAACCATCGTTTTAATATTTTTTCCATGGTTTATAATCACCACCTAGGGGTGTGCAACCATAAACCATGCTAAAATACCTTATCCTCTCAGAGATCCAATCTAGTACATGATAGAAATCCCTTCCTAGGGTTGCGGACCACCATGTTCTTCCTATGGACCAACGATGGCGGCCTTAGGTTCTCTCTTCAAAAACCTTCTCCCACTCAATCTTTTGATATCAAGGTTTTATTTTAAAATTATGCGTGAACAATTTTAATATGAGTGGCACTTCCTATTCTATATGACATGTTATTAATATACATGGCAAATCATATTATAATGCAGACAAGCAAAGCAATCAAGCAAAGCTACAAGCAAAATAATAATAACCGTAATATTATGGCTCCACCCTAGAGAATAGAAAAATTAAGATTACAAGAGAATAATCGAGACATATATCGATTCTTCATCTTTGAATCCTCAAGTTGTATCCTTCTTCATGTAATTCCCATCTTCAAGCCTTCTATTCCATATGAATCAAATATTTCATATTTTCGGTCATATCCAAATTTAATGTTTTTCAGAATTGTCTCAAAAATAAAATTAAAACGGTACTGCAAAACTTGCACCTTTTTTGAAAAATTTGCAGCTATCGGTCGGCAAGCCGATCTGGGTGATCGGCCTGCCGGTCATGCTTCATTGGCCTGTCAATCGAAAAGATCAGCCTGTCGACCCATGAAAGTTTGGCATGCCGAACTAGAAGTTCGGCCTACCGGCAGAGCCAGCCAATTTCTGCCCCACTGACGACCTGTCGAACCACACATCTAGCCTACCGATCTGTGACCATCGGCCTGCCGAACTGGAGGGTTCGGCATGCCGACCGAGCAGTAATCTCTATTCCAGAAAATACAATTTTAATGCAATTCATCAATTTTATTTTCAACAATTCAAAAACATAAAATTAGAGACTCAAGAAATACTTGGGTACGCCATCATCCATATTCTAGATCCGCCTTCTAGATCCGTCTTTTCCAAATAATTATTTAATTACAAAATTCTCACAAATTTAAAATTAAATAACAATTTTAAGACGGAGATGATAGTCTGCCATCTAATTACATGAAAAACCTAGATACACATTCTAACCTCTAAGGAACCATAACCGGCATAAATTAATTAATTAATAAATAATTAAATAATAATTTAATCAACCATAATTAATTAATAAACATTCACCACATAATCCATGACAACATATAATTATATAGAAACCTAGGGTGTCAACTCTATATAAAATTAAATTCAAGCATAGGAGAGATTAAGATCACAAAATTTATATATATAGATCACAACTCGTAAATTTATGTAAAAACCTTGGCTCTGATGCCAATTGTTGGAAAAAACAATGTGAGGTGCGCAACCAGAATTTTAAAAATTTTAACATCAAAGTAATTTTCCAAAACACAAGTTTGACAAGCTATATGTGTAAATTAAACAGATCTTACTAACCTTTGTGTGCTGAAGAACCTCCGCAATCCGTGAAGAGAAGTAACGTTCCAAAAGAGCCTCAACCAACTGGTCTTCTTTGCTATTCTCTATCCATGACCAGAGTGAGTGTGGGCTCACACGTACAACTCTTCCACCGGTGACTCTCCTTCCAACCAATCAAGAGAACCCAAAGCTAGTGTTCGTGATTTGTGAATGAAAGCTCTCAGGGAGTTTTCAGATGCTCACCAAAAGAGTATCACTCTTAATCTCTCGATTAGGTCCTAGGGTCAGTCCTTATCAGATTAGGTCTCAAAAACTCAAAACAGAATCAAGTTCAGATCAATATCTGCTAAGATCTGTGTGAAAATGCATAGTCTTATCTCTCCCTGATCGGTAGGCCGAACAGGCCCCATCGGTAGGACGAACACGTAGATCGATAGGCCAAAAAACCGCGTAAATATCTCAGCGAATCTTTTATTTTCCACTCGAGATTCTATAGGATAAAGTCTCAATTTTGATTCAAATAACCCAATAGAGAAGTTATCTGATCAAAACAAACTTTATCAAGATAATCTCTAAGAAAATAAATCAATTCACAATAATTCTACAAGTTTATCTTGATCTAATTTATCCAATTAAATCAACCGATAAACAGACAAGAACTATCCGATCCCAATAATTCAACAAGTTCATTTTAAATTAATTTATTACAAAATTAATTCAACCAATAAACAGACATGAATTATTTGATTCTTTCAAATTTTAAACCAATCCGATAAATCTGACATAAGTCACTAATTATTGAAAATGCACGCCGTATCGTTACAGGATTTTGTGAGCTAGCAAAGGGGACCAAAATGGACCTATAAAGTTCAAGCTCTCGATAATTATGAAACCCAATATCCCAGATATACATTTCGTAATAATCAACTACAACGCTACTCCACTAAAAGCTTGGAGCTGCATTCTCGAACTTTCTAAAATTATGAAGCCCGTATAGCTAAGTCTCCATGACATATCATAGTGTATCGTATCCCCATATGATAATCCATAATCAGCTTAAGGAAAAATTTGTCTTACCTTCCCGATTATTTTTATCTTACGTTCCATTATGTCACCATTAGAAAACTTACCATCCAAAGATAGTATACCATTCGGTTACACCTATGTATCCAAATGGTTGAGCGCTTCAGTTTTTCAATTATAGGATAACGCATATAAGAGGATATCATTACTCCTAAAGAGGAGCTATGGATTCTATATCTATGAATAACAAGTCTATGCTATCAAGAGTCAAGCCTACAACGTACCGGCATGCATACCACTATTGAGATATGGCAGTCACCCTTTGGTACATCAAAAGACACAAGTCGAGACAACGGGCCCACTATCCATCTCAGGATTAAGATACAAAACTGTTGGAAACAAAGTGCGCAACGGAATTTTAAAAATTTTCATCAGAGTAATTTCCAAAACACAAGTTTGACATGTTATATGTATAAATTAAATAGATCGTACTAACCTCAGTGTGCCAAAGAACCTCCGCAACCTGTGTAGAGAAGTAACGTTCCAGAAGAGCCTCAACCAACTGGTCTTCTTTGCTATTCTCTATCCACAACCGGAGTGAGTGTGGGTTCACACGTACAGCTCTTCCACCAGTGACTCTCCTTTCAACAAATAGAGAGAACCCAAAGCTAGTGTTTGTGATTTGTGAACAAAAGCTCTCAAGGAGTTTTCAGATGCTCACTAGAAGAGTATCACTCTTAATCTCTCAAATTGATCTGAGTAAATCATGAGACTCACTCCCTTTATATAGCTATTGGTCCTGGGGTCAGTCCGTATCAGATTAGGTCTCAAAAACTCGAAACAGAATCAAGTTCGGATCAATATCTGATAAGATCCGCATGAAAATGCGTAATCTTATCTACTGCTGATTGGCAGGCCGAACAGGCCAGTTTGGCAGGCCGACCACGTCATTCGGCAGGCCGAACTCCCAAGAAAAAATCTCTACGAATCTTTTATTTTCCACCTGAGATTCTAAAGGATAAAGTCTCAGTTTTGATTCAAATAACCCAATAGAGAAGTTATCTGATCAAAACAAACTTTATCAAGATAATCTCTAAGAAAATAAATCAATTCACAATAATTCTACAAGTTTATCTTGTTCTAATTTGTCTAAAATTAAAACAACCGATAAACAGACAAGAATTATCTGATCGCAATAATTCAACAAGTTTATCTTGAATTAATTTCCTACAAAATTAATTCAACCGATAAACAGACATGAATTATCTGATTCTTACAAATTTTAAACCAATCTGATAAATCCGACATAAGTCACCAATTATTGGAAAAGCACGCCGTGTCGTTACAGGATTTTGTGAGCTAGCAAAGGGTACCAAAATGGACCTATAAAGTTCAAGCTCATGAAAATTATGAAACCCAATATCCCAGATATACATTTCACAATTATCAGCTCCAACGCTACTCCACTAAAAGCTTGGAGCTACACTCTCGAACTTTATAGAATTACGAAGCTCGTGTAGCTAAGTCTCCATGACATATCATAGTGCATCGTATCCCCATATGATAATCCATAATCGGCTTAAGGACAAGTTCTATCTTACCTTCCCGATTATTTTTATCTTACGTTCCATTGTCTCACCATTAGAAAACTTACCATCCAAAGATAGTATACCACTCGGTTAGACCTATGTATCCAAATGGTTGAGCGCTCCAGTTTTTCCAATTACAGGACAACGCATATAAGAGGATATCACTACTCCTAAAGAGGAGCTATGGATTCCATATCTATGAATAACAAGTCTACGTTATCAAGAGTCATGCCTCCAATGTACCAGCATGCATACCACTATAGAGATGTGGGAGTCACCCATTGGTACATCAAAAGACACAAGTCGAGACAACGGGCCCACTATTCATTTTAGGATTAAGATACAATACAAATGACTGTCTAAAGTGAATCGATTTGCCAAGACAGAATTATTAATCAAAATCAATTCACTTTAAGTCCCGATTCAACACATCGTCACCTATGACAACGTGCCAATGTTTCTATTTATGGAGTCCAACTCCGGTGGCCAAGACAAACCATCTTCCAAAAGGGATATAGACAACATAACAATCTTTACATGAATAAAGCGCCCAACTTTATTCCCTCGATTGCAGATCATATGTTATAGATCATCACCTTAAGAATCATATCTACCGCATAATCATCCCATCATATGCCCAATTCTTAAGGTTTAGACTGACAGTCTCAGACTACTGTTTGCTTATCATACATTCAACAAATATGAACGTAAAGAGGACAAGATTTGATATATATATAAATGAATAAATTCTTTATCGTTAAAAATGTCTCCAAAAATGAATTACATTTTTACTCCTTAGGGCATACATGTCTAACAATCTCCCACTTGCACTAAGTGAGTAAATACTGCAAATTTTGCATCCCCATAGCTTCCACATGCCTCTCGAAGACTCTCCCAGTAAGTGTCTTCGTTAATGTATCGGCTAAATTGTCCTCTGACGCGATCTTGCACACCGTGACATGCCCGCCCTCAACAAAGTCCTTTATCACATGATACTTCCGATCAATATGCTTACTCTTCTTGTGAAATCTTGGTTCCTTAGCATTAGCTACCGCTGCACTGTTATCACAATACAGTGATACCGCTTTATCCATACCAGGAACTACCTCAAGATCCCCAAGGAACTTGCGGAGCCACACTGCTTCTTTCGAAGCATCACTACCCGCCACATACTAGGCCTCCATCGTTGAATCCGAAGTGCAATCTTGCTTCGCACTTCTCCAACTGATGGCACCGCCACCCAGAGTAAACACAAACCCCGAAGTCAATTTCCTAGAATCCAGACAGGATTGAAAATCTGAATCAGTGTATCCTAGAGGAGTCAAGTGCTCACTCGAATACACAAGCATATACCCTCGAGTCCTTCTCAGGTACTTGAAAATATGCTTTACCGCAACCCAATGGTTTGGTCCTGGATCCGCCTAAAATCGACTTACAATCTCGACATGCATAACAAATATCTGGTCGTGTGTAAAGCATGACATACTTGAGACTACTCACTGCTGAAGCATAAGGCACCTTCTTCATGTATTCTTTTTCTTCCTCCGACTTTGGAAAGTCTTTCTTAGAAAGAGTAATTCCAGACCTAGATGGTTGCCTACCTTTCTTGGAATCTTGCATTGCAAACCTCTTGAGAATTTTATCTATGTAGCCCTCCTAGGACAAAGCTATCAGTTTGTTCTTCCTATCTCGAAAGATCCGGATACCGAGAACAAAATTAGCCTCACCCAAGTCCTTCATGTCAAACTTTTGGTCAACCATAATTTGACTGATGACAACACCCTAATGTCATTGCTAATTAGTAGAATGTCATCTACATAGAGTAGTAGAAAAACCACCTTCCCATCCTTAATGTGTTTATAAACACATGGTTCATCCACATTTTGTGAGAACCCATAAGTCTTGATCACTTGATCAAATCTTATGTTCCAAGAACGAGAAGCCTGCTTAAGTCCATAAATAGACTTTAGCAGCTTACAAACCTTACCCTCTTGACCCGCGACCTTGAACCCGTCTAGTTGTTCCACATAAATGGACTCATCAAGATAGCCATTCAGAAAAGCCGTCTTGACATCCATCTGCTAAATCTCGTAATCGAGAGCGGCAGCTATAGACAAGAGAATCCGGATGGACTTAAGCATGGCTACAGGCGAAAAGGTTTCCTCATAATCGATTCCTTCCTTTTGCGTATAACCCTTAGCTACCTGTCTAGCCTTAAAGGTTACGACATTTCCATCTACTCCTCTTTTCCTCTTGTAGATCCACTTACACCCTATGGGTTTTACCCCTTCGGGAAGATCCACAAGCTCCCAGACCCGATTAGTCTCCATAGACTTCATCTCTATGTTCATGGCCTCTGTCTAGAGTCTTGAATCAACATCCTCCATAGCTTCTGCGTAAGTATAAGGATCGCTGTCATGTTCATCCGGTTTAGCCAAGAAGACCTCCCCATTGAACGTATACCTCTCAGGTTGACGCCCGATCCTCCCACTACGCCGAAGCCCCTGAGATTGTTGTTCAGGTTTGTTTGGTTTTTCTACACCGATCGGAATGGTTTCATTCGGAACCTCTGGAGTGAACGGATCACCCCTTAACTCCTCAAGCACCACTTTGCTTCGAGGTTTAAAGTCGTCCATGTTACTCTCCTCAAGAAAAGTTGCATTAGTTGAAACCATGACTTTATTTTCCTTAGGGTTATAAAAATAACCCCCTTTAGTCCCTTTTGGATATCCTACAAACACGCAAACTTCCGAACGTGCTTCCAACTTATTCGGATCCTTAAACAGGACATGAGCTGGAAAACCCCATATGCGAATATGGTTTAAGGATGTCTTCCGTCTTGTCCACAACTCGTGAGGAGTTTTAGGGACCGATTTTGAAGGCACATTGTTCAAAAGATAACATGCGGTTTGCAGTGCATATCCCCTAAAGGATAAAGGCAATGATGAATAACTCATCATGGACCGAATCATGTCCAACAAAGTCCTATTCCTTCTCTCCGCTACGCCATTCTGCTGCAGAGTGCCCGGCGTAGTCAAATGGGATAAAATCCCATTCTCTAACAAGTGTCCCAAGAACTCATCAGAAAGGTATTCCCCACCTCGATCAGATCAAAGTGCCTTTATGGGCCTACCCAATTGCTTTTCCACTTCAGCCCGAAACTCCCTGAACTTATCATAAGTTTCGCTTTTGTGGTGCATTAGGTACACATACCCATATCTTGAGTGATCGTCAATGAAAGTGACGAAGTACTCATACCTTCCTCATGCCCGGATGTTCATTGGTCCGCAAACATCACTATGCACAAGTTCTAGAACCCCTTCAGCCCTATTGCCCTTAGACCCGTATGGTCTTTTGGTCATTTTACCCTTCAAACAAGATTCACATTGAGGTATAGATTCCACCTTTAAGTGACTTAAAGGTCCATCCCTTACCAACCTTTGAATCCTATTCAGGTTAACATGGCCAAGGTGCAAATGCCAAAGATAAGTCTTATTAGAGTGAGAAGTTTTAAGTCTTTTTGAGTCATTATCATTTATCTCAGTATTAAGCAATAAGTCCATCTTAGGTTTGATAAAATATAAATTATTTTGCATCCATCCAGAAGAGATAAAAGATTTATTTTTACGAATCACCACTTTTTCATTAAAAGATACCACGTAGGAGTCTTTAAATAAAGAAGATACAGAAATTAAATTCCTTTTAAATTTAGGAACATAAAAACAGTCTCGCAAAATTAAATTCCTATAATTATCAAAATAAAGATGGACATCTCCCACTGCTTCCGCTTAGACCAAGGATCCATCGCCCATCCGAAGCGTTAAGTCTTCACGAAGTAGACTTCTCGTTTCTTTGAATCCCTGCAGAGAAACACAAACATGATTAGTTGCACCGGAATCTATGACCCAGATGTCACTGGATTCTTCAACCAAACAAGTTTCTAAATATAGAAGATCACACCTACCTCCCTTGGAAAGGAAGTCCTTGCAATGCTTCTTTATATGCCCGACCTTACCACAGAAGAAGCACTTAAGCTTCTTTGGGTTCATCTTCTTCTTCTTCTTGCTCTTGGTAGCAGCAGGAATAGAAGACTTCCCACTCTTGGCCCGTTGCTTCTTTCCATTTCTAGAGTTAGGATTGGAACCAGAAGCAGCTACCATATTGGCCTCACCACCAGCAGGAGACTCCCTGATCAGCAGTTCAAACTCTTGTAACTGTTTCATCAGTTCTGTCACGGTCATATCCCGTCTATTGCTTAAATTAAAAGTAACTCTAAATGGAATAAATTCCTTAGACAGAGTCTCAAAGATCATAGTCATTTGAGTTTTAGCATCGATGTCAGCTCCATTGGTTTGAGCCTCAGCGAGGTAACCTATGACCAATATCATATGCTCCTTTATAGATGTCCCCGGTCTCTGTCTACAGTTTAAGAGTTTCCGAAGCGCCCCTTGCCACTTTGTTATGGCTTGGCCTCCAAACATGTCCTCAAGATTATCCAAGAAATGCTTCACAGTCTCATAATCCTGATGTTGAGCCTGTAGCACGTTGTTCATGCTAGCCATAACATAGCAGCGGGCCTGATCATTAGCATCTTTCCAACAGTCGTACGCTTGGAATTGCTCATTACTTGAGTCTCCCGTAGGCTCGAGAGGACAAGGAGTCGTCAGTACATATTTTAGTTTCTCAAAGGATAGGACGATGTCTAGGTTCTGTTTTCAATCGTTATAATTCTCACCGGTTAATTGGTTTTTGTCAAGTATCGATGATAAAGCGTTTTTAGACATATTCAATCTACAATAAAGAATCATATACCAAACATAAGCAAACATATATAATAATTTAGTAAGATAACACAATCATGTAAAATCATACAAATGTGTTTGTTTATGTGTCAAAACCTTGAAAATATCCCAACCTTACAACGATAATTCCCAACTCAGAATTCAACAAGCTCCTAGGGGAGTCATGCCAAATTCAATCAGGAACATGGATCCCCTTTTGATTAATATATGCCATCCAGGACCTGTATGATCCAGCATATACTAATAATCATTTCTTTGGCTATTAATTTTATTAACAGAGCTCCTAGGGGAGGTTAGTAATAAAATTAACGTGAGTGTATAACCACCATTTCAATATTTTATCCATGATTTATAATCACCACCCAGGGGTGTGCAACCATAAATCATACTAAAATACCTTATCCTTTCAGAGATCCAATCTGGTACATGATAGAAATCCCTTCCTAGGGGTCGGGACCACCATGTTCTTCCTATGGACCAATGATGGAGGCCTTAGGTCGTCTCTTCGAAAACCTTCTCCCACTTAATCTTTTGAAGTCAAAGTTTTGATTTTAAAATTATGCATGAACAATTTTAATATGAGCGGCACTCCCTATCCTATATGACATGTTATCAATATACATGGTAAATCATATTATAATGCAGACAAGCAAAGCAATCAAGCAAAGCTACAAGCAAAATAATGATAACCGTAATATTATGGTTCCACCCTAGAGAATAGAAAACTAAGATTACAAGAGAATAATCGAGACATCTATCGATTCTTCATCCTTGAATCCTTAAGCGGTATCCTTCTTCATGTAATATCTATCTTCAAGTCTTCAATCCCGTATGAATCGAATACTTCATATTTCCAGTCATATCTAAATTTAATGTTTCTCAGAATTGTCCCAAAAATAAAATTAAAACTGCACCAAAAAATTGCACCTTTTCTGGACACCCAGCAGCTCTCGGTTGAAAGGCCGATCTGGGTGGTCGGCAGGCTGATCTGGGTGATCGGCCTGCCGATCATGAAGGTTCGGCCTGCCGAACATGAAGGTTTAGCCTGCCGGTAGAGCACCAAAATTTTTGCCCCACTGTCGGCCTGCCGGACCACATGTCCGGCCTGCCGAACATGAAAGTTCGGCCTACCGGCAGAGCACCAAAATTTCTGCCCCACTGTTGGCCTGCCGGACCACATGTCCGGCCTGTCGATCTGTGACCTTCGGCCTGCCGAACTGTGACGTCCGGCATGCCGACCGAGCAGTAATCACTTGTTCCAGAAAATACAACTTTAATGCAATTTATCTGTTTTATTTTCAACAATTCAAAAACATAAAATTAGAGACTCTGGAAATACCTGGAGGTGCCATTATCAATCTTCTAGATCCGTCTTCTCCGAATAATTATTTAATTACAAAATTCTTACAAATTAAAAATTAAATAACAATTCCTAGACGAAGATGATAGTCCGTCATCTAATTACATGAAAAACCTAGATACACATTCTAACCTCTAAGGAACCATAACCGGTATTAATTAATTAATAAATAATTAAACAATGATTTAATCAACCATAATTATTTAATAAATATTCACCACATAATCCATGACAACATATATATTATATAGAAACCTAGAGCGCCATCTCTCTATAAAATTCAATTCAAGCATAGGAGAGATTAAGATCACAAAATTTATGCATATAACATGATCACAAACTTGTAAATTTATGTAAAAACCTCGGCTCTGATACCAATTGTTGGAAACAAAGTGCGCAGCAGAATTTTTAAAATTTTCATCAGAGTAATTTCTAAAACATAAGTTTGACATGTTATATGTATAAATTAAACAGATCTTACTAACCTCAGTGTGCCGAAGAACCTCCGCAACTTGTGTATAAAAGTAACGTTCCAGAAGAGCCTCAACCAACTGGTCTTCTTTGCTATTCTCTATCCACAACCGGAGTAAGTGTGGGCTCACACGTACAACTCTTCCACCAGTGACTCTCCTTCCAACCAATAGAGAGAACCCAAAGCTAGTGTTCGTGATTTGTGAACAAAAGCTCAGAGGGAGTTTTCAGATGCTCACTAGAAGAGTATCACTCTTAATCTCTCAAATTGATCTGAGTAAATCATGAGACTCACTCCCTTTATATAGCTATTGGTCCTGGGGTCAGTCCGTATCAGATTAGGTCTCAAAAACTCGAAACAGAATCAAGTTCGGATCAATATCTAATAAGATCCGCATGAAAAAGCGTAATCTTATCTACCGCTGATCGGCAGGCCGAACATTCTGATCGGCAGGTCGGATAGGCCAGTTCGGTAGGCCGACCACGTCATTCGGCAGGCCAAACTCCCAAGAAAAAATCTCTGCGAATCTTTTATTTCCCACCCGAGATTCTAAAGGATAAAGTCTCAGTTTTGATTCAAATAACCCAATAGAGAAGTTATCTGATCAAAACAAACTTTATCAAGATAATCTCTAAGAAAATAAATCAATTCACAATAATTCTACAAGTTTATCATGTTCTAATTTGTCCAAAATTAAAACAACCGATAAACAGACAAGAATTATCTGATCGCAATAATTCAACAAGTTTATCTTGAATTAATTTCCTACAAAATTAATTCAACCGATAAACAGACAAGAATTATCTGATTCTTACAAATTTTAAACCAATATGATAAATCTGACATAAGTCACCAATTATTGGAAAAGCACGCCGTGTCGTTACAGGATTTTGTGAGCTAGCAAAGGGGACCAAAATGGACCTATAAAGTTCAAGCTCATGATAATTATGAAACCCAATATCCTAGATATACATTTCACAATTATCAACTCCAACGCTACTCCACTAAAAGCTTGGAGCTGCACTCTCGAACTTTATAGAATTACGAAGCTCGTGTAGCTAAGTCTCCATGACATATCATAGTGCATCGTATCCCTATATGATAATCCATAATCGGCTTAAGGACAAGTTCTGTTTTACCTACCCGATTATTTTTATCTTACGTTCCATTGTCTCACCATTAGAAAACTTACCATCCAAAGATAGTATACCATTCGGTTAGACCTATGTATCCAAATGGTTGAGCGCTCCAGTTTTTCCAATTACAGGACAACGCATATAAGAGGATATCATTACTCCTAAAGAGGAGCTATGAATTCCATATCTATGAATAACATGTCTACGTTATCAAGTGTCATGTCTCCAATGTACCGACATGCATACCACTATAGAGATGTGGAAGTCACCCATTGGTACATCAAAAGACACAAGTCGAGACAACGGGCCCACTATTCATTTTAGGATTAAGATACAATACAAATGACTGTCTAAAGTGAATCGATTTGCCAAGACAGAATTATTAATCCAAATCAATTCACTTTATGTCCCGATCCAACACATCGTCACCTATGACAATGTGCCAATGTTTCTATTCACGGAGTCCAACTCCGATGGCCAAGACAAACCATCTCCCAAAAGGGATATAGACAACATAACAATCTTTACATGAATAAAGAGCCCAACTTTATTCCCTCGATTGCGGATCATATATGTTTTAGACCATCACCTTAAGAATCGTGTCTATCGCATAATCATCCCATCATATGCCCAATTCTTAAGGTTTAGACTGACAGTCTTAGACTACTATTTGCTTATCATACATTCAACAAATATGAATGTAAAGAGGACAAGATTTGGTATATATATAAATGAATAAATTCTTTATTGATAAAAATGTCTCCAAAAACGTATTACATTTTTACTCCTTAGGGCAAACATGTCTAACGAAAACAAATAATTGTCTAAAGTGAATCGATTTGCCAAGACAGAATTATTAATCTAAATCAATTCACTTTGTGTCCCGATCCAACACATCGTCACCTATGACAACGTGCCAATGTTTTTATTCACGGAGTCCAACTCCGATGGTCAAGACAAATCATCTCCCAATAGGGATATAAACAACATAACAATCTTTGCATGAATAAAGCGCGCAACTTTATTCCCTCGATTGCGGATCATATGTTTTAGATCGTCACCTTAAGAATTGTGCCTTTTGCATAATCAGTCCATCATATGCCCAATTTTTAAAGGTTTAGACTGATAGTCTCAGACTACTGTTTGCTTAACATACATTCAACAAATATGAACGGAAAGAGGACAAGATTTGGTATATGTAAATGAATAAATTCTTTATTGATAAAAATGTCTCCAAAAACATATTACATTTTTACTCCTTAGGGTATACATATATAACATCGGTCACCTATGTGTTAGGCTGAACTGGAAGATTCGTGATAGCAATGAGAAGGTCATCGTAATTCAAAACCTGTTGAAGGCAGCTTAGAGTCGACAAAAGAGTTACGTGGATAGAAGACGTCGACCCTTGGAGGTTGATGTGGGAGATTTTGTTCTCTTGAAAGTGTCACCTTGCAAAGGCATTACGCGATTTGGAGTAAGTGGTAAGCTTGCACCGAGGTATATTGGACCGTTCGAGATCACTCAGCGTATTGGTGTGGTCGCTTATCGGCTCAACCTTCCTCTTGAACTTTCTCATGTTCATAATGTGTTTCACGTGTCGATGCTTTGGAAGTGTTCGCCTGAGCAAAACAAGATAGTCTCATTCCACTTGGGAATTAGAGTTGAGCATGCGAGAGTTATATCCGCATCTGTTTTGTTTCTAAACTAATTTGTAAATTTCAAGGATGAAATTTCTTTTATAGGTGGAGAGTTGTGACACCCCGAAATTAATTAAGTGATATTAGAATGTAAAATGGTAGATTAGTGTGCCATAAAGGATGTTTTAAACTTAATTTGATCATCTTATGACATTTTTAAATTAATGTTGTTTTTGATTATTTTAATAGTTTTTTAATTACGCTTAATTATTTTAAATTGTTATTTTGAATTTTGGAAACAAAACAATTTTTCAAATGCCAAATATATCTCGTTTTACAAAACCGTGGCAGCACATGGTTTTTGCACAGTGAAACCGCCCACTTGTCCCTCTATTTATATCTCTCTCTTCGTCTCTTTCACTCAGCTCTCTCTCACTTCCTCTCTCTTTCTCTCGCTTGCCTCTCTCCCTCTCACTCTGCCTCTCTCTTTCCCTCTCACATCCTCTCAAAATTTTTGAATTAAATCGAGCCCCATGCTTCGGTTTAGTGGATTGGAGGCTCGGGAACATGATTGAGCAACCAAAAATGCGATTTAAAGCTTCGATTTGAGGTTAGTTTTCAAATTTCAAAACTTTTCTAAACTTTTCAATTTTCTTGGTATTTTGAAATCTAAGTTTATTTGAGCTTAGAAAACCCTTGATTTTAGTTGGAGGAACTTAAAACAACTAGAATCTAAGCTTAGTTTAGCTAGAAACGGATTTGAATCAAGTTTTTCTATTTTTCTCTATTTTTGGATTTATTCAAAATTTTTGTGTAAATCTTGTTTAAATAAGTTAAAGTGTTTTATAATGTACTTCTATCACCTATGATTGTTTTCCATACTAGATAACTGAGAAAAATAGGTTGAAATGAGGATTTGGGCTCAGGAGGCCGAGAACTCGTGCTGGGAAGTTTTTGGATTTTTCCAGTTCTATAGGCCGAACTTGAAGTTCGGCAGGCCGGATTCATACGTTTAACAGGCCGAACCTAGAAAAGTTTGGCCAACCAGACCTAGTTTTTTGGTAGGCTGAACAGCATAGTTCGGTCGGCCGAATCGGGGTGACTGGCAGGCCGACCGGCCATGGTGAAATTTTATTATTTTTTATCTGTTTTTACTATTTTGAACCCTGATTGAGATTTTAATGTTACAATATGATTTCATAAATACAAATGGCACACTAGGACACCATGAGATAGCTTAGTGACATGGGATAACTTAAGCTAAAAACTGATAGATCTAGTTCATATTTTAGGTGTTCGAGCATCCGTGGAGCTAGCGTAAAGCAGACCAGGATTTACGGTGTGGGACACCAGCACGAGTATTGAGGTAGGGCTTCTACCCATTCCTTTGGTATCTCAGTTTCAAATGATTTTGGCCTTAAAAAGGGTTTTTATCAAAATATTTTCAACGGTTGATTGAAAAAAGGGAATTTTATCGATTATTTTTGTAAGCTGTGGATTGAGGTGAATCTCATAATTAACCCCATAATGAATGTAAATGAAAATACTTGGTAAATGAGTTTTAAATAATGATAAAAATGAATATAAGGGTAAGATGCCATATCAAAGATCAGGTCGTGTAGCGTGTGACCTTGGGGGTAGGTCCCGAAACCCAGTTGGGCCACTACGGTAGTGTTATACATATGGTTTGCCTAGGGAAAAGAAAAATGGTATTCTTTCTGGTCGACCCATAAACGACTTAGTAAGAACAATTTTTATTAAATTTTATTTATGTATTTAAGTCCATTTTATTAATGTAACTTTCTTTTGAAATTAAATGTTTCTAAAAAAAAAAATTAGTCCTACTGAGTCTTTCGGTCAAAATTTATTTGTGTTTTTTAAAACTTTCCTCCATCTAGGTGGATATCAGCTTAGGATCAGAGAAGAGTCCACATACAGGACAAATGAGCAGTAGAAGAACCCAGTAGGTTATTTAAATTTTAAAATCAAGGCATGTAATATCCTAACTCCCTCTCTTTACTTGGACTGTGGTTGTAATACAATATTGTCAGTATTATGTGTGTGCACAAGATGTGGGTTAGTGGGACCAATTCTCGTTTCCTTTTATTTCTTTATTACTTTCTTATTGTTTACCTTGCTATTCTTATTATTTAATTATCATAAATGCTTGTTTTAAAAAGGTTTTAAAATTTTCCACATTTTCATAATTAATTTAAATACTTAAACTCAGGTCTTAACTAAATTTCCACTTAATTAAATTATTTAACCTGCCACGTCATCTCCCATACTTCGGGGCGTGACAACATATTTCTCAATTTCTCATTATATACTATTTATTACATATTTTAAAAACATATGACATTATTTACTAATTCATAGCTAAATTTTACAATTTGGCTCCTTCTCCTTTTTTTTATTTTTTATTTAACTAGGTCTAACCTCTTGTTTTAGGTGCAAAAGGATGAATTTGACTAACGTTCATTTAAAATAATGTTATCATGTGATGTGCACATTATAGGGCACACAACAAATAATCAAAAGTTGCCATATGGCTTGTGGGCCCACAACAATGAAAGGAAAAAAACTCTCCCATGTTTGTTTAGTTTTCTCCTCCTCTGGTGGCCTTTCCTTGTCGGTGTCTCTTCCTACTTACTCCATCGTTGCAGTGGTGGTGAAACCCTAACTCAACATGTCAAAAGTCATATCAGATTAAAAAAATTCAACACTAAGTTCAACCATATTCAAGCCCAATTTCAAACCCAAATTGGGAGTTAAGTTTGAATTTTATGTGCATGAGATGAAACAAAGTAAATTATGATCATGTGAGAAGCACGTACTGGAAAACCATCCAAAATTAGACATTTGAATGTTAAGTTCGTCTTTTTGCACATAAAACAAAAATTAAACTTGGTTAAATAGTACTAAAAAAAAGAATGTGGACTAAATATACTTGTAATTAATTCTTATAACGCTATGTGATACAACTCTCATATTCGATCAAAACTAATTTTTTTATGTTGTTAAGTTAGTTCAGATTAAGTAATATTGATTGTTTTAGCATTTTGTAAAGTTTCAAGAAATAATTTTAACTTTTATTTTCATTATATCCATTTTCCCTAAATATCTGTTGATACTGATATCTCCGTTCACATTGTCTAAATCAAAATCTTAACAACTCCTTTAACATTCATAATCGTTGCTTGAAAGTAAAGTTTAAGTATTATATATATATATAGACTCATTTATAATAGTTATATTTTTAATAAGGGTATATTTTCTATGATATGGCATGATAAAAATTCAATTTCATTAATTATGATAATTATTTTAATCAACTACCGATTTCATTATAACTGCTTGATTTATATCTAACAGTGAATAATAAAAGTACCCATTAAGAACATAACTATTAAAAGCACACTCATATATATATATACATATGTATATGTGTATATACGTATAAGCCATATGAAGGTAGAGATCTTAAAAATTTAAACATTATAATATTTTACAATTAATTTAAGTACTTATAGGGTTTTATATAATGTAATATGATTACTTTTAAAAAATAATATTTTTTGTTAATTTTAGTGTTATTACAAATCAAGGATCAAAACTTAAACAAAAGGTTTTAAAAATAATATGTGAAAAGAAAATTTAAAACTGGTATTTATAATTGAAGAATAAATAATGCTAACAATTTGTTTATTTATTCAATTATTTTTTTTTTAAAAACTCATAGTATGACATGTATTTTGACCCTACCATTAGGTCTTATCATTTTAAACATCGAATTAACTTTTTAATGATACAATCTATAACTGGAAATAATTTTGTGTCATGCGTTATGAATTTTTAATGTGCATAGTTGAATATCAAACTATTGAAAAGTCAGTTCAACGGTATAAATAATAGGATCTAACAATAGGACCAAAATATGTCCTACCATAAAAGCTCCTTTCTTTTTTGAAACATAAAATGATGTTTTTTTTTTTATGTCATAATAGAATATGTGCATATCAAATGACGAATACTCTCTTTAATTAAAGGAACAACAAAGATATTGAATATTCTTCTCTATATATAGATATACAGTTACTTTTAGTTAAACCGGTTGCAATATCTGTTAGGATATATGCCTTTAACGCATGTGATGCATTGTAAAGGATGTTTTTATAAACAAATAAAGTGAAATTTTTCATTATATTTTGTGTGCATATATTCTGAATAGTTTATGAATATCATTAAACTTCCCTTATCATCTATATGACTTTAAATGTTGTATATAAGTGTTATATATGAGAGGATAATATTTAAGGATGATAATTAAAATAGTTAGTAATATATAATTAATTATTATTATTAATTATTCAATTAAAGTGTAAAATCTTTAATTGAGCGTTACTAGTGCATGTCATTTCCATTGAGAATAGAATATTCTTATTTGAATTAATAATGGAATAAGTCATTAAATAAGTGCACTGTACATAATAAGATTATATAGGACCAGGATATGATGTGATATGAATAGCTAAATAATTTCCACTAAAATATAACATCCTAATCACATCTACTGATGGTCATTTATAAGATGATCCTAATATTGAGTTATTAGTAGACTTTATTTATAGAATTATATCTTTTGATTCACTCGATATGGTTTCGAGAATCTAATCCTATCTCTTGTATTTTGCAGGCATAGTGATATGGTTTTGATTCACTCGATATGATGTGATATGAGTAGCTAAATAATTTCCACTAAAATATAACATCCTAATCACATCTACTGATGGTCATTTATAAGATGATCCTAATATTGAGTTATTAGTAGACTTTATTTATAGAATTATATCTATTGATTTACTCGATATAGTTTCGAGAATCTAATCCTATCCCTTGTATTTTGCAGGCATAGTGAATTAAGTAGCCAAGAATGGTAGTATTACAAGATGAAATTTATTCTGTCTCTAACGAGAAGTAGATGAATAATTCTCTCAAGTATTTATTTAGGTTTTGAATAATATTAGTGCTCAATTCATGATTAAACTCATGAATTTGTTATTCATTTGAGAACAAATAGAACTCAAGGTTAAAGAACTAATTAGATGTTAGACATGTGTGCCCTAAGGAGTAAAAATGTAATTCGTTTTTGGAGACATTTTTATCAATAAAGAATTTATTCATTTATATATACCAAATCTTGTCCTCTTTACGTTCATATTTGTTGAATGTATGTTAAGCAAACAGTAGTCTGAGACTGTCAGTCTTGGGCATATGATGGACTGATTATGCGGAAGACACGATTCTTAAGGTGACGGTCTAAAGCATATGATCCACAATCGTGGGAATAAAGTTGGGCTCTTTATTCATGTAAAGATTGTTATGTTGTCTATATCCCTTTTGTGAGATGGTTTGTTTTGACCATCGGAGTTGGACTCTGTGAATAGAAACATTGGCACGTTGTCATAGGTGACGATGTGTTGGATCGGGACATAAAGTGAATTGATTTGGATTAATAATTTTGTCTCGGCAAATCGATTCACTTTAGACAATCATTTGTATTGTATCTTAATCCTGAAATGAATAGTGGGCCCGTTTCTTGACTTGTGTCTTTTGATGTGCCAAAGGGTGACACCCACATCTCAATAGCGGTATGCATGCCGGTACGTTGGAGGCATGACTCTTGATAACGTAGACTTGTTATTCAAAGATATGGAATCCATAGCTCCTCTTTAGGAGTAATGATATCCTCTTATATGTGTTGTCCTGTAATTGGAAAACTGGAGCGCTCAACCATTTTGATACATAGGTCTAACCGAATGGTATACTATCTTTGGATAGTAAGTTTTCTGATAGTGAGATAATGGAACGTAATATAAAAATAAATGGGAAGGTAAGACAAAACTTGTCCTTAAGCCGATTATGGATTTTCATATGGGGATACGATACACTATAATATGTCATGGAGACTTGGCTATACGAGCTTCGTAATTCTATAAAGTTTGAGAGTGCAGCTCCAAGCTTTTAGTGGAGTAGCGTTGGAGTTGACAATTGTGAAATGAATATCTAGGATATTGGGTTTCATAATTATCATGAGCTTGAACTTTATAGATCCATTTTTGTCTCCTTTACTAGCTCACAAAATCCTGCAACGACACTGCGTGCTTTTCCAATAATTGGTGACTTATGTCAGATTTATCAGATTGGTTTAAAATTTGGAAGAATTAAATAATTCATGTCTATTTATCGGTTGAATTAATTTTGTAAGAAATTAAATTAAGATAAACTTGTTGAATTATTGGGATCAGATAATTCTTGTCTGTTTATCGGTTGATTTAATTTTGGATAAATTAGATCAAGATAAACTTATAGAATTATTGTGAATTGATTTATTTTCTTAGAGATTATCTTGATAAAGTTTGTTTTGATCAGATAACTTTTCTATTGGGTTATTTGAATCAAAACTGAGACTTTATCCTATAGAATCTCGGGTGGAAAATAAAAGATTCACGGAGATATTTACGCGGGAGTTTGGCCTGCCGAATGACATGTTCGGCCTGCCGATGGGGCCTGTTCGGCCTACCGTTCAGGTTGTTCGGCGTGCCGATCAGCGAGCGATAAGAATACGCGTTTTCACGCTGATCTTATTAGATATTGATCTAAAATTGATTCTATTTTGAATTTTTGAGACCTATTCTGATAAGGACTGACCCCAGGACCAATTGCTATAAAAAGGGAATGTGTCTCATGATTTACTCAGATCAATTGAGAGATTAAGAGAGATACTCTTCTGGTGAGCATCTGAAAACTGCCTGAGAGCTTTTGTTCACAAATCACGAACATTAGCCATGGATTCTCTCTATTGGTTGGAAGGAGAGTCACCGATGAAAGAGCTATATGTGTAAGCCCACACTTACTCCAGTTGTGGATAGAGAATAGCAAAGAAGACCAGTTGGTTGAGGCTCTTCTGGAACGTTACTTCTCTTCACAGGTTGTGAAAGTTCTTCAGCACACAAAGGTTAGTAAGATCTGTCTAATTTATACATATAGCATGTCAAACTTGTGTTTTGGAAATTACTCTGATATATATAAAATTTTTAAAATTCTGCTGCGCACCGTTTTTCCAACAATTGGTATCAGAGCCATGGTTTTTACATAAATTCACAAGTTTGTGATCATGTTATATGCATAAATTTTGTGATCTTAATCTCTCCTATGCTTGAATTAAATTTTATAGAGAGTTGGTACTCAAGGTTTCTATAAATTATATATGTTGTCATGGATTATGTGGTGAATGTTTATTAATTAATTATGGTTGATTAAATCATTGTTTATTTATTTATTAATTAATTAATTTATACCGGTTATGGTTCCTTAGAGATTAGAATGCGTATCTAGGTTTTTCATGTAATTAGATGGCGGACTATCATCTCCGTCTAGGAATTATTATTTATTTTAAATTTGTAAAAATTTTGTAATTAAATAATTATCTAGAGAAGACGGATCTAGAAGAATGATGATGGCGCTCCCAGGTATTTCCTGAGTCTCTAATTTTATGTTTTTGAATTGTTGAAAATAAAATTGATGAATTGCATTAAAATTATATTTTCTGGAATGAGGGATTTCAGCTCGGTCGGCATGCCGGACATCACATTTTGGCAAGCCGATTGTTACGGATCGACAGGCCAGACGTGTGGTCCGACAGACCGTCAGTGGGGCAAAAATTGACTGGCTCTGCCGGCAGGCCGAACTTTCAGTTCGGCAGGCCGAACCTTCATGGGTCGGCAGGTTGATGAAACATGACCAGCAGGCCGATCACCAAGATCGGCCTGCCGACTGAGAGCTGGAAGAAGTTTCCAGAAAAGGTACAATTTTTCGGTGCAGTTTTAATTTTATTTTTTGGGACGATTCTGAGAAACAATAAATTTGGATATGACCAAAAATATGAAGTATTTGATTCATATGGGATTGAAGACTTGAAGATGGATATTACATGAAGAAGGATATAGCTTGAGGATTCAAGGATGAAGAATCGATAAATGTCTCAATTATTCTCTTGTAATCTTAGTTTTCTATTCTCTAGGGTGGAACCATAATATTACGGTTATTATTATTTTGCTTGTAGATTTGCTTGATTGCTTTGCTTGGCTGCATTATAATATGATTTGCCATGTATATTGATAACATGTCATATAGAATAGGGAGTGCCGCTCATATTAAAATTGTCCATGCATATTCTTAAAATAAAACCTTGATTTCAAAAGATTGAGTGGGAGAAGGTTTTCGAAGAGAGGACTTAAGGCCTCCATCGTTGGTCCATAGGCAGAACATGATGGTCTCGACCCCTAGGAAGGGATTTCTATCATGTACCAGATTGGATCTCTAAAAGGATAAGGTATTTTAGTATGATTTATGGATGCACACCCCTAGGTGGTGATTATGAATCATAGATAAAATATTGAAACGATGGTTATACACTCACGTTAATTTTATTATTAACCTCCCCTAGGAGCTCTGTTAATAAAATTAATGGCCAAAGAAATGATTATTAATATATACTGGATCATATGGGTCCTGGATGACATATACTAATCAAAAGGGGATTCGTGTTCCTGATTGAATTTGGCATGACTCCCCTAGGAGCTTGTTGAATTCTGAGTTGGGAATTATCGTTGTAAGGTTGTGATATTTTCAAGGCTTTGACACATAAACACATTTGTATGATTTTACATGATTGTGTTATCTTACTAAACTATTATTATCGTTGTAAGCTATGGGGATGCGAAATTTGCTGTATTTACTCACTTAGTGCAAGTGGGAGATTGTTAGACATGTATTCCCTAAGGAGTAAAAATGTAATGCGTTTTTGTAGACATTTTTATCAATAAAGAATTTATTCATTTATATATACCAAATCTTGTCCTCTTTACGTTCATATTTGTTGAATGTACGTTAAGCAAATAGCAGTCTGAGACTGTCATTCTAAACCTTAAGAATTGGGCATATGATGGACTGATTATGCGGAAGACATGATTCTTAAGGTGACGGTCTAAAGCATATGATCCGCAATCGAGGAAATAAAGTTGGGCTCTTTATTCATGTAAAGATTGTTATGTTGTCTATATTCCTTTTGGGAGATGGTTTGTCTTAACCATCGGAGTTGGACTCTGTGAATAGAAACATTGGCACGTTGTCGTAGGTGACGATGTGTTGGATCGGGATATAAAGTGAATTGATTTGGATTAATAATTCTTTCTCGGCAAATCGATTCACTTTAGACAATCATTTGTATTGTATCTTAATCCTGAAATGAATAGTGGGCCCGTTTCCCGACTTGTGTCTTTTGATGTGCCAAATGGTGGCACCCACATCTCAATAGTGGTATGCATGCTGGTACGTTGGAGGCATGACCCTTGATAATGTAGACTTGTTATTCATAGATATGGAATCCATAGCTCCTCTTTAGGAGTAATGATATCCTCTTATATGCGTTGTCCTGTATTTGGAAAACTGGAGCGCTCAACCATTTGGATACATAGGTGTAACTGAATGGTATATTATCTTTGGATAGTAAGTTTTCTGATTGTGAGGTAATGGAACGTAAGATAAAAATAATTGGGAAGGTAAGACAGAACTTGTCCTTAAGCCGATTATGGATTTTCATTTGGGGATACGATACACTATGATATGTCATGGAGACTTGGCTATACGAGCTTCGTAATTCTATAAAGTTCGAGAGTGCAGCTCCAAGCTTTTAGTGGAGTAGCGTTGGAGTTGATAATTGTAAAATGAATATCTGGGATATTGAGTTTCATAATTATCGTGAGCTTGAACTTTATAGGTCCCTTTTGGTCCCCTTTGCTAGCTCACAAAATCCTGTAACGACACGGCGTGCTTTTCCAATAATTGGTGACTTATGTCAAATTTATCAAATTGGTTTAAAATTTGAAAGAATTAAATAATTCATGTCTGTTTATCTGTTGAACTAATTTTGTAAGAAATTAATTTAAAATAAACTTGTTGAATTATTGGGATCAGATAATTCTTGTCTGTTTTTCGGTTGATTTAATTTTGGATAAATTAGATAAAGATAAACTTGTAGAATTATTGTGAATTGATTTATTTTCTTAGAGATTATCTTGATAAAGTTTGTTTTGATCAGATAACTTTTCTATTGGGTTATTTGAATCAAAACTGAGACTTTATCTTATAGAATCTCGCGTGGAAAATAAAAGATTCACGGAGATATTTACGCGGGAGTTCGGCATACCGAATGACATATTAGGCCTGTCGATGGGGCCTGTTCGGCCTGCCGTTGGGGCCTGTTCGGCCTGCCGATCAGCAAGCGATAAGATTACGCATTTTCACACAGATCTTATCAGATATTGATCCGAAATTGATTCTATTTCAAATTTTTGAGACCTATTCTGATAAGGACTGACCCTAGGACCAATTGCTATAAAAAGGGAGTGAGTATCATGATTTACTCAGATCAATTGAGAGATTAAGAGAGATACTCTTCTGGTGAGCATCTGAAAACTCCCTGAGAGCTTTTGTTCACAAATCACAAACATTAGCCTTGGATTCTCTCTATTGGTTGGAAGGAGAGTCACTGGTGGAAGAACTATATGTGTGAGCCCACACTCACTCCGGTTGTGGATAGAGAATAGCAAAGAAGACCAGTTGGTTGAGGCTCTTCTGGAATGTTACTTCTCTTCACAGGTTGCGGAAGTTCTTCGACACACAAAGGTTAGTAAAATTTGTCTAATTTATACGTATAGCATGTCAAACTTGTGTTTTGGAAATTACTCTGATATATATAAAATTTTTAAAATTTCGCTGCGTACCGTTTTTCCAACATTAGAAAGATTAATGGATTTTACATAGCTCTAATTATGAATTATTTAGGAATGATCAATTTATATGCAATGATTATATCACATGGATGATTTTAGATTATGAGTAATTATATCTATAATTTCAAGAGCGTAATTTCAAATTTTTAGTAGAGTAACATTAAAATTAATTAAAAAGTACTATATTGATAAAAGAGTATAATTAATATATTGGTTATATTAGAGCTTTTAATTATGCTTATTACTCCCCCACCATCCTTCTAAATATTGTTTGGTAAGTAGAATTATTGGTTTAATTAATATAATTAGAATTATAAAATTCTAAGCTAAATATCACTCATAATAAATTAATTCATTATGAATTAATTTATAATTATTAAATAATGAAAATATTTAATAAAAAATAAATAATTAATTAATCAATTAATTTTGAGAGACACATTGTGGGACCTACCCATTGTGTGACGTGTAACTACATAAGGAAGTGTTCCTTGTGTCGTCCAAGAGCTGTCCACCAAATTTCTTTTTCTAGAAGTTTTTAATTTTGATAAATATGATTTATTCAAAATTGGAAATTTAAAATATGAAAACAAATCGGATTGGGTAACAAGTAGACTTTTTCTCTCCTTCCTTCTCATTGGCAGCACATACAGATAAAGTATATGTATGTGTATGCCTACTACATATAAAGGGAAGATTATCTCTATTATTTTATTTAAATTTGTGAGACTTAAAATTAAAATAAAGAAGTTTTCAAAATTAGTTGCATCTAACATTCTCTATATATAGGGGCCTCTTCTATTTATTTGATACATAGTAAGAGT